>OY714911.1:21250290-21850290 GCA_946902985.2 Meconema thalassinum
GAAGTGTTTCCATACGAAGCCGGGACGAGTGAAAAAATCCACAGCCTGCTTCCAGTCGACCGGTTCAGGGAATGGAATGAATGAAGCCCCCATCTAGCGGCGAGGATATGAACTGTGCCGGCTGCCGAACCCTGCCGCACTCCCCTGGGGCAATGATTAAATGAATGACAGATGAAATGAAATGATAGTGGAGAGTGTTGCTGGAATGAAATTGTTGACAGGGAAAACCGGAGAAAAACCTGTCTGCCTCCGTTTTGTCCAGCACAGATCTCACATGGAGTGACAGGGATTTGAACCACGGACCCAGCAGTGAGAGGCTGGCGTGCTGCCGCCTAAGCCTGACCCGGGACGAGTACGTATACCAAACGTCAGATCAAGTCCTGGGGAAAATATTTCTCCGCGCATCTCCCCTCTGTGTCCCACATTGTGTTGCAAACATCCCTCAACCTACTACACTCGTATAGGCCTACATTGTTTGCAACTTTTACTCAACTTTCATTAGTCTACCTCTGAAGTAATTTATTGGTGATTCAAGCTTCACAGCTGCAGTTTGAACAAGTTGTAGCCAGTACTTGAGGAAACCATGTTGAACTTTGTGTATCGTATCAGTATTGCCGACCTTCGAGTCTCATTCAAGGATTCTAATCATAGTCTATCCTTTTTTTAAAGGATATTTACTCAGATTATGCTAATTAGTTAGTCCGAAGAATTACTCGGGTGGTCTTTTGCCGTTCAAAACAAGGTTTATACTCAACAAAATGTAACATAATATCTAATTCGCACTGAATTACTCTATCGTTCCAATTACAGTGCACTGAAACTACAGGGTGCAACAGAAATGTATGGCACAAAATCCAGGACACATTCCTCACACGTAGACGAAGAAATTATGTTATATGGACATGGATCCGGAAACGCTTTGTTTCCATGTTATAGGCCTACTTCATTGTTTCCAACACATTAATCATGGGAAACACACAAGAACAGAACGTAGCACCACACCACAAGCAACTCTTTCTCACAGGAGATGTTCAACATGCCCTACGTGCGCAATGATACATGCGTCAACCCACCGTCGTAGTGAATCTCAGATGCGCTGATATATCCGTGGAGTACTGGGTATTGTTTCGCAGCCTTCCATAATACGGGCACGAAGACTCTTGAACATCTTGTGCGGGGGTTGGATACAAAAGAGCTTTCAAATGCCCTCACAAATAAAAGGCCAGTGATTTTAGGTCCGGAGAGAGTGGAGGCCAGGCAATTGGTTCACATTTACCTATCCATCTCACCAAATCTGTTCTTTAGAAGCCGACGAGCATTAACACTGAAATGAGGAGGTGCTCCATCGTGCATGAAGTACATGTTTTGTCACACAGCTAAACGCACATCTGCTAAGTCGCATGGCAACAGGGCCATGTAAAACAAAACACTGGCGGTGCACCTACGTTAATGACAACGTAACCAGACGTAACCAAGGGTGCATGTTCCCCATGATTCAAACAAACATGTTCTTGTGTGTTTCCCATGGTTAATGAGTTGGAGACAATGAGGTGTAACGAAGCGTTTCCGGACCCATGTTCATACAACAAAATCTCTTCGTCTACGTGTGAGGAATGTGTCCAGCATTTTGTGCCATACATTTTTGTAACACCCTGTATATTCACGCACCCAATTCATCTCTTGAAAAGCAAAGTTAGTAAAGTTCCCAATTAACGTGAAAATGAAAAATTTATTCCTAGATTTCTACAAAGGAACTTCTGAAAAGTAACCTAGCTACCAAAATACGGAAGCATAGCCTATGCTGGAAAATGTTTACACCAAAAACAAACAGAAAATGTGGGAACTATTTCCTGTCGCATTAGTCTCTTCACAGAACAGAACATCAAAGGTACCGTTTAGAGGTCTAGTTAAGATCGAGGCTGGGAACTACACCAGTGCAGGCACCTGCCATTGCCTTCTGATAGGCTCCATCTGTCCAAATGTTTAGCCTGCAGGACTACATTCAATCACTATGTCACGGCTATTATGATTCACTGCCCTTTCGACAGTAGAATCAACGCCCTAGACCAGTGGTTCTCAACATTTTAGACACTGCGACACTGTGAAACTTAACTTTTTACAATGCTTGTGCCGACATATTTTGGATAAGTGTTAAAAAGGAACACCCAGAACCGTCCTCAACAGCGTTACATTTTACAACTGTGAACAAGGATTCTCCATAATGGTGAATTTTAAAAACCAAATAAAAAATCGTTTGACACTGGAAAATGGCATTCTTTTGTGTGTTATAAATATCATTCCAGACATTCACAAATTGGTTAATCCCAAACAGGCTCAAGTTTCTCTGTAATAAAATAAAGAAAACCGTCAAAGATTAATAACAATGTGAGTGTATTCCTTTTTCAATAAAAAACTACAGCAATAACTAATTTTTCAAAACTACTCCGTATCTCACGAACCCCCAAGACACATCCCGTGACTCCCCACGGGGTCGGGACCCACTGGTTGAGAACCCATGCCTTGGACTAACAGGTTCAGGAACTACGCTAATTCTAATTTCTGCGTGGAGCGAAACCTAGGCTGGGAAACTAACCTCATCAATACTAACTGCCATATCACATTGAAGACCCCACGGAAAGAAACAAGTAGTTCCGTGAAGAACTAAACAGCCTATTTTCATATATCCTACTTATGTTAATTGCCACCATCAACATACACAATTTCAGTATGATTGCTGTAATAGATTCGTAGATATTGAGAACCGACAAATATTTCCGATGGTCGACATGTTGGATTTTTATATATGTAGGTCTTAGAGTTATGAACTGTTACATGAAGATTATTGTGTACGTGTGGTATTCAAACTTCAATCGCATGATTAGGACACAATAAGTAAAAACGACATAGCCTCCGTGGCTTAGGCGGCAGCACGCCGGTCTCTCACCGCTGGGTCCGTGGTTCAAATCCCGGTCACTCCATGTGAGATCTGTGCTGGACAAAACGGAGGCAGACAGGTTTTTCTCCGGTTACTCCGGTTTTCCCTGTCAAAATTTCATTCCAGCAACACTCTCCACTATCATTTCATTTCATCTGTCATTCATTTAATCATTGCCCCAGAGGAGTGCGTCAGGCCTCGGCAGCCGGCGCAGTTCATATCCCCGCCGCTAGATGGGGGCTTCATTCATTCCATTCCTGACCCGGTCGGAGACTGGAAGCAGGCTGTGGATTTTCATTACAAGTAAAAACGAGATTTTAAAATTTCGCACAGCTGCCATCTTGTGGTTATGGAAAGAATTGAAAAAATTAGATGCCAGTGGATTAACATTTGTATAAGGATTTACTGTACCAAGTTTCACTGCACTAGGATGGTTAAATTGCAAGGAACGACCATGTGAATATTTATATACTTCGCGTCGCCGCCATGTTGGATTTGTGATCACCAGGTTATTGAAAGTCCTGTAGGTGAAATAAGTTCATAGCCCCTGTGAACATAAAAAAATTGTTTGATTGCTGTAATAGATTCGTAGATATTGAGATCCATTTAAATATTTCGGATGGTCGCCATGTTGGATTGGTATATGTATAGGCCATGGAGTCATATAAGATTAATGGAATATTATTGCGTAGGGTCATTATTCAAACTTTCACTTCGATCGCATCATTACGACACAAGAAATAAAAACTTATTTTTAAAATTCGCACAGCCGCCATCTTGAGGTTATGTAAACAATTGAACTAAATTAGATACCAGTGCATTACAATGTGTATAAACATTTCCTGTACCAAGTTTCATTGCGTTTGTATCATTAAATCGCGAGAAAGGTCTTTTTAAAATTTTCAACTTCGCTTGGCCACCATATTCGTTTTGTAGTTGACCGGTTTTTGAAAGTCTTATAGATGAACTTCCAGTAGTGCCCTTTATCTCCCTACAAAATTTCAGGGTGATACCGCTGATAGTTTCCGAGATATAGAATGTCGGTGAAATATTTCGCACAGCCGCCATCTTGAGGTTATGTAAACAATTGAACGAAGTTAGGTGTCGGTGCATTACAATGTGTATAAAGATATACTGTACCAAGATTTATTGCGTTTGGTTGGTTAAATCGCGAGAAACGTCTATTTAGAAGTCACAACTTCGCTTGGCCGCCATGTTGGTTTTGTAGTTACCAGGTTTTCAAAAGTCACATAGGTGAACTCCTAGTAGTTCTCTTTATCACCGTAAAATATTCCAGGGTGATATCGGTAATAGTTTCGGAAATATTGAATGCTGGTGAAATATTTCGCACAGCCTCCATGTTGGATTGGTGAGACGTAATACAATTTGAAGGGCACAGTCTGGGTCGTCCAGAATAGTGCCATTAACTTACCGAGTTTTATTGGAATTGCTCCGGCATTTTAGAAGTTATTAGGGGGGACACACACCATCACACTCACCGTCACATACGCACACACAGACAGACACACGGACAAAAGGTGATCTCATAAACCATTTTTCTTTTCAAAAATGAAAATAGACTAAAAAGTCAATTCTTTCCTAAAATGAGTTTATGACACACTCTGGTGGCCAGCTGTCGTCACTACAGATCAGTTGAAGTTAATTTCAAATAAAGCGGAATGTCACCGAGATGCAGAGGTTTTCATTTTTAGTGGAAACGGAAAGAACGTCCCACATCCTCTCACTTTAGTTGTTATTATATTACATGTACTTCCTTTATAGGAAATAAATTTGAGAAAAAATCTATATCGCTTGCCTTCAATTGGGGTGTTTTAAGAATTTCTTTTTAGTGTTGAAAGTTTAATTTGGCTCTCCTGAAAAATATACACAATGTGACTTACCTGGTTTTCCCGTGAAGTCTTCATATAATTAGACCACCTGTGGTGGTTAGTATTCTTGGCTGTCAACCCCAGAGGTTCGGGTTCGATTCCCGGCTCTAGCAAGGAATTTAATTCTGGTCTGAGGGCTGGAAAGGGGTACACTCAGCCTCGTGTGGGAATGGTGGGTTCGATTCACACTTAAGCCATCCTGGAAGTGGTTATCCGTTGAAACTCCAAGCAAATGCCGGGATGGTTCCTGACTTAAAGCCACGGCCGCCTCCACCCCAATTCTCCCCAATTACAAATACATCACAATAACACAAGTTATCAGACAAATCCTACACACACACCCAAGTACACGGGGATAAATGACCACCAAATCGCGATGATTCGTGATTATTCCTTTGCTGGAATGTTGTAGCCAATCAGTGTTGTCACAAATTACTCGGAAAAGGAACAATTTCAGCGAGTTTTTAATCAGTTTGCTTCGATGTGCGTAACATTTGAAATTCAGCTCACATTTTCTAGCGGCAGGTTTCATGAGTAGCCTACTTTCTCAGAATGCTCAAAATACCTCCACAGATCTGGAATAGTACATTATACAACGAGCCTATAATGGCATAATTAAGACACGAGTGCCTTAATTACAATTATAGGCGAGATGCATACGACTGTTTATGTACGACGATAATATTTTAACTTTATTATATGTTCTAACATCTATCGAGATTCTGTCGGTTGGCTTCTTCTTGGGAATTGTGTGGGCTCAGCATTTGATCTCTACCCAATAACGAATTCCAAAGCTTTGAAACATTGTTTATCCTGAAGTAGCACCAATAGATAGCGCACAGATACTATGTTGGATCATTTTGTTATTTTGGTCAAATAACACAAACGCTTTAAAATTGAAATTTATCTTATTATCAACTAGTTATTCTTGAAATTCGATGCGTATAGAATGTCAACGGAAGGCAAATCAATTGAGTCCCAAATAGAACAGTTATGACATCTGGCAGAAAAGTTTTGCCTAAGAAATCCATTCACTGAACAGAGAGCTGGATTATAATTTCCGTGGAACTAATGTCATATGCCTGCTCCTCCATGACGTTCTGGTGTGTTTATGTCAATAACAGCATTCACTAAAATTGGCGGCAATTTTACGAATGTAATGCCCTGTGTAGAAATTGGGGGATATTAAGGTACAGTGCTATTTCTTTTGCAATATTGCCCAGTTTTTTATGCAAACATTAGGGACTGCACACTTTCCATGTCGGTAATGGCTAGAAGGATGCTGTGTTGCAAACTTCTGGACGTCGATTCCTAAATTTCTTGCATATTTCATAGTATTTTCCTGTTAGCGAAAAGGTTCGTTTGGATTTTGTCTTTGTGATTGGCATTGTAACTACAATGATGGATCCAATATAGGCAACATTGTCAACTTTCAAATCATGTAATTCATGTCCGACATGTTGTATTTTGAGTGCATGTGCGAAGGTATCCTTACCTAATTGGTCAATCAATGATAATATTGAGTTCTGATTGGTGGGAGAAACTGTACCATAATGAAAAGTAGGACTTTAATGACCATCATTAAGATACCGATTTCTGAGATATAATATTTACATTTCGGCATCGTCGAACATAAAAGAACTTACTCAACGGATAATATCCATCTGTTTTATGAATTGATATCGTAATTTTCGGCGAAATCAGGAGTGGCGTGGTTCATTATACCGATCCGTCAGTACCGGTACAGGACATGCGGTATTCATGCGCAGAGACCTCTTGGCTCAACATCCACGTCGAGAACACACAGGTACATACCGTACGCTAACCACGGGATCGGAGTTTAAATTCTTACATATTGTTGTCACTCTACCGACCAGAACTAGCGTCAAACGTATAAAATGGCAAATATTATTGAAATGTTTACTACTGTATTCCTGAACAGAGCCCCCCCCCCCGTAGGGCCTCAAAACTTGTGGAACGTGGCTTGGGGACCACCGGACCCCAGCTGAGTCTGGCATTGCTTCCACCTACTGTAACATTTTTAAATTAGCTTATCGCTGTGGTTACAACTGTAATGGTTCTAATTTTGAACAAACATGATAATAAGAATATATAAATATACACTGTGGTGTGACCTTACCTGTGATAGTATAATATAATAAGTTGTTGTTGAGCGCCAGATTCCTATTTAAGACAGTGAATCGAAATTTATGAATTAACCTCGGCTATCAGCAGTAGAGTGAGACCTAATTACCCCTGTCGTGGTGAGACAAAGTCATCTAACCAATCCAGTATTTAATCAAGGAGTATGATTGCCTGAAAGTACTAACTACAATGAAAGAATTAGGCATTACGTTAAAGAAAATGAATTTATTAAATGCAAAAACAAAATATTAATAAAACAATAGTGATAGTCACACAATTGAATTTAAAATTACTCAATGCGGCAATTAATTTAAAAGAAAATAAACATTAATGAATTGAATCTATCTTGAAGTTACATATTACAGAGACGTCGGATATTTAATTGTTTGCTCACCCAGTCGAAGATTCGTCATATTTAAGTAATGACCGATGATCTCGATGTTACGTCGCATATGTTTAAAAAATGATGTGATATCTCAATTACTATGAAATATCCTCATTAAGTACGTTGCCATCTGTAGAAAGACTCTTGATCAGGGATATAACCCATTATGTACTAATATAGATGTCGGCATGACATCGTTCAGTGTCGACTCTGGGTGCTCAGTCCATTAGGACCCCGAAAGCAAGGTTACAACTTCCTTCTTTTTTCGAGAGCTGGTGATGAATGAGTGTCTTGTCCAGGGTGCAGGTACTAATAACTTCCTTGTCACGTGGTCTTCGACTGTCTCCCACCACTGGTAAGCTTCCCTCTCTTCAGTGTTCATTCCTCCACGAGGGCTAATTGCATCACAACTTGTAATATCTTGACGCATACGTACAGTAGAAAATGGCATGTTAGTTGCACCATGCGTGAAATATAATGTTCCATTCCTTCCAGAAGGAACTCGATTGTGCTCACGTGATGGTTACTCATGACAATGACGCTTAGCCGTGGTGAAATAATTACTACGTCGTTCTGTTTGTGACGCATAGGGTTGATCCTTATTGGCAATCTTGTTGCAATATATAATACTTCGTCTCTTTACAAGTAAATGGATATTAAAAATCTGTCTGACTATAATAATAAAAACCGCTTACAATCATCTGATATAAAAATCATCTCATGGATGTACTAATTAATAATAATAATAATAACATGATAATAAATGAATAACCCTATAAATATAATAGGTATGGGATCGAATCGTTACAATCGCCCCTAAGATAAATAATTTAAATGACATTTCACATTATTTCTCTTACCACATCCAACATTAAAAAAAACTATAAATATAAATATTATAATCCCCAAAAAGACAACATACAATATACTCTTCATCAATACACAAAAATATACAAGAAATATATTCTTCGCTAAAATTCACATTTTAACTTTCATTCATCTCATTCTTCCAAATGTTCATAATGTTCATTCTTCTTTATATTTATGCTGTAAAGAAATATACATAAATGCCCTTCACTTTTAATTTTGACATATATGTCAACGCTGCACTTGTCTTGGTGATCGTATGCTTGACATACAATTTTGTCTTCATATCTAGTGAACGTAGTTTTCATCGGTCTGGTGTAGAATTACATTGTTGTATTTCCAGATGATTAACACATTAAAACTATCACAGCACACGATATGCAAACAACATAATATTCCTTTCGTCTCTATAACGGGATTACTCAAATGCAGTAAAATTTCAATAATTGAAGAAAAAAATTAACTTAGCAAGATACCTAAGGCAATTCCAATTTCAGTGCATGTCATACATGTAAATATTTCCCCAAATACATAATGACATCGAAATACCTTAAAGCAGTTATTAAACAGTTCACTTAAATATCTAAGTTACTACTCACCTGCCTTCGTGGCTTAATTCTTTCTTAGGCCACGGCCGCCTCCTTCCAAATTAATACTTCCTAAGTCTCCACGACTTCTTAACTTCTCATAAAACTATAATTCCTCTTTACTACCTCTCGAAAACAATAACTTGAATTTTCAAAATCACAAATAACATAAAATCTGACTTCTTGTTCACTTTATTAAAATTTCGCTTAGCCTCAAGATATAACTTTACTGTATTGTCATTCTTACCTACCATAACAAAATGATTAAGACGAGGACAAAATACTACTCAATACCTGAATTACGTATATCACTAAACTATTTCACAAAAAACACATGACAAACTCCTCGGAATAAATATTTCGTTCAACAAAATATTAATGCTCTAATACTTTAAACTTAGTCTATTCATGATTTGACTTCTTGCTGAATACCTAAAAAAACTTAGTTTTCTCTCAAAACTCTTAATTAAGTCCTACAGACATCACTTCCTACTTGTTCTGACCGCCTGGAGTATAGCTTATTCCTACTACACCAGAATCTCTCAAAACTCATCGTGACATCACACGTCACATACAAAAAAACTCCCCTATTCGTGGTATAAACCCACATCTTCGTACCGTTACAGGTCACCTCTTACTGACCAATAACACACTAAATTTCAGCTAAAAAAATCTTACATGCTTCGACTAATTCCTTGGAATAATAACATCACACTTTGTTTTCCTAACTATTGTCTTCCTAAAAAAATGACAGTGTTCCAGTTGATAGTCAATAACACCGACACTCCTAATTGGCAAATATTTTCCCATAATCACTTCATAAAGCAAGTCCTGAGTCATAACACAGTTCAGACACTCTCTGCTCTACCAAATTAAATGCGTAAATTACACCTGCCTTTAATTGAAACTTCATTATTACCCCTTAGGTATACTTACCTTACAAACTTACTCTTGTCTTCAAAATGTAAACTTATCTTTACTAACTCCGTATGACATAAATAAAACTTAAATTTTTCCTCTACTAAAAAAATGATTTACCTTTAAAATCGTCAAAACTTCGAATTATAATAAATTCCTTTCAACACTAGTAAATATTATGTCAACCATCTAATTATTATTATTATCCTTACTTTTACCTGTGTAGGACAACAATCTACCACATCATTAATTCGTTATTAACTTCTTTTACTAAAAGTGGTTTAGCTCGATAACAAGCCTTGTAATATCTTTAAAACGTGCGTAACTGTAACTAAAACTTGGACCATATTACCTTTGTAATCTCTTATTACCTTGTGTGCATACAACCATATATACTTTAAAAAAACCTCCCAACATTAACTTCACGTTGTCCCGTAGACACCATAAAAAACTCATTGCTCAACGGAATATACCTCGCTGACCTACTTCATCCTCCAAAAACTTCTTAAAACTCCATTTGGCATCTTACCAAAACTTCCTCCATTATAACTCCATTTGGCATCTTACCAAAAACTTCCTCAAAAAACAACTTCATTTGGCATCTTACCAAAACTTAAAACCACATTGCTCAACGGCATTACCTTCGTTGGCCTACTACTTCAAACTCACGTCCATTTACGTGAAAATACACATATACACACACACATTTCTGTAACCAAGTACCAGATGTCCTAATTAGTTACTACTTCCTCATTTCAACCCGATGTTGGTTAATTCAAACAACGCATTACCATTAACTATTCTGAACCACTTCTAAATTTCTCAAAATATATCCACTGATAACCTCGCTGTCCTTAAAATGAAACTTCTTTATTAAATCAATACTTACTTCTTCAACTTATTAATTTTATTACGACTGAATCATCTTATCTTCTCTCATTTTAGAATATAAGTCTTCATTACCATTATATTCATAATTATGGTTGCCATAATAATTATTACTTTCTTTAGATTACTTACCTTAGTAATAATCTTCCTACTTTTTTCAATTTAATCCTCACTTCCTCCAACTTACCTGCAGCTTAAGGACCCACATCAACTTACCTGAATCGCTAAATAGCATCACAACCTCTATCTTCCAAATTAAATGACTTTAGACAAACTAAATCAATAAGCGTAGGCACTACGCGCCCCTTACCATCCTAACTTCACGACTGAATTAAAATTACTCACAGCAGGTTCCTTATATACCTCTGTTAAATCATATTAAACTTCTTTATTAATATTTAAGTCATACGGAACAGTAACTATCGGTAATACAAATTTACATCACTACGTTCTCTGGCATTTCACAATTCTTACCACATTCATCAATTCTATCTCTTTCTATAATCCCTTTTTTTCTTTCCTTCTAGCATTAGCTTCTACTTTCTTTGTTCTATATTCATCCATAGTAACACAGTACTTCGGCTTTCCCACTCTTACTTCCCCAAGTCTGGCTAATTCAGTACGCCACTGCACATCATATGCTTTCTTTCTCTCCTTCATCCTTCTTTCTTTTTCCTCTAACAACTCAATTCTCTTTTCTTTCATTTTACTTCTAAAATATCTACCTACATGTCTTCCCTTCACTTCTCTACTACCATCACTTAATTTTCTTTTAAGCTGTTGTCTATTGCTTCTACTCTTATTTATCTCCCTCTTCCTCTTCACCTGTTTACTACGTTCTATAGTCTCTCCAACAGCTATTCTGCTTTCATCTATCAACTCCGCTGATTGCTGTTCCTTACTTAAGCTACTTTCATCTATGTCTAGCATCTCTACCAACTCTACTATGTTTTCTTCTACTATCTCCTCTGACTCTAATATACTTTCACCTACAATCTCCTCCAACTCTACTATGCTTTCTTCTACTGTCTCCTCTGACTCTAATCTACTTTCAATAACAGTCTCCTTACATGCTGTCTTCACTGATTCTACTTCAGTATCCCCTAAAGTCTCTACCACCTGCCTAGTTTCCGCTTCTACCAATTTGCTAAAACTTTCACCTTGAATTGCTATTTTATCTTCAATCACCGTTACTATTCTTTCCTGAATCCTACTTTCTGCTGCTTCTAATTTCTTATCTACTGTCTTAATAATACCTTTAGCCTTCATCTCTACCACCTCATTAATTTCACCTCTGATTTCCTGTTTCACCCCCTGAATACTCTCCTGCAGCATATCATACTTCATACTTAATTCTCTATTCATCGTTTCCACAATATCTAGTTTTACATTATTCTCTTCCAATTTTTGATTTATTTTACTACTATTCTCTTCCAATTTTTCATTAAGAAAGGCCTCCGTACTTCGCTTATTTTCATTAAACTTCTCATTCATATTTTGATTTAGCCTACCCATATCTTCTTTCACCTCCTGACTATTTTTATTCATCTCCCTCAAGATATCAGCTAATGAAATTTCATGGACCTCTAAGGACTTCTGTTTCTCCTGACTACCACTAGTCTCAGGATGTACCTCTGTATTCGTCTCGATATTTTCCACTGAATTAGTGTCAGGGTTAACCTCAGGATTATTTTCAGAATTACTCTCAGGATTATTCTCAAGATTTACCTCCGACATCTTGGTATTATTCTCTACGCTCTCAACATCGCTACCGCTATCAACCTCCTTATAATTAACTTTCTTGACTGCATCCCTACTTCTCAACTGCCTCTGTTCCTCCTCCGACATCTCGAAGTACGCCGTATAAAAATTTGCCCTTCCAAAATTTCACTTCACTTCACTGTCCCCCAAAAGCACTGACAATTTGCACTGAAATTATACACTCCTCTCCTAAATACCGAATGGTTTTCGTGTCCTACTTTGTGGTGCCAAATGTAACATTTTTAAATTAGCTTATCGCTGTGGTTACAACTGTAATGGTTCTAATTTTGAACAAACATGATAATAAGAATATATAAATATACACTGTGGTGTGACCTTACCTGTGATAGTATAATATAATAAGTTGTTGTTGAGCGCCAGATTCCTATTTAAGACAGTGAATCGAAATTTATGAATTAACCTCGGCTATCAGCAGTAGAGTGAGACCTAATTACCCCTGGTCGTGGTGAGACAAAGTCATCTAACCAATCCAGTATTTAATCAAGGAGTATGATTGCCTGAAAGTACTAACTACAATGAAAGAATTAGGCATTACGTTAAAGAAAATGAATTTATTAAATGCAAAAACAAAATATTAATAAAACAATAGTGATAGTCACACAATTGAATTTAAAATTACTCAATGCGGCAATTAATTTAAAAGAAAATAAACATTAATGAATTGAATCTATCTTGAAGTTACATATTACAGAGACGTCGGATATTTAATTGTTTGCTCACCCAGTCGAAGATTCGTCATATTTAAGTAATGACCGATGATCTCGATGTTACGTCGCATATGTTTAAAAAAATGATGTGATATCTCAATTACTATGAAATATCCTCATTAAGTACGTTGCCATCTGTAGAAAGACTCTTGATCAGGGATATAACCCATTATGTACTAATATAGATGTCGGCATGACATCGTTCAGTGTCGACTCTGGGTGCTCAGTCCATTAGGACCCCGAAAGCAAGGTTACAACTTCCTTCTTTTTTCGAGAGCTGGTGATGAATGAGTGTCTTGTCCAGGGTGCAGGTACTAATAACTTCCTTGTCACGTGGTCTTCGACTGTCTCCCACCACTGGTAAGCTTCCCTCTCTTCAGTGTTCATTCCTCCACGAGGGCTAATTGCATCACAACTTGTAATATCTTGACGCATACGTACAGTAGAAAATGGCATGTTAGTTGCACCATGCGTGAAATATAATGTTCCATTCCTTCCAGAAGGAACTCGATGGTGCTCACGTGATGGTTACTCATGACAGTGACGCTGTATGCCGTGGTGAAATAATTACTACGTCGTTCTGTTTGTGACGCATAGGGTTGATCCTTATTGGCAATCTTGTTGCAATATATAATACTTCGTCTCTTTACAAGTAAATGGATATTAAAAATCTGTCTGACTATAATAATAAAAACCGCTTACAATCATCTGATATAAAAATCATCTCATGGATGTACTAATTAATAATAATAATAATAACATGATAATAAATGAATAACCCTATAAATATAATAGGTATGGGATCGAATCGTTACACTACTTGTGCCGGGCTCCTCTCCGCCTTTCATGTCAACCTCTCTTGGTCAACTCTTGTTCTCTTCCGACCCCGACGGTATTAGGGTATCCGAGTCCTAGGGAGTCTTTCACTTTCCCGCCTTAATTGGCCCTTGTCTAATCTTTCCTGGTACCCTCATTCTTCGAGGGGTCAGCCTTCCTTTTCTTTTCATGTTATCTCCTGCCTTCTGTTCAAGGCCCTCAACGAGGCAGGGTGTGTGTAGCCCCACCACTTCTGGTGCACCCTGGATAGTGCTACACCCTCAAGAGCTCACGGCTGGTGAGTTTGGGAGTTGGCGACCCCGAGGGATTCCTGAGCTGAGTCCGTTTTGTCCTCTTCTTCCTCTGACTTTGGGGCGGGCCCTCTCCTCTTTCCATTTCCTATCTGCCTTTCATGGCTCTCCTTCCTTCCAAGTCCCTCAGTCCTCATTTTTCGAGGGTTGAGGATATTTCCTTTTCTCCTGTCTTTAATTTATCTTCTTCTTGCCCGTAAGTTTTGTAGTTAGTTTAGGTTGTAGTTTCATTTTCACGACCACCCAAACCATTAGTGGCCGATAACCTAGAATTTAGGCCCCTTAAAACAACAATTATCATCATTATCATGCGCAGAGACCTCTTGGATACAAGATCGGTTGGCTCAACATCCCCATCGAGAAGACACACTTACATACCGTAGGCTACTCTAACCATGGGGTTTGAGTTTGAATTCTTAGATACTTTAGTCACTCTACCGACCAGAACTAGCAACAAACGTATGAAATGGCAAATACTATTGAGGATTTCTCACTACTGTAGTCCTGAATACAGCACACTTGTTGGTGAAGCGCCAGGCGGGTGCATCCTCGCCCACTGTGGACAGAGTGTGACGGCTATTGTTATCGTCATTCATTCCTCTTGGCCTTGGCGACTTGGAGCGTTATCTGCCAAATGGTTCGCGGACCACACGACAGCATCTGCTGTACTGCTCAGTATAACTGCCTCAGAACTAATTGACCCTTTTGAAAATCTAGTAGGAAGCTGAAGAGAGAGTCTGCTTTTCTCAGCCTGCTGGGTGGTGACCACTGCGTCACACGTCAGTCGTCTGAAGTACAATCTGTTCCCGCAGCAACTGTCACTCACACGATAACAACCTTGATTTTATTTCACTTGTTACAGACTGTATTAGAGGTGATTAGAATAATTAAATGACACTAATATGTGGAATGGAAGATTATAATGACTAGCCTATATACAGTAGTTAAGCACTGTACTATCATCCATTATTATTATTAGTTATTATAATTAATTAACCAAGCAAATCGAAATGCATTTACAATCTTCACTTCAAAATCAATCACCGGGTAGTCATTAATCTTCCAATGGTTCGATAGCAGACATTTCACTATCACCATCACTTTTATGTGGCTGGTAAATAAGTAGCACGTTGGGAACAACTGGCTGACTGTACCTCTCTGTTATAAATCTGCCACAAGAAGCAGCCCTTCTTCCTTCGCCCCTTCCCAACCCTCTTCCACGTTGCAAGCTGTCATTGAACTTGAGGTAGACCCGGTGGTCAGCTTCACTTTCTCACTCACGGGCCAATTTGTTCCGAGGGACTTATACATAGGCTGTAATTGGACCACCTGTGGCGGTTAGCATTGTAGACTGTCGCCATCCTGGAAGTGGTTTTCCGTGGTTTCCCTCATTTCTACTCCAGGCAAATGCTGGGATACTTCCTAACTTATGGCACCGGCCGCCTCATTCCCAATCCTCACCTGAATTACAAACACTACTTAATCTGCAATCCGCCCCGGCTTCGCCCGGGTACAGTTATGAATGCATTACGTCATAAGCACTTTCCTTCGATGTCAATGAACTACGACCAATATCCGTTTTACGTCTCTGCATGATGGGTTAAAATCACTGACTGGACTATTAATTATATTATCATAGAGATGCATGTGCAACGAATTCTTGTCAGACGTCGTTTAAGGATGACGAGCGGGGTACATGAAACACAAATCCCCCTTCCGTCCAATCTTAACTTGACCGTGTATTTTGCGGAACGAAATGTTCACAGGCGAAATGAAGAAAAGCCGAGTTGCACTTCCAGGGAAATTCCAAACACAACCACTCTTCTCGGAAGTCTTAACTCAACACGACTCGACAGTTTGCTGCTGGCTGTATCTAGGGTAATAGACTCGCCCCTAGCTAGTTCGTAAACTGGCACCTCAGCAATTGAATGGAGATTGTTGGAAGAACTATAAACGTAAAAACACTTATAGTGGGCGATCTATTGAATATAGACATATCCTCTCACGTATTTTTTGTAGAACTTTTCATGCTGAATAATTATTATTACACTCCTAGTATTTAGATATTTTTAACGGTTTGGCCACCGTAAGCTTAAAGAGCGCACGGACGCCAGGTTTTCTTTTCGACCTTTTCACTGAAATCATTACTGCTTGGCTTCCTTTGATCATAAATACATTAATTTCTACAGAAACCTTCCTCGAGATATCCTTTACAGAATGGTGAAAGCCGCATCAAAATCCATCCAGTGGTTCTCGAGATTACCCGAGACATCCAAGAATCGGGGATTTGGTTTTATACTAAGTAGAGATAACACAGCTTATCAAAGTCAAGAACACGGGGATAAACAACAGGTCCCTCAACACCAGACCCTATGCCTGTGAGGACCTGTGCACAGAATACCAGCAATGCCGAATAAAAAAATTGCTTTATGTATGTATGTACGAATGAATGAATGAATGAATGAATGAATTAATTAATATTAATAATAGCTCTTTCTCATTCCGGATATAATGCTCTCAACCTTCAGTCTAGCCCCTGGGAGCGAGCGAGGGTTTTCCTTGAAGGGAATCGAAGCTGACCACTCAGCCAGAGGACCGAACCTTGCTGAAGCTAGAGAGCCCTCAGTCGTGCCAACTGTTCGCCCTCCTTGCTGAAGCTAGACAGCCCTCAGTCGTGCCAACTGCAGACCCTCCCTGCTGAAGCTAGACAGTTGCTTGCACTGACTGACTGACTGTAGAAGCAATTTGAGACGTGCCAACTGCTCGCCCTCCCTGCTGAAGCTAGACAGCCCTCAGTCGTGCCAACTGCTCGCCCTCCCTGCTGAAGCTAGACAGCCCTCAGTCGTGCCAACTGCTCGCCCTCCCTGCTGAAGCTAGACAGTTGCTTGCACTGACTGACTGTAGAAGCAATTTGAGACGTGCCAACTGCTCGCCCTCCCTGCTGAAGCTAGACAGACCTCAGTCATGCCAACTGCTCGCCCTCCCTGCTGAAGCTAGACAGCCCTCAGTCGTGCCAACTGCTCGCCCTCCCTGCTGAAGCTAGACAGTTGCTTGCACTGACTGACTGTAGAAGCAATTTGAGACGTGCCAACTGCTCGCCCTCCCTGCTAAAGCTAGACAGACCTCAGTCATGCCAACTGCTCGCCCTCCCTGCTGAAGCTAGACAGCCCTCAGTCGTGCCAACTGCTCGCCCTCCCTGCTGAAGCTAGACAGTTGCTTGCACTGACTGACTGTAGAAGCAATTTGAGACGTGCCAACTGCTCGCCCTCCCTGCTGAAGCTAGACAGACCTCAGTCATGCCAACTGCTCGCCCTCCCTGCTGAAGCTAGACAGTTGCTTGCACTGACTGACTGTAGAAGCAATTTGAGTCATGCCAACTGCTCGCCCTCCTTGCTGAAGCTAGACAGCCCTCAGTCGTGCCAACTGCTCGCCCTCCCTGCTGAAGCTAGACAGTTGCTTGCACTGACTGACTGTAGAAGCAATTTGAGACGTGCCAACTGCTAGCTGTCTTTGCTGAAGCTAGACAGACCTCAGTCATGCCAACTGCTCGCCCTCCCTGCTGAAGCTAGACAGTTGCTTGCACTGACTGACTGTAGAAGCAATTTGAGTCATGCCAACTGCTCGCCCTCCTTGCTGAAGCTAGACAGCCCTCAGTCGTGCCAACTGCTCGCCCTCCCTGCTGAAGCTAGACAGTTGCTTGCACTGACTGACTGTAGAAGCAATTTGAGTCGTGCCAACTGCTAGCTGTCTTTGCTGAAGCTAGACAACCCTCAGTCATGCCAACTGCTCGCCCTTCCTGCTGAAGCTAGACAGCCCTCAGTCATGCCAACTGCTCGCCCTCCCTGCTGAAGCTAGACAACCCTCAGTCATGCCAACTGCTCGCCCTCCCTGCTGAAGCTAGACAACCCTCAGTCATGCCAACTGCTCGCCCTCCCTGCTGAAGCTAGACAACCCTCAGTCATGCCAACTGCTTGCTGTCTTTGCTGAAGCTAGACAGACCTCAGTCGTGCCAACTGCACATCCTCCTTGCTGAAGCTAGACAACCCTCAGTCGTGCCAACTGCTTGCTGTCTTTGCTGAAGCTAGACATACCTCAGTCGTGCCAACTGCTTGCTGTCTTTGCTGAAGCTAGACAGACCTCAGTCGTGCCAACTGCTTGCTGTCTTTGCTGAAGCTAGACATACCTCAGTCGTGCAAACTGCTTGCCCTCCTTGTTGAAGCCAGGCAGCCTTCAGTCGTGCCAACTGCTTGCTCTCCTTACTGAAGCTAGACAACCCTCAGTCATGCCAACTGCTCGCCCTCCCTGCTGAAGCTAGACAGTTGCTTGCACTGACTGACTGTAGAAGCAATTTGAGTCATGCCAACTGCTCGCCCTCCTTGCTGAAGCTAGACAGAACTCAGTCATGCCAACTGCTCGCCCTCCCTGCTGAAGCTAGACAGACCTCAGTCATGCCAACTGCTCGCCCTCCTTACTGAAGCTAGACAACCCTCAGTCATGCCAACTGCTCGCCCTCCCTGCTGAAGCTAGACAGTTGCTTGCACTGACTGACTGTAGAAGCAATTTGAGACGTGCCAACTACTAGCTGTCTTTGCTGAAGCTAGACAACCCTCAGTCGTGCCAACTGCTCGCCCTCCCTGCTGAAGCTAGACAGTTGCTTGCACTGACTGACTGTAGAAGCAATTTGAGTCATGCCAACTGCTCGCCCTCCTTGCTGAAGCTAGACAGACCTCAGTCATGCCAACTGCTCGCCCTCCCTGCTGAAGCTAGACAGTTGCTTGCACTGACTGACTGTAGAAGCAATTTGAGTCATGCCAACTGCTCGCCCTCCTTGCTGAAGCTAGACAGCCCTCAGTCGTGCCAACTGCTCGCCCTCCCTGCTGAAGCTAGACAGTTGCTTGCACTGACTGACTGTAGAAGCAATTTGAGTCATGCCAACTGCTCGCCCTCCTTGCTGAAGCTAGACAGCCCTCAGTCGTGCCAACTGCTCGCCCTCCTTGCTGAAGCTAGACAGTTGCTTGCACTGTCTGACTGTAGAAGCAATTTGAGTCGTGCCAACTGCTAGCTGTCTTTGCTGAAGCTAGACAACCCTCAGTCATGCCAACTGCTCGCCCTCCCTGCTGAAGGTAGACAACCCTCAGTCATGCCAACTGCTCGCCCTCCCTGCTGAAGCTAGACAACCCTCAGTCATGCCAACTGCTTGCTGTCTTTGCTGAAGCTAGACAGACCTCAGTCGTGCCAACTGCACATCCTCCTTGCTGAAGCTAGACAACCCTCAGTCGTGCCAACTGCTTGCTGTCTTTGCTGAAGCTAGACATACCTCAGTCGTGCCAACTGCTTGCTGTCTTTGCTGAAGCTAGACAACCCTCAGTCGTGCAAACTGCTTGCCCTCCTTGTTGAAGCTAGGCAGCCTTCAGTCGTGCCAACTGCTTGCTCTCCTTACTGAAGCTAGACAACCCTCAGTCATGCCAACTGCTCGCCCTCCCTGCTGAAGCTAGACAGTTGCTTGCGCTGACTGACTGTAGAAGCAACTTGAGACGTGCCAACTGCTCGCCCTCCCTGCTGAAGCTAGACAGCCCTCAGTCGTGCCAACTGCTCGCCCTCCCTGCTGAAGCTAGACAGCCCTCAGTCGTGCCAACTGCTCGCCCTCCCTGCTGAAGCTAGACAGTTGCTTGCACTGACTGACTGTAGAAGCAATTTGAGACGTGCCAACTGCTAGCTGTCTTTGCTGAAGCTAGACAGACCTCAGTCATGCCAACTGCTCGCCCTCCCTGCTGAAGCTAGACAGTTGCTTGCGCTGACTGACTGTAGAAGCAATTTGAGTCATGCCAACTGCTCGCTCTCCTTGCTGAAGCTAGACAGCCCTCAGTCGTGCCAACTGCTCGCCCTCCCTGCTGAAGCTAGACAGTTGCTTGCACTGACTGACTGACTGTAGAAGCAATTTGAGTCGTGCCAACAGCTCGCCCTCCTTGCTGAAGCTAGACAGCCCTCAGTCGTGCCAACTGCTCGCCCTCCCTGCTGAAGCTAGACAACCCTCAGTCATGCCAACTGCTCGCCGTCCCTGCTGAAGCTAGACAACCCTCAGTCATGCCAACTGCTCGCCCTCCCTGCTGAAGCTAGACAACCCTCAGTCATGCCAACTGCTTGCTGTCTTTGCAGAAGCTAGACAGATCTCAGTCGTGCCAACTGCTCGCCCTCCTTGCTGAAGCTAGACAGCCCTCAGTCGTGCCAACTGCTCGCCCTCCTTGCTGAAGCTAGACAACCCTCAGTCATGCCAACTGCTAGCTGTCTTTGCTGAAGCTAGACAGACCTCAGTCATGCCAACTGCTCGCCCTCCCTGCTGAAGCTAGACAGTTGCTTGCGCTGACTGACTGTAGAAGCAATTTGAGTCATGCCAACTGCTCGCTCTCCTTGCTGAAGCTAGACAGCCCTCAGTCGTGCCAACTGCTCGCCCTCCCTGCTGAAGCTAGACAGTTGCTTGCACTGACTGACTGACTGTAGAAGCAATTTGAGTCGTGCCAACTGCTCGCCCTCCTTGCTGAAGCTAGACAGCCCTCAGTCGTGCCAACTGCTCGCCCTCCCTGCTGAAGCTAGACAACCCTCAGTCATGCCAACTGCTCGCCGTCCCTGCTGAAGCTAGACAGACCTCAGTCATGCCAACTGCTTGCTGTCTTTGCTGAAGCTAGACATACCTCAGTCATGCCAACTGCTCGCCCTCCCTGCTGAAGCTAGACGACCCTCAGTCATGCCAACTGCTCGCCCTCCCTGCTGAAGCTAGACAACCCTCAGTCATGCCAACTGCTTGCTGTCTTTGCTGAAGCTAGACAGACCTCAGTCGTGCCAACTGCACATCCTCCTTGCTGAAGCTAGACAACCCTCAGTCGTGCCAACTGCTTGCTGTCTTTGCTGAAGCTAGACATACCTCAGTCGTGCCAACTGCTTGCTGTCTTTGCTGAAGCTAGACAGACCTCAGTCGTGCCAACTGCTTGCTGTCTTTGCTGAAGCTAGACAGACCTCAGTCGTGCCAACTGCTTGCTGTCTTTGCTGAAGCTAGACATACCTCAGTCGTGCAAACTGCTCGCCCTCCTTGTTGAAGCTAGGCAGCCTTCAGTCGTGCCAACTGCTTGCTCTCCTTACTGAAGCTAGACAACCCTCAGTCATGCCAACTGCTAGCCCTCTTTGCTGAAGCTAGACAGACCTCAGTCGTGCCAACTGCACATCCTCCTTGCTGAAGCTAGACAACCCTCAGTCGTGCCAACTGCTTGCTGTCTTTGCTGAAGCTAGACATACCTCAGTCGTGCCAACTGCTTGCTGTCTTTGCTGAAGCTAGACAGACCTCAGTCGTGCCAACTGCTTGCTGTCTTTGCTGAGGCTAGACAGACCTCAGTCGTGCCAACTGCTTGCTGTCTTTGCTGAAGCTAGACATACCTCAGTCGTGCAAACTGCTCGCCCTCCTTGTTGAAGCTAGGCAGCCTTCAGTCGTGCCAACTGCTTGCTCTCCTTACTGAAGCTAGACAACCCTCAGTCGTGCCAACTGCTCGCCCTCCCTGCTGAAGCTAGACAGTTGCTTGCACTGACTGACTGTAGAAGCAATTTGAGACGTGCCAACTGCTAGCTGTCTTTGCTGAAGCTAGACATCCCTCAGTCATGCCAACTGCTCGCCCTCCCTGCTGAAGCTAGACAGTTGCTTGCACTGACTGACTGTAGAAGCAATTTGAGTCGTGCCAACTGCTTGCTGTCTTTGCTGAAGCTAGACATCCCTCAGTCATGCCAACTGCTCGCCCTCCCTGCTGAAGCTAGACAGTTGCTTGCACTGACTGACTGTAGAAGCAATTTGAGTCGTGCCAACTGCTAGCTGTCTTTGCTGAAGCTAGACAACCCTCAGTCGTGCCAACTGCTTGCTGTCTTTGCTGAAGCTAGACATACCTCAGTCGTGCCAACTGCTTGCTGTCTTTGCTGAAGCTAGACAGACCTCAGTCGTGCCAACTGCTTGCTGTCTTTGCTGAAGCTAGACAGACCTCAGTCGTGCCAACTGCACATCCTCCTTGCTGAAGCTAGACAACCCTCAGTCGTTGCCTGCACTGACTGACTGTAGAAGCAATTTGAGACGTGCCGTAACTAAAGCCATTAACACGTCAAATATGTTGTATTGTGGAGTTGGCGAGGATAATGTAATATTATCGGAACAAGGCGGAACGAGGCTCATTTGGGTCACAGCAGATCGTAATGTCATTTGGGGGTTTGCGACATCCTGCGTTATTGTCATTGGGATTAGGGTTCCGAAATGAAATAGAAAAGTAATATCGCTGTCAATGAGTAATAAGGGATACTTTTGTTTTATTTATTTGGATTGTGATATTTTGAGGTACTTTTCAATTTATCTAAACAAGTGTTGCTCGCATCCAGTGGGGAATACTAAGCCGACTGTTTTAGACGGGGAGGTGAAATATTATCTTAGGGCTGTAGCATGCCACGGTGGGTGAGTGGTTAACGCGTCGGACTACCAACCCCAAGCTTGCAGGTTCGCTCCTGGCCATAGTAAGTGAATTTTGAAAGGCGGCGCATGTCATACGTTGTGGCATGTTAAAGAATCCATTTGAATTCAGTAGGCCGTGTTCATAATGGCAAAATTAATATCGGGATTTTCCGCCAACCCAAGAAGTTCCTCTTTTCTCTACTAGAAGGCGCTATAGTGTTCAAGGAGCTTAGATATCTAACCTCCTTGACTTTCATAGCGCACCAAGGAACAACAAAATTCGACATGCATGCTGCCTTCTGGGCGTCAAATAACAAAGCAACAAAGCTTGCACCCGGCACCTGAGGGCGTAATATATTATTATCATTATTTTTATTATTATTATTATTATTATTATTATTATTATTATTATTATTATTATTACAGGGCTGTACATCTTCCAACATCGAATTGATGGAATAGTATATAATAATAACATCGTATCATCTCAGGTGCCAGGTTGAAGCTTTGTTATTTGCGCCCAGAGGGTAGCTTGCATGTCGAATTTTGTCGCTCCTTGGAGCGCTATGAAAGTCAAGGAGGTTAGATATCTAAGCTCCTTGACACTATAGCGCTTTCTAGTAGAGAATGGAGGAACTTTGTGTTGGTGGCATTTCCCGAGATTAATTTTGCCATTTTGAACATGTCCATCTGAATTCAAATGGGTTCTTTAACACGACAACCTCGTATGACATGCGTGTCGTGATCTTTGTCGCCTTTCAAAATCACATACCACGGCCAGGAGCGAACCTGCAAGCTTGAGGTTGGTAGTCCGACACGATAACCCCTCACCCACCGTGGCAAGCGGTGGAATAGTTTTGAATACGAATATTTGATTCGAACATACGGGAAATATTTGCATCAGTGAAATAACCCGACTATTCAGTTAATAGACCAAAGTTTCGACGCACAATTTGATTCATTCGAACGTTCGAATAATTTTAATAAACATAGAGACGAAGAGAAAAAGAGCTTACAGGCAGAAAGAAAGAAAAACAGAAAGAAAGGAAGAAAGAAAGAAAAAGAAAGGAGGAGAAAAAAAGAAAGGAAGAAAGAACGAGAAAGATATAAAGAAAGAAAAAGAAATAAGGAAAGTAAAAAAGAGAAAGAAGGAAAGAGAAAAAAAGAAAGAAGGAAATAGAAAGAAAGAAAGAAAGAGAAGAAAGAAAGAGAAAGAAGGAAAGAGAAAGAAAGAGAAAGAAGGAAAGAAAGAACGAAAGAGAAAGAAAGAGAAAGAAGGAAAGAGAAAGAAGGATAGAGAAAGAAAGAAAGAAAGAAATAGAAAGAAAGAAAGATAAAGAAGGAAAGAGAAAGAAAGAAAGAGAAAGAAGGAAAGAGAAAGAAAGAAAGAAAGAAAGAAAGAAAGAAGGACAGAGAAAGAAAGAAAGAAAGAGAAAGAAGGAAAGAGAAAGAAGGAAAGAAAGAAAGAGAAAGAAAGAAAGAAGGAAAGAGAAAGAAAGAGAAAGAAAGAAAGAGAAAGAAGGAAAGAGAAAGAAAGAAAGAGAAAGAAGGAAAGAAAGAACGAAAGAGAAAGAGAAAGAAGGAAAGAGAAAGAAAGAAATAAATAGAAAGAAGGAAAGAGAAAGAAAGAAAGAGAAAGAAGGAAAGAGAAAGAAAGAAAGAAGGAAAGAGAAAGAAAGAAAGAAAGAAAGAGAAAGAAGGAAAGAGAAAGAAGTAAAGAGAAAAAAGGAAAGAAAGAGAAAGAAAGAAAGAGAAAGAAGGAACGAGAAAGAAAGAAAGAAAGAAGGAAAGAGAAAGAAAGAGAGAGAAAGAAAGAAAGAGAAAGAAGGAAAGAGAAAGAAAGAAAGAGAAAGAAGGAAAGAAAGAATGAAAGAGAAAGAAGGAAAGAGAAAGAAGGAAAGAGAAAGAAAGAAATAGAAAGAAAGAAAGAGAAGAAGGAAAGAGAAAGAAAGAGAAAGAAGGAAAGAGATAGAAAGAAAGAGAAAGAAGGAAAGAGAAAGAAAGAAAGAAAGAAATAGAAAGAAAGAAAGAGAAAGAAGGAAAGAGAAAGAAAGAGAAAGAAGGAAAGAGAAAGAAAGGAAGAGAAAGAAGGAAATAGAAAGAAGGAAAGAAAGAAGGAACGAGAAAGAAGGAAAGAGAAAGAAAGAGAAAGAAGAAAAGAGAAAGAAAGAAAGATAAAGAAGGAAAGAGAAAGAAAGAGAAAGAAAGAAGGAAAGAGAAAGAAGGAAAGAGAAAGAAGGAGAGAAAGAAGGAAAGAGAAAGAAATAAAGAGAAAGAAGGAAAGAGAAAGACAGAAAGAAAGAGAAAGGAGAAAAAAGAGAAAGAAAGAAAGAAGGAAAGAGAAAGAAAGGAAGATAAATAAAGAGAAAGAAGGAAAGAGAAAAAAAGAAAGAGAAAGAAGGAAAGAGAAAGAAAGGAAGAAAGAGAAAGAAAGAACTGATGCTTGTCTATTTCTAAGGATCTATGAGGCTGTGTCAACCTCTCGGATTCGACCCTGCTGCGAACAACTCTTCTACTGCACATAGCCTAGTTCTTTACACAAATTGCGGTGATCTTCATCTTTGAATAAATCAAATATATGAAATGTTCGATATATTTTAATGATCAATATTCTGAATTTTCGAGCACTTTCAATAATTCGTACATCTGCATTCTACTGTACTTTGAACAGTCCAATAATTTATTCGAACTTATAATTGGCGAATTTTCGAAAGCTATGTAGAGCCCTGGGATGCGCTTTTGATCCGGAAGTTTTAACTAAAGCACCATGTTACAGTTTCGATTATTGCACATGGGGTTCAAATATCCTTGATAACAAATAGATTTGTGGATTATATATTGATGACTATTCTTTCGCTGAGTTAAAATATGAGGACATATTTGGAGTTCTTGTCAGCAGAACGTTCAGCCCACATTGTAAAGAAATAAATATCGAAAGATCTTTGATGTAGTAAACAGCTCAAACCAGAAATCTAATTGGTATCATGAAATAGAGGAAGACTTAAGGCAGGTGGGGATCGACAGGCTAATGATTGGAGACAGAGGAGAATTCAGAAACACATTTTAAAGCAAATGAAAAGATGAAGACAAGAACAAAGGAAACAGGAACACAGTCAAAGGATGAAGAGATTTTCGGAAGAGAAGTGAAAATTGTGTCACCATGAGATATTTAAGTTCAAACACTGTCCATGAGGGCAAAAATCATGTAATAATAACAAATGCCGAAATTTGATGTTTTTTAGTCGGTGAACATAATGGGTGTATTTATTAACTTCATGTAAATATTTTTCAGATTAGGAAAATACCCATTGCAATAAATTGGGTAGAATCGTGTTGAACAAGAAGTTCCGTGACGAACTAAAGAGCCTACTTTTCTCGAAATGCAAGATCCATTCCAGTGATTAATCTATATCGACCTAATTAGAATAATGACGAAATTGAGTTGGTAATATCAACATTTCTAATTAGTTCGAAATATAACTGGCATAGTGTAGCCTAATAGAGCACTACAGTTGGCAGCCCTGGTGACTGAATATATTCTTAGTTCCATCTCTTAAGGTACAGAATACACAATTTGGTTGAAGTGCAATGGATAGCATGGACGTTGCATGTAGTTAGACATTGTACCTATCAGCGCGCGTAAATCATGTTGGCAACAATGTCATGCATGTGTTGGTCAGAAATAATCTGAAATATTATGATCTATTGTTGTGCCAATTTTGGATGAAATCCATTTATTTGTATAGAAGTTACATGTATTTTAAAATTGAACCAATCATCAGGCTTAGAATCATGTTAGAAGCACTGACGTATATTAGTTACTCCAAATTAATCTAGAATGTAAGGTACTATACGTGGGCAAAGTTTAGAGTTGTTGGCTTGAATACTCTCTGATATATTGATATTAGGGTAAAAAATAGTCATCATTTATTAACAGTTGGCAGCCCTGGTTGCTCTTAAGAATACGCATAGTCATATCTGCTATAGTACACATAGCACATACGAAATTTGGATGAAATCCAATTGATAGTATAGAAGTTACATGTATTTACAATTGGTCCTATCAGCAGGCTTAGACATATGTTGGTAGTACTGAGGACCATTAGTTACTCCAAATTAATCTTGAATATCAGGTACTATACGTGTGCATAGTTTAAAGCTGTCGGCTTGCATACTTTCTGATACATTGGTATTGGGATAAAAACTATAGAGAGTGCATTTATTAACAGTTGGCAACTTTGGTGGCTCTTAAGAATACGCTCAGTTATATCTGTCTATGTACACATAGTACATACGAAATTTGGTTGAAATCCAATTGATAGTGTAGAATTTAATTGGATTTAAAAATTGGACCTATCAGCAGTCTTAGAATCATTTTGGCAACATTGTCATGTATGGCCTCCTGGAAATTGAACTGCAATATTATTATCTACACGTGTGCCAATTTCGGTATAGCTCCCATGCATACCTTCCAAGATATACAACATGGAGCTGAAATTTCAATTGCGATTTTTCAGCAGTTGGTAGCACTGATAACATTTTCAAATACGGCATTGATATATTCAGATAGAGATCGTTCCTCATACCAAATTTGGGTTCGATTGCTACAGCCGTTTAGGAGTTGATAGCGGGACACACACACAGCCAGCCAGCCAGCCAGACAGAAGGACAGAAGGACAGACAGACACACGTTTTTCCGGATCGATCTCATAAGTCTACTTTTTCCTCATTTTTACAAAATGCGAAAAGTAGGCTAAAAATATTACATTTTGATTACTAAGGCAGCTGTGAGAAATGCCTTCCAACATGATAATAGGTAGATAAATAAACAAATATTGACTTTGGTCATATAAATGTTGTTATGAGTAGGATTATCTTATTTCCACAATAGGCTAATGTTTGCTTATCAAGTGCACACAGGCGTGGTTTATTAAATGTTGTTTAAATAAGTCCCTACCCCGTACACCCAGAGTTCGTTAGACCACTACAGCGGCCATATTGTGCCCAACTCTAGGAATGGGTATTCCAAGATTCAGACACCTAGATATCAAGGGAAAGGCTACAGCCACTTTTGAAAGTTGAGATATTTGAATATCGCGCTCCATTACTTCTAGAAGGGAATGGAAACTTTATGCAGCCAAGAGCATGTCAAGTGACGTAGCGAGTAGTAGCAGAGGTCGATACTATTTGTTGATTAAATAGTTAGCCATGGAGTAGAGACTTGAGACTTGGATCAGATTACTGGCACGGCTAAATGAAAGAGAATGAACTTAGTCTCAAGTGAATCGGACCAGGGACACCGGAGATATGAGGATTTCCAGATTTCAGCGTGATTCAGCGTGGACCTGACCGTTTTGAATAAAAGCCGGCCGGCCCAAGCAACATTAGCTCACTTCGAACCAAGCTCTTGCATGACAAGGTGCTGCTGCCACGTTGAGTCAAGGCACATGGTTGCCGGATCTACGCAGAAGATATCTTTAAATTGTGATAGTCACAAAAGTGCGACGATATGTGTGGAACATAGTAAGTTTCCGGCAGAGAGAATCACTAAGGTGATTGTTATTTTTCTACGGACACTGGTGAAATATTTTATTTCTATATGGACATATGCTAGACTTTGTCTAGAAAGTACTTTGTCACAGTCCAGTAATTATAATTCAATACTTGGATATTTTAGTCCAATTAGTCAGTTTCATAAATCGTAACTTGATAACCACTCCGATCTTTCAGTATATTGAAGGCCAGTCTGTCACGGTGTTGTTCATTAGCCGACGAAGGGAAACTATAAGTTGCTTCGCGCATGATAGATGGTGATAAGCCATGCCCAGGGAACGATCTTCAGAACAGCCGTTGATTGGTTTAGACTGTCAGTGTTTTCTTGTACTGAAAAGATTACCGTGAGTTATGTTACAACTGACATATTTGAGAATAGATCACTTGGATCTGACCCCATTTAAGCAAACTGCTATGGCTTAATTGAAGCCAATATTAAAATGGATCAGCAGTTACTTCAAACTTCAAGAAATATCTCCACTATGTCGTGTTAGACAGATTGTGGGTATATAATGGCGGCCGATACAAGGATTAGACGTGCGTGTCCGATAGGACATGTATCTGGATAAATCTGGTACAGACCAGGTTCACTACGCTTCAAGACCAACGAGAAATGTAAGCCACATTTTGACTTTATATTATGCCTAGCTAATTGGAACAAACTCATTTTCTGCAGATGACCAACACATTTGTTTTTCTTCGTATTTAAATCTTGCAATGATTTACGCAAGACATATTAGAGTTATTCTGAGTATTTTCAGCACTCAGAACAGTTTAGGATCGATGACCGAGCATACCGAGCATTTATTTGAATGTTTCATATTTTTTGATAATCACGGTAATCAGCCGAGGTAACTGTAGAAGTTAATAATTATTTTTGTTGAGAAATGGATCTTTTATCAATATTCGAAGAATCGAACATGTGGATTCTCACATAATGAAATAATAATTAAACACATTTACAATAATATAACTAATAATAATAATAATAATAATAATCCACTAATAATAATAATAATGATTTTCATAAATTTTCTAAATAATTCTTGGATCTTATATTTTCTAATAATCACATTCATTGAGAGAGAGCTTATGAAGTAGTTTTATCATTTCTAGTTTGGAACAGGTGATTTTCCGAAGGAGAGTGGTTAGCGCAAGCCCGCATTCAACCAACATTACAGTTCTGGTTGAACAGTTAATATTTGCAATGAGCAAAGTATATTTTTCAGATAACACGGAGAGGCATGAAACGGGAAGCAAATGATATTTGTATCAATTAGGATATTTTTGTATTTATATAAAATCATGACGTAGATACACATTCGAAAGTGAAATAAAGATTATCATAAGTATGGTAACTTCACGGGTTGAACTGAATGGTGAAATAAAATAAACTTGTAAGTTTATAAATCTTCCAGTGTTGATAACAAGCAGAGGCTTGATTTATTGTATAAATTTTGGGAAGAAAATTTATGTGTGTGGAGTAGTTGAAATGCCATTCCCAGGTGCGCAAGTTTAAGTCGCAGGAATGAGGAGGTTTTTATTCGAGCATCAATCAAATAGCAGGTTCGATGACTCAGTGTTAAAGAAGGAGTATTGGAACTACACATTGCGTCGTATGAATGACCCAAAGGTTATTTCTTAAAAACCATCAGTTCTTATTTCAACCTTGTTTACGGATTCCATTAAGACTTTGATTTTGCTAGAACCCGGATTTGTCATGATAGTATTTTATTCTTCTTCAGAGGAAGACCTTTGCCGTTGTTGTTGGAATATTGTGTTCTTATAAAAATAATAGAATGGGCCACTGCCAATTAAAAATAATTCTATAACCACGAATAATTTGAAGGATGTTTTCAATCCTAGTGCCTTGAACTAAATGCATTTATTATGAAGCTACAATTCTTATTTCCGCATTCTGTCGAAGAATTGCAAGTTGTGAAAGTTACTAAAATGGCCACAAATATAAATATTTTTCTTAATAATGATTCCAAGTGGAGAATCGAATAGTTGAATGGTCCAACAATTTATTGATCAAGTTGATGATTCAGAAACCATATATTTTGTTAGGAACTTGAAATTCATAATCGAGTCACTTCTCGAAACGTTTAATGTCAGTAGAACAATCAATTTTGTTGTGCTTCGCACAGTTCTTCGATGCTACGCTCACGGGTCAGATACTTTTCAGATGTTGTTATTAATGTGTACATAATTTGAGTTGATTCAGAGATAATAATATTTTTTGACAATATTTTTTTTGAAACTGGAAAAATAAGTGAAAGTTAAAATTCTATGAACAATTATTCTACGAGTGTTAATATTATGTAAAAATTCAACCAGTGAACTACAGTATTTCCAGTAAAGACAATTAAATTTGAACTGGATTTAATCATAAATAATGGATATAATTTTGGAACACAGTCTACAGGACTGATAATCAGACTTGTGTCTCCAAAGATAATTGTCCAATGTGTTGGAAAATTTCTGTACATTGTGTAAATAGTAATGTGGGTCGCCACACATGAATGATGCTGCTTTGAGCAGTTTATTTTGCAGTCAATTTTAAATTCAGAATAAAATGAGATAATTTTACATGATGTGTTATGCCCAGTTGAATCTCCTTCTATCCTTATTGTTGCATTGAGCCAAAAATCAGTAAAGCATTTTTTTCATTTGATGTCGTTTTTGCGATTAGCTTTAACCCATCTGGCGCCCCGGGATATTTTGACTCTCGTGCTGACTGATTCTTGGGAAAATGCATATGTGGTCGTGCGGACTCCGGTCTAAACGGGCACAATATTGCGATATCAGGTCAAGGATATTCCATGACAATGATCCCTCCCCCGTACAACCCGGAGTTCGTTAGACCACTACAGCGGCCATATTGCAATATCAGCTCAAGGATATTCCATGACAATGATCCCTCCCCCGGTCAACCCGGAGTTCGTTAGACCACTACAGCGGCCATATTGCAATATCAGCTCAAGGATATTCCATGACAATGATCCCTCCCCCGTACAACCCGGAGTTTGTTAGACCACTACAGCGGCCATATCGCGATATCAGTTCAAGGATATTCCATGACAATGATCCCTTTCCCGTGCAACCCGGAGTTCGTTAGACCACTACAGCGGCCATATTGCGATATCAGCTCAAGGATATTCCATGACAATGATCCCTCCCCCGTACAACCCGGTGTTTGTTAGACCACTACAGCGGCCATATTGCGATATCAGGTCAAGGATATTCCATGCCAATGATCCCTCTCCCGTACAACCCGGAGTTCGTTAGACCACTACAGCGGCCATATTGCGATATCAGCTCAAGGATATTCCATGACAATGATCCCTCTCCCGTACAACCCGGAGTTCGTTAGACCACTACAGCGGCCATATTGCGATATCAGCTCAAGGATATTCCATGACAATGATCCCTCTCCCGTACAACCCGGAGTTCGTTAGACCACTACAGCGGCCATATTGCGATATCAGGTCAAGGATATTCCATGACAACGTTCCCTCTCCCGTACAACCCGGAGTTCGTTAGACCACTACAGCGACCATATTGCGATATCAGCTCAAGGATATTCCATGACAATGATCCCTCTCCCGTACTACCCGGAGTTCGTTAGACCACTACAGCGGCCATATTGCGATATCAGCTCAAGGATATTCCATGACAATGATCCCTCTCCCGTACAACCCGGAGTTCGTTAGACCACTACAGCGACCATATTGCGGTATCAGTTCAAGGATATTCCATGACAATGATCCCCCTCCCGTACAACCCGGAGTTCATTAGACCACTACAGCGACCATATTGCGATATCAGTTCAAGGATAATCCATGACAATGATCGTGACTGTCCTAGTCACAGCAGCTGTGTGAGACTGGTCTCTCGACTTTCTTAGTCTCGCTGCACTTACAACAAGCAGCCATCTACCGTATAACTGGTATCACAATACGCCGCTCCCTAGATTGATCTAATTCAGGTCGTCTACGTCCCTGGAGGGGTTATGGCACTCTAGTTCTAGTTCTCTATGTCACTGATTCTTTGCGCTCTGACCAGTAGGCCTACCGTATGTGTACAACATTTCCTTATGAGCTGACGTGCGTGAACATTGTATTTTTAGCATTTACAATGTACTGTTGATAAGCTGGCGATAGTGCTCACAGCTGGAGACAGTAATAGCCCATTACGTGGTCAGAGCAGTCATTTATAACTTCACTATCTCCGGGTAATCACTCTAACTAAAGAAATGGGTGCTTTACCAGACAGACCCGTGTCTCAGACCAGGGTATTCACTCTAACTAAAGTAATGGGTACTTTACCAGGCAGACCCGTGTCTCAGACCAGGGTATTCACTCTAACTAAAGTAATGGGTACTTTACCAGACAGACCCGTGTCTCAGACCAGGGTATTCACTCTAACTAAAGTAATGGGTACTTTGCCAGGCAGACCCGTGTCTCAGACCAGGGTATTCACTCTAACTAAAGTAATGGGTACTTTACCAGACAGACCCGTGTCTCAGACCAGGGTATTCACTCTAACTAAAGAAATGGGTACTTTACCAGACAGACCCGTGTCTCAGACCAGGGTATTCACTCTAACTAAAGTAATGGGTACTTTACCAGACAGACCCGTGTCTCAGACCAGGGTATTCACTCCAATTAAAGTAATGGGTACTTTACCAGACAGATCCATGTCTCAGACCAGGGTATTCACTCTAACTGAAGTAATGGGTACTTTACCAGACAGATCCGTGTCTCAGAGCGGCTTCGGTAGCGTAGTGGGTAGCGTGCTGAGCTTCTATGCCCAAGGTCGCGGGTTCAAATCCAACCGAAGTCGTCGGATTCTTTAAGAGCGTTAAAATCCCTCGGTATGCCTTCCTTCGGAGGGGAAGTAAAGCCGTCGGTCCCATGTCATAGATTTATGGCATGAAAAGGAACCTTCCAATAAATACACTTGTAGCTGTCGGTTAGAATTGATAACGGTATATTAGTTCCAACGTTCGCTTCCAGGTGCTGACTGTGATGGCAACTAGTGGCCATGTCCGCAAGCTAGGTGTCGTGGACGGTAGCATTTGGTAGTGAACCCGATGGGGTTATGCTGACTGGAATCGAACATGGTTCTCAGAGACTGTGATCTCAGTATAAAGGTTCCACCAGGGAGCGAACCAGAGATCTGTACAGGGAGTTTCTTGGTAAAAACCCCTCGAAAGAAATGTATATTTAATCACTGGTGTGATTTTTGATGAAATGGCATTATTTAGTAAAATAATGTAGGAAATAATGGGCAGATTATATCATTATAAGACGATTTGGTGTAAGCTATTGGAGGCTTGAAGCACAGAGGAGGGCAGAGCTGACATTTACTAATTGGCCCAGAATTGTGGGTTGGTCCCAGTGGAGCCACGTCCATCTCTGTCACCCCATTATGTCGTCTGGAGCAGGGGTGAGGCCTGAATAATGACATAGTTATTCCCCGACGGAGAATAGATTTGGAGTAGGGGCGGAGAAATGCCCAGAAAAATCATTGATTACTCGTGATTGGAGTAACGAATCGAGATGAGAGTTGCACACAGGTGAATATCTAGGCAAGAAGATAATTTTAGAGTCTTTTACCTGCGAAATTGGTGCATATTTAATGATGTGCGTAAGGACTGTAAAACGACCATTGTTCGCGGATGGATGTGAAGATGTTGCCGGGGGTTTCCCGTTAGGTAGCGTCCCACGCCATGGAGAAAGGAATTAATATTAATTAATTGGACGAGCGATTCCTTTGCACACAGATAGTTTTGGGACCTGTGAAGAGAGAGGAACACAATGATCATGGTTTGAAGACCTGAATCATGCTGTGAGAGGAGCCAAGATTACGCGGGAAGATGTTGCTCTACTTTCTGTGGAAATCCGATATAAGGGAGTAGACCCCAGGAGGAGCTCTCAGCTATGCTCAGTTGTTACTCAGTCTAACTCAGTCTATCTCAGTTGAATCTCAGTCAAGCTCAGTCTAACTCAGTTGTCACGCAGTCTACATGCCGCCAAGCGCAGTTACAGCCAGTTACAGTCTTACTCAATTGTCAATTGTAGCACAATGGCAATAAGTTGCAATCAGTATGCAGCAAATATGCAGCAGTACGAGACAGCGTGTAAGTCGCATACAGAAGTCTTCAAATAAGCTACGTGCAGTCTTCGAGTGAAACTTCAGTCAGCTACAGCCAGGTTGAAGCAAGTTCGTCAAGGCAAACGCATGACGGATCTATTCATCAAGACGCCGAACAAAGACTGGTATGTGTAATAGAAACAGTAAATATGCTTGTATGAATAATAGTCGTGATACAGGCATAATCAGCAGCACGAACTATGACGTGTTCAGTTACGAAGCACCGTATAGACTAACGGTAGAAATATTGTATATAATTATTTGTGAAAGTGTTGAACTTTATTAAGCGCAGTGTGTATAGTATTAACTAATCGTATATGTGTAACTACGATAGAATGCGCGAAAGAAACTCTACTAAGTGTTTGGTATTGCCATGAGAGTACCAGATGTTAACGCTCATGTTTGGGAGCCAGCGTATTGATGTAACGCAGGACGCTCACTGTAGGAGTAATGATCGTCATAAAACTGTTGGAGAGTTCCGAGAGCAGATAACCAGACTTTCAATCAGGAGTTGGTAACGTAAGATGCCGTCGACACCTGCAATTTCGATCTCTGCTAGGGAATTTCAGCATTGAAGTGTGTATAAAGTGACGAGTGTTCAGTGTAATGTATATGTAAAAATATCATTTAAAGTAGTGTTTGATGAAGTGTTTCACATGTTTGGGGAGTGATAACTTCCTGAAAGGTATGCAACGTGTCGTGTTGGTGATAGAAATTATGTGTAATCAAATGTGTGTAAACAAGAGAAATATGTCGCGTTAAACCCATTATGGCGGGCGACATGGAAGAATATGATTGGTCGGAGCCACCTTAGATGCCTATAGAGATGTAAGTACCCCACAAATTATGGTTATGATTATGTAGAGGTATGGACCGCTGCATGTCTGTGATTCCGTAAAGATATTGTGAATTCCTTATAGATGCCAGTAAAAATCAGTTAGGAGGCTGATCCTCCATGTTTAATCAGTATTGAGTTGATTTTGATAAAGTTGAGATGCTGATTTGCATCATTAAGTGGAGTAATTATTCCCACTATGAATTAAGAATGGCAATCAGTTATGTAAATGCAACGAACGCGATTGTTCGAGTTTAAAACGTCTAGCTATGTCGGAAATTTTGGTAATTTATGTGAGAATAATAATAAATGATGATTTTGGTCATTTATGTCAGTGAGAAATGATGATAATAATAATAATGGTTATTAAGAGTATGAATGAACACATCAGGAAACAAATAAATGTTGTAAGCGAGAATTATTAACGCTAATTGCAAGACTTATCAATCTAAGCAGGAAGATGTTACAGTGAGATTACATTTCAGTAATTATGGAAAGAAGTTTTATATCAGAATATTGCATATATTCAGTAATGATACCAGTAATGAAAGAGCTTTTAGTGAATTGAATTTGCAGCTTAATTGAGAAGCTTATAGAGTAAATGTTAGATTTCTCTTAATATTATAGGTCGGAGTGTCGTAGCATGGAGCATTAGGGGCCAGATAGTCTATTCTACGTATGAATTCTCCTATGTCGTGGACATTGTTGGAGATATTATTTATTCCAGAGTTTTAGTGATGGACCCTAACTCTGAAGAAAGGATTGAAATGTGTTCCGGGCTGGAATCTTGACAGAGTCGAGGAAACAAGGACACCTCGCAGCTCTATGATTTCCCGAGAACTTATTGATGAGTTATTTACGCTCGTTGGCAGCGAAAACTCATGGCGACAGTGGTTTTCTGCGCCTATATTATACTTGAGACATCGGTCAAACCGCCAGGCTCATGCATTGCGAACCCCGAACCTTCATGTTGAATGGACCCATGTGAGGCCATTAATTAATCGTTATCCTCGACGTAGGAATAATTACAAAAGCTCATTCAATACCTGTTGGCATAATAGTCAATTAAGATCCTTTGGGAACATGTGTGTCGGTCAGGACACAGTATTTGTCTTGTAAATCTTCACTGCTTAGAGAGAGGGAGGCTTTCAAACTTTTAGAAAGGTCGAGATAATTGGTGAAACGACCCATTCCACTTTCTATTGTGTAGCGACTTCCTTAGCCGAGGGTCGGTGCTAGCCACCCGGGCCGCTCAGGCAATTTATAAAGGGAAGAGATTCTAGACCTTGTTGAAATGACATATAATGCAAGATTGTTATGTTGAGTATTATAGCCATGTGGTTTGAGAACACATGGATAATTATAGTTCATCCTGATGGTTCATTATTTTAGCTATCTGACGAATAGTTACATGATATATTTGTACTGTCACTGGAGCCAAGTCATGTAGTTGGTGACTAGATGCCAATCGCCATGAGCGCGAGGTAGTCTATCGTACAATCCGACATAAGCTATAACGTAACGTTTTATCTAGGAATCACAGACAGCATGCGGTGAAACCATATAATTGGAGGATGTGTAGGGGGTAGCTTACATAATTATGGAGTTGCACGTTGATTTTTGGTGCAACGTCCAAATAGGTAAATGCATGCAAAGCATTTCATTGGTGAGAAGAAAAATATTAAAACACGCACGGCACACATAATTGTTTAACATAAAGAGGTTTAAGGAATAATCCTTGTTGTAATATTAAAGAAGTCACATTGTATGACTGTTATGTTAATGTACAGTTTGTTTTGAAGTCGTAGGTGCATCAGCGCACTAGTATATCCTTGTGAAGTTCACAGAAGGGTAAAGCCTTATGGCTAGGTATGACTTTGTTGTGATTTTATATTTGTTTACTTGTGGATTGTGGAAGTAAAAATTTTGTTTGCTTTATTTTATGCTTTTTTTTTTGGGTATTGTTTTGTGTTTGAAGCCATGATTTATTTTAATGAATTAAAGTTTTAGAATAGAGTTGTGCCTTATCATTGTAGAGTTGATACCTTTTAGCCTCAAATCCAAAATATGCACTGCTAAATTGGGGTTACCGTACACGCCTGAGAGCTGATGCTAGTTGGAGGCAGATGCATATTATCCATCGAGATTACTCACATGGGTACATGGAAATTGATGTCCTATACTGTGATTTGAGCTAAAGGTACGACTAAAGTCGGTCAGATTTAATGCACACAACTCTATTTAAGTAAGAATTAACGAAGTAGGATGTGACCGCTCCTAATCCATAGCTAAGTTCCGATACGTATATATAAATTTTGATAGATACATAGACATCATACATATAATTTATCATGGCCCAAGCAACGTGGGACGGTATTAACTCTTTATGGAACCGCCTGCGTCAGTGCAATATGAGCGATTTTGGCATGGCACGAACCGGGCAACGATAAATCTTATAAATTTATCATGGCGCCCAGAATACGTGGAACTTATGGGATTTAGGGAAAACCCATAGATTTTTTATGGTATTTCATGGGGAAAACCATAGTAATTGTTTTGCCTCAAACTGTGTTTGAGTGATTTTTGAATTCAGTAGGCTTTTTGAGGTAACGCAGAATCTCTCTATTGAGAAGAGAATGGCCTAAGGGTACTAGCGTTACATACCCAATCCACAATCTACCATAATATTATCAGGTTTTGTACGACTTCACAATATGTGTGCAGTGTTTGATGTTTCTCTTCGAAACGTATCCACATATTTTTCCAGGAAGCCTGCCTGCATATTTAAGTGTGTTATTGTAAAATGTCAGGTACGGAGGAGATCTTGCAAGTTATTGCAGGACTGAAACAGCATTTTGATGCTGCTCACGAGCAGAGTAAACTGGAAACCAAGGCGTTCCAGGATAGTATAAACACTCGGTTAGATGAGAACCAGAGAGAGTTAAATAACAGGTTAGATGCCAATCAGGAGGCAATTAATGCAACTCAGGTTGAAATAAACAACCGTTTAGAGGCAAATAAAGATGAATTAAACAATAAGTTAGGTCAAATGCAAGAAGTCATTAAGACCGAAGTAACAGATACTGTTGTAAGCATTGTATCGGAAATGCAGGTAAATACTGATAAACGTTTCGAGGCTATAGAAGCCAAACTTGAGGGTAATTTGCAAGCGTGTAGGCATGCTCAGGAGCAAACCAACAGTAAATTAGAGGCGTTGTCTAACGATATTAAGGATATTCAGATCCAAAATGAGGCGAATCTCGAACGCCAAGCGAAACAGTTCGCAGAGTTTACGAAAACAGTAGACCAGAGATTAGAGGAGAACGACTCCAAATGGGACCAGAAATTGAAAAGTTACGCTAGAGCAATTAACGGTGACCTCAAGAAACAGGACCAGAATATATTAGGTCAATGCCAGGAAATAGGCGAAATTAAGGCTATCGCTCATGAAAGTAAGGAGCTGGTAGGCAACGTGAAAAGTCAGATGGGTAAAGTTCATAAAGAACTGGACCAAGTTCAGAGTGATATTGTCATAGTCAATAAAAGGCAAGAGGAAAATAGAGGCGAGATCACCAAGGTCCGGAATGAATTGTCTAAAGTCAATGGACACATTCAAGATGAAATTAAAGGTCTGAGAGAAGAACTCGAAATAAGAGAAGGCCAGAAAACAGAGGCAAGCGACAAGACCCTTGCTCAAATTAAAGAGGACGTAGAGGATGAAATATCCCATATCAAACAAAGTCTGAAAGAAGACAAGGTGAAAATTTTTCAAGTAGCCGAGGAAAACCGAGATAGGCTTACAAGAATAGAAAAAGAAGTCATTACTCGCCTAGAAAGAGCAGAAATGCGCCATAACCAAATGGAGACTAGGATAATAGCACAGGAGGAGACACTTCTGAAATATCCTAAGTCAAGTGAAGGCAGCATAGAGGATATAAGAAAAACAAGGTGGGCAGACTTAGAAACCCAACCTATAAGCAGAAATGCTACAGGCGCAGGAGAAAGTCCTTACATGACGCCAGGTGTACCAATTGCGGCATCGACGCCACATGAAAATGCGATGCACACCCAGGTGATAAACGTCATTAGGGCAAGCGAAGAAAAACCTAGGAAATTTTCAGGTAGTCACTGTAGTATGACACCAAAATATTGGTTAAAGGAAGTGACTGAATATCTCAATGATGCACGAATACCGCAGGAGCGTAGGCTACGTGCTATAGAGAAGTTAACAGAGGGGGAGTGCGCATTATGGTTTCGCAGCTTCCGTTACACTTTTGATACTGTTGAGGAATTCCGCGAGGCATTCTTGAAGAGATATTGGGACGCCGCGACTCAGCAGAATTTACGACTGGATTTGTATGCCAAAAAGTACAGCACGAACAACCCGACGAAGTACGCAGAATTCTTCATATCGCAGATGTGTCGTTTTAAAGAGCTGGATCAAAAACCTAGTGAACTGGAGCTATGCATTGCTATCGCCAAACAGCTTCCATACGAGATCCAAAGGCTACTAATCTCGGCTAATGCGAAAACGGCTATGGAAATGGAGACAGTTCTAAGGCAACTGGACCTCACCACAGCAAATACTATGCGTCAGAGTCGAACCGTGGAACAAGTCCACGTGACCAACACACAGACTGACCAACAGCAAGCTCCAAGGAACAACAAGGCCACGAGCACAGAAACTTTAGATTCCTATGGACGGCAATGGGAACAGGAACCCAGAAAATGGCAGTCAAGGTACAAAGGAAATGCTAATAAAGCAGGAAGAGGTCGAAGTTCGTGGAATAAACACAATAACAGGGGCAAACCGTACCATAACAATGGAGGTAATAATGGCCAGGAAGGCAATAATAGAAATTGGAGACCCCAAGAGAGAAGAAGTAACTTCGATGACGAGGCAGAAGAGCGATATCATGCTTCTTTGCGATACCTCGAAGAAAGGGGAGATGAGCCCCAGAAATCACAAGTCCGCTGGCAAGAAGTCATGCAGAACAGGACATCGCCAGACAGATATGGAGATGGAGCTAAGAGTTTGGAACTACAGCGCAGCGAACAGGAGAGAAGGAACTCCAAAGGGGCGGGCGCTGAAGAAAAAAAAAAAACGCCAAAATTAGAAGAGCTCGAGACTGATGGATGGAAGTCTATTAACATCATCAATTGGATAGCCAAACCAGAAGAATTGATTGAGGATACAGGAGGACCACAGGTCATGGTCAAGAGAGAATTGCCTATTATAATTGTGAGAGTGGCAGGATTAAAAGTCAGAAGTCTGTTAGATACTGGATCAACAGTGAGCCTGATGACACAAGCTCTATATAATGAAATAGCCCGGAGAGAGAACATTTTGAAGATACCGATCTCCAGTGTCAAAATTAAAGGGGTAATTCCAGACAGAACAATGATATGTAAATACCAGGTATTCCTAGATTTACAGATAGGAGGCTCTATTTTCTCACAGAGTTTCCTGTTAGTAAACAAACTACCTTATAACCTACTTATTGGGGCAGAGTTTATAAGGGAATACAGAGTGATAATTGACCTAGCACAGGACAGGGTTATGTTCCATGTGAATGAAGAAGCTGAAGGCTTAGAGGTCGCACTCAATGAAATTGAACCAGGATCCAGTGAACAAGTATGGCATACATACAGAGATGTGGCTGATGAAGAAGTGTTAGCTATGGAGCAGTTAGAAGCGGAGCTCAAAACACTAGCCACAGACTTGGAAAAAGATCTGGAACCCAAATTGGAAGAATACATTTCGGAGAAGCTAGAAGAAGCGAAAATTGGGCTAAAAGAGAAGGAAAATTTAAAGCAGTTATTGCTGGAACAGAAGGAAGTCTTTGATTCGAGACCTGGTCGGATAAAGAACTTCACTTATGCTTTTCAAGTCAGTGATTGGACACCATTTAGGCAGAAACCCTACCCTATAGCTGAAAAGCATTATGCTAAAGTGAAAGAGGCAATTCAGGAGATGTTGGAGGCCGGCGTTATTGAGAAAACACCTACGCCTTATGTAAGTCCATTGGTAATTGTACCAAAGACAGACGGATCTGTCAGAGTCTGCTTGGACCTGAGACGCTTAAATTTGAGAGTTATTCCGGAATTTGACCAAGTGCCACCTATTAAAGAGATCCTCAGGAAGTTTAGAGGGAAAACTATATTCTCAAATTTGGATATCACATCCAGTTTCCACCATCTTGAATTAGAGAAGAAAACTAGTCTGTTGACAGGATTTATGTTTGATCAACATACATTCACATTTTTAAGGCTACCTTTTGGGTTGAAAACAGCTGGTTCAGCCCTGATAAGAGCGTTAGATCGCAATCTATCAGATGAGGTTAAAGAGAGTACCATCAGATATGTAGACGACATTCTACTCACATCAGAATCTCTGGAGGAGCACATGAGAGACCTGAAGAAGTTGCTAGATGACCTTCGAGAGGCTAACTTTAAGGTTAATATCAAGAAATCGCACTTCTGTCAGAGGGAAGTTAAATTCCTAGGGCATGTTATTGATGCAAATGGAGTGAAGCCTAATCCAGATAAATTGGAGGTAATTCGGAATTTCCCTCGACCCACGAAAGTTAAGCACGTCCGACAGTATTTGGGAGTAATTGGATTCTTTTCGAACCACTGCCCAAACTATACTGCGACAGTAGCACCACTGCAGGACCTATTGAAGAAAGGCGGCAGATGGAATTGGACGGAGCAATGTCAGGAAGCATTCGTGAGGTCAAAACAAATGCTTTTGGAATATGTAAAACTGGGATACCCAGATTATACCCAGAAGTTCATCATACAGACGGATGCATCACTTATTGGGATTGGAGCGATGCTATTCCAGGAAAATGTTGACCAGCCTGAGAAGAAAGTTTTTATCGCCTTTATCAGCAGAAGACTGAGAGCCCATGAGAAAAACTACACGATCACAGAGATAGAATTGCTCGCAATTTTGTACGCGTTGCAATCGTGGCACAAACTCGTGTACGGCTTCCGAATAGTTCTGAGAACAGACCATAAAGCTTTAACATTTTTGTTAAAGACGGATTTGTCTAGTCAGAGATTGACAAGATGGTCCCTGTATATCCAGCAATTTAATGTGGAAATAGAATACTGTCCAGGGAAAGAGAATGTAATACCGGACATATTAAGTCGTTACCCTAGAGAAGAAGAAGTACTAGCGGTCCAGATTGAGAATCGAGATCAGAAGACGTTGGATGACTTAAGGAACATTACCAACCTACAACGCGAAGACCCATGGTTGAAGATGATAATCGATTACTTCGAGGGACGCTTAGCAAGGGGAACTGCGATATACAGAGAGGCGGAGGCATTGGCAACAGATTATGTATGGTATCATCAGATATTACACAAGTGGGACGATGTGGATCACACACGTCAAAGGATTGTAGTTCCTGCATCTTTGCAGAGGAGATTAGTATGGCTAGCCCACAGAGCATTTGGACATCCTGGGATAGATAAAATTTGTGCTCTGTTGAAGGAAGCATTTACTTGGCCAAAATTGAGAGAAACGGTGAGAAATGCTATTAGAACATGTGATCTTTGCCAAAGGGTAAAGCCGAATCCCTTTTTAATGAGGCAACGACCTATCCCGTTATTACCAGAGAAGCCAAGGCAGCTATTGAGTATCGACAACTTTGGACCATTGCCTAGAGCACGTAGAGGCAATAGACACATTTTTGTAGCCATGGATGTATTTTCGAAAATGGTGGTGTTGTGCCCCATTCAAAAGACAAGTTCAAAACAGGTCTTGAAGCGCCTGAAAGAGAGAGTTATTCCGATTCTTGGGAAGCCGGATAACATTCTCTCGGACCACGGAAGTTGCTTTACTAGTGCAGAATTTCGTCGAGAACTGGAAACTCTAGGAATTAGGCAGATTTTATCTACCATTCGCCATCCTGAGGCAAGTCCCGTTGAAAGAGTAATGAGAGAGGTCCAGAAATACATGAAGATCTACTGTTCTGAAGCGAATTGGCGTTGGATTGAATTTCTAGAAGTAATTGAATACTGTATAAATAATACTGTACATGAGACGACAGGTCAGGTTCCCGTTACTCTACATCTGGATCAGAGACCAGAGAGACCGTGGAATGGTGTTATTCCATTACCAGTAGACGCACAGCCCGGTAGAGAATTGAGGATCCAACGAACCTTTGAATATCTCAAAGCACAGGCGGAGAGACGTCAGAGAAGGAATCGTGCGAAGAGGTATCATAAACCGCTTCTCGTGGGACAGAAAGTTTTAATTAAGAAACCCGCCAGTTCAGATCCAGAGGCACGCAAGTATAAAAAGTTTAATTTTTCTTACCACGGCCCGTTCGAGGTGATAAGAGACCTCCAGAACAATGCATACAGGTTAAGGCATTTAGAGAATGGAAACGAGGTCGTTATGAACATAGCCAACTTAAAAGTTTATTACTCGCCAGAAGAATTCGATGAACCAGAAGAAGAATTAGTAACGCACACCCAACTCAACGTGGAGAGCGGAGGCAGCCAAGCAGGCAGACCTGAATGTTGGAACGGCGAGACGGGACGAGAAGCAGACAGTTTACCCAGTGTAAGCGGAGAGCAGAAAGAATGCCAGTGTTTGCGAGAATTCTATGAAGAAATGGTCAGAGTGGCCAGAGAGGTTGAGGCTGTAAACGCGACCCTTCGCAGGGAGAATAGACAGCTCAGAAACAAGGCCGAGTGTGGAAGGGGGAACACTACTAACCCACTCGCAGCCAGACAAGGTGAAGGACCCCAGAAGTAAACACAGACGGTGGTCGACAGTCAGCTGGTTACTTATATAAGCCACTTGCATTGGACTTTTATAAGTTTTGCAAGGGGAACATGAACCCGATGGGGTTATGCTGACTGGAATCGAACATGGTTCTCAGAGACTGTGATCTCAGTATAAAGGTTCCACCAGGGAGCGAACCAGAGATCTGTACAGGGAGTTTCTTGGTAAAAACCCCTCGAAAGAAATGTATATTTAATCACTGGTGTGATTTTTGATGAAATGGCATTATTTAGTAAAATAATGTAGGAAATAATGGGCAGATTATATCATTATAAGACGATTTGGTGTAAGCTATTGGAGGCTTGAAGCACAGAGGAGGGCAGAGCTGACATTTACTAATTGGCCCAGAATTGTGGGTTGGTCCCAGTGGAGCCACGTCCATCTCTGTCACCCCATTATGTCGTCTGGAGCAGGGGTGAGGCCTGAATAATGACATAGTTATTCCCCGACGGAGAATAGATTTGGAGTAGGGGCGGAGAAATGCCCAGAAAAATCATTGATTACTCGTGATTGGAGTAACGAATCGAGATGAGAGTTGCACACAGGTGAATATCTTGGCAAGAAGATAATTTTAGAGTCTTTTACCTGCGAAATTGGTGCATATTTAATGATGTGCGTAAGGACTGTAAAACGACCATTGTTCGCGGATGGATGTGAAGATGTTGCCGGGGGTTTCCCGTTAGGTAGCGTCCCACGCCATGGAGAAAGGAATTAATATTAATTAATTGGACGAGCGATTCCTTTGCACACAGATAGTTTTGGGACCTGTGAAGAGAGAGGAACACAATGATCATGGTTTGAAGACCTGAATCATGCTGTGAGAGGAGCCAAGATTACGCGGGAAGATGTTGCTCTACTTTCTGTGGAAATCCGATATAAGGGAGTAGACCCCAGGAGGAGCTCTCAGCTATGCTCAGTTGTTACTCAGTCTAACTCAGTCTATCTCAGTTGAATCTCAGTCAAGCTCAGTCTAACTCAGTAGTCACGCAGTCTACATGCCGCCAAGCGCAGTTACAGCCAGTTACAGTCTTACTCAATTGTCAATTGTAGCACAATGGCAATAAGTTGCAATCAGTATGCAGCAAATATGCAGCAGTACGAGACAGCGTGTAAGTCGCATACAGAAGTCTTCAAATAAGCTACGTGCAGTCTTCGAGTGAAACTTCAGTCAGCTACAGCCAGGTTGAAGCAAGTTCGTCAAGGCAAACGCATGACGGATCTATTCATCAAGACGCCGAACAAAGACTGGTATGTGTAATAGAAACAGTAAATATGCTTGTGTGAATAATAGTCGTGATACAGGCATAATCAGCAGCACGAACTATGACGTGTTCAGTTACGAAGCACCGTATAGACTAACGGTAGAAATATTGTATATAATTATTTGTGAAAGTGTTGAACTTTATTAAGCGCAGTGTGTATAGTATTAACTAATCGTATATGTGTAACTACGATAGAATGCGCGAAAGAAACTCTACTAAGTGTTTGGTATTGCCATGAGAGTACCAGATGTTAACGCTCATGTTTGGGAGCCAGCGTATTGATGTAACGCAGGACGCTCACTGTAGGAGTAATGATCGTCATAAAACTGTTGGAGAGTTCCGAGAGCAGATAACCAGACTTTCAATCAGGAGTTGGTAACGTAAGATGCCGTCGACACCTGCAATTTCGATCTCTGCTAGGGAATTTCAGCATTGAAGTGTGTATAAAGTGACGAGTGTTCAGTGTAATGTATATGTAAAAATATCATTTAAAGTAGTGTTTGATGAAGTGTTTCACATGTTTGGGGAGTGATAACTTCCTGAAAGGTATGCAACGTGTCGTGTTGGTGATAGAAATTATGTGTAATCAAATGTGTGTAAACAAGAGAAATATGTCGCGTTAAACCCATTATGGCGGGCGACATGGAAGAATATGATTGGTCGGAGCCACCTTAGATGCCTATAGAGATGTAAGTACCCCACAAATTGTGGTTATGATTATGTAGAGGTATGGACCGCTGCATGTCTGTGATTCCGTAAAGATATTGTGAATTCCTTATAGATGCCAGTAAAAATCAGTTAGGAGGCTGATCCTCCATGTTTAATCAGTATTGAGTTGATTTTGATAAAGTTGAGATGCTGATTTGCATCATTAAGTGGAGTAATTATTCCCACTATGAATTAAGAATGGCAATCAGTTATGTAAATGCAACGAACGCGATTGTTCGAGTTTAAAACGTCTAGCTATGTCGGAAATTTTGGTAATTTATGTGAGAATAATAATAAATGATGATTTTGGTCATTTATGTCAGTGAGAAATGATGATAATAATAATAATGGTTATTAAGAGTATGAATGAACACATCAGGAAACAAATAAATGTTGTAAGCGAGAATTATTAACGCTAATTGCAAGACTTATCAATCTAAGCAGGAAGATGTTACAGTGAGATTACATTTCAGTAATTATGGAAAAAAGTTTTATATCAGAATATTGCATATATTCAGTAATGATACCAGTAATGAAAGAGCTTTTAGTGAATTGAATTTGCAGCTTAATTGAGAAGCTTATAGAGTAAATGTTAGATTTCTCTTAATATTATAGGTCGGAGTGTCGTAGCATGGAGCATTAGGGGCCAGATAGTCTATTCTACGTATGAATTCTCCTATGTCGTGGACATTGTTGGAGATATTATTTATTCCAGAGTTTTAGTGATGGACCCTAACTCTGAAGAAAGGATTGAAATGTGTTCCGGGCTGGAATCTTGACAGAGTCGAGGAAACAAGGACACCTCGCAGCTCTATGATTTCCCGAGAACTTATTGATGAGTTATTTACGCTCGTTGGCAGCGAAAACTCATGGCGACAGTGGTTTTCTGCGCCTATATTATACTTGAGACATCGGTCAAACCGCCAGGCTCATGCATTGCGAACCCCGAACCTTCATGTTGAATGGACCCATGTGAGGCCATTAATTAATCGTTATCCTCGACGTAGGAATAATTACAAAAGCTCATTCAATACCTGTTGGCATAATAGTCAATTAAGATCCTTTGGGAACATGTGTGTCGGTCAGGACACAGTATTTGTCTTGTAAATCTTCACTGCTTAGAGAGAGGGAGGCTTTCAAACTTTTAGAAAGGTCGAGATAATTGGTGAAACGACCCATTCCACTTTCTATTGTGTAGCGACTTCCTTAGCCGAGGGTCGGTGCTAGCCACCCGGGCCGCTCAGGCAATTTATAAAGGGAAGAGATTCTAGACCTTGTTGAAATGACATATAATGCAAGATTGTTATGTTGAGTATTATAGCCATGTGGTTTGAGAACACATGGATAATTATAGTTCATCCTGATGGTTCATTATTTTAGCTATCTGACGAATAGTTACATGATATATTTGTACTGTCACTGGAGCCAAGTCATGTAGTTGGTGACTAGATGCCAATCGCCATGAGCGCGAGGTAGTCTATCGTACAATCCGACATAAGCTATAACGTAACGTTTTATCTAGGAATCACAGACAGCATGCGGTGAAACCATATAATTGGAGGATGTGTAGGGGGTAGCTTACATAATTATGGAGTTGCACGTTGATTTTTGGTGCAACGTCCAAATAGGTAAATGCATGCAAAGCATTTCATTGGTGAGAAGAAAAATATTAAAACACGCACGGCACACATAATTGTTTAACATAAAGAGGTTTAAGGAATAATCCTTGTTGTAATATTAAAGAAGTCACATTGTATGACTGTTATGTTAATGTACAGTTTGTTTTGAAGTCGTAGGTGCATCAGCGCACTAGTATATCCTTGTGAAGTTCACAGAAGGGTAAAGCCTTATGGCTAGGTATGACTTTGTTGTGATTTTATATTTGTTTACTTGTGGATTGTGGAAGTAAAAATTTTGTTTGCTTTATTTTATGCTTTTTTTTGGGTATTGTTTTGTGTTTGAAGCCATGATTTATTTTAATGAATTAAAGTTTTAGAATAGAGTTGTGCCTTATCATTGTAGAGTTGATACCTTTTAGCCTCAAATCCAAAATATGCACTGCTAAATTGGGGTTACCGTACACGCCTGAGAGCTGATGCTAGTTGGAGGCAGATGCATATTATCCATCGAGATTACTCACATGGGTACAGTAGCAAAAGTAGGAACTGCTTGAAATTATTGTCTGCAGTCCTTACTTGAATTAAAAACAGATAGTACACACTAATACAGTCATCACAATTAACTCCGGTTATCAGACAGTTTCTACACACACCCAATGTACACGGGGCTACATGACCGCGTTGCCGCACCGCAGCCCCTAAACTGAGGAACCAACCAACCATCCATGTCTCAGACCAGGGTATTCACTCCAACTCAAGTTATGGGTTCTTTTGCAAACAACTCCATGACTCACAGGTCACCTCGTGGTGTAGTGGCTAGCATTCTTGTTGTCGGCCCTGCGGTGTGGTTTCGATTCTTGGCTCTGCCAAGAAATGTAATTCTGGTTTTAGGCTTGGAACGGGGAACACCCAGCGCCCCGAGGCAAAACTGAAGAGAGGATCTTTAGATTCCTACCTCAAGCCTCTTGTGTGGGTTCCCACTTCCACTCCAGGTTCCTAGCACGAGGCCACGGCTGGCTCCTTCCTTATCCTACGTTACCAATACACGCACTACTACAGATGCCACAATGATACAGGTTATTGGACAAATTCACACACACAAGTACACGGGGCTAACTGGGCCCTAAATGGAACAACTACGGTATTTCATGTCTCAGATTGTGTTCTCTCGGTTTATAGCGTGTCTTGTGTGGAGTTTCGCCTATAACACCAAACTGACTCATCAGCCTGGACCCCCACAGGAGTAGCGAACTGCGCGCTACCTCCCTTTATCATGAAGAGCCCCTGCACCTCTTTACTGCAAGAGCTAAAAGCTCAAGCAGCCTTTCACCGCCCTATGAAGGCTTCCAAAACGATGGTTTATTGGCTTTTACGGCCCGTGAATTAAAACTCAGCATTTTTTCTACCAAGAGTTTAGTGCTTTTCAGTCGGACCGACTGAAAAGCACTAAACTCTTGTTTACTAAGGCAACACTGAAAATATGGCTTCAAACACCACAATTTTTTCTACCCCTGTGGGGGTCCGGGCGCGGAACACCAAGAGCCCGCTGATGAGCCAGCTTGGTGTTCCTGGGCAAAACCTCACTCAAGACACGGCATAAAGCTAGAAAAATTGGTGAGTTTTACTATTACTGTTATTTGATACTTCCGAAACAAACGCACAAGAATATAAGTGAGGAGTGTTGATTGTTTGGATTAGAAATGATTAGATACTTTCGCTTTCATCACACCACGCGCTTCTTCATGTCATCCAGGGGCATCAGCAACGAACCCAAGACTTTCGCTGAATATGTGAGACTGCGAGCCAATTAGTCAAGTGAAAGGAAGTGGAGAAGTTGAGTAGGTGGCCTACATAGTCTCCTGATCCTCTCAATTGAGGGACCTGCATTCCTTAAACCTTAGCAGACGATTTATTTCTTGTGTAGTTCTGCGCTAGTCATATTTCTTTTTCTTTTCCTACCACCTCCCCTTCATCATCATCATCATATAATAATAATAATAATAATAATAATAATAATAATAATAATAATAATAATAATAATAATATAGTGCATTATGCAACGAGCCTATAATGGCAATACTTAAGACACGAGCGCGCCGCCATTTTCACAGCGGAATAACTTAAACATCAGCTCGTTCGTTATTTACTTGTAAAACTCGTAAAAACAAAGTTTTAACGCATCTAGAAGGCTGTGACATTGCTAATAGTTGTATACAATAACCACAGACAGCAGCACTCGTAATTGCTTCATACGCGTATATTCGTATTTACCGTGGTAACAGCTGGCGGGTATATCTCGATATACGTCCAGAACGGGAAACTAGGATGTCGGGAAATGCCCGACTGTCTCCGCTATGGGTCAATGGAGTTATGCTGTTTCCTCTAAATTCGTAATTCATTTACCGGTAGTGATTTGGAACATTGAAGCAGACAACTGTTTAACATATTCTAAACTTGGTCTACCCCTACAGTTCTTGTCCTCGACCCTTCCTTCCATAACTTAAGTTTGCTATTCCTGGGTGTCTTAGTATGTGTCCTACCAACCTATCGCTTCTGTTCATTAGCAATCGCAACAAACATCTCTCCTCCCCACGCGTCTTAGTACCTCTTCGTTTGTAACCCTATCTACCCATCTGATTTTCATCATTCTCCTCTAACACCACATTTCAAACGCTTCAATTCTCTTTTCTGCTGCTCCAACAGTCCAAGTTTCACTTCCATAGAGCGCCACGCTCCAGACAAAGGCTTTCAAAAATGACTTCCTAGTACCTAAATCTATATTCGATGTCAACAGATTTCTTTTTTCTAGAAATGCTTTCCTTGCCTGAGCCAACCTACTTTTCATATCCTCTTTGCTTCGTCCATCACTGGTTATTTTGCTTCCTAAGTAACAGAAGTCTCCTACTTCCTTCAGCTTTTCACCTGCCAATTTGATGTCCATAGAGGTTTCTGATTTCTTTTGACTGCATTCTAATATTTTTGTTTTACAATTATTAATTTTCATCATGAATTCTTTCCTCAAGACAGAATCATATACCATTTAAAAGCTCATTCAACTCCTCTGGTATGTCGGCTAAGATGACGATGTCAATCTCAGAGTTGAAATTATATCTCCTTGAATCTTGACTCCTACTTTGATTGCTTGTTCAATGTATAGATTGAAAAGTATGGGTGATAAGTTACAGCCTTGCCTTACACCTTTCTGAATACCTCCTTCTCTCTCATGTCCTTCAGCTGGAATGACTGCTGTCTGGTTTCTATTGACGTCAGAAAAGTTGGATGGCGCAACCACGCGGCAGAATGTTGAAGCTGTAACATTGTGACTGGTGAGATTTATTTTGATGGTGAAGCATTGACGTCGTGATGGAAACAGAAAGAAATTTGTCAAATTCGAGGAGGTACTGCTCTGTATACGGTTGCAAATCGTATAAAACGGCTACGAAATATCTTCACTACTTTCCTGAACAAAAAGTTCAGAGAGAAAGATGGGCTTCGGCGCTGTCAATTGGAAAACGTGTTACATGTTACATGACAGTATGCAGTCTGCATTTTTGTGAAGACGACTTTTTTCCACCGGTACTGTTGATTATTGATAGTTATTGTCTCTAATTTGTATTCACATGGATTTAGCTACATCAAAAATACTGATTAACTTATAGCCTATTACTTCTGTGCCGTACAAAGAATGTAATCCGCTCTTCGTAAACTTATTTTAGGGGTTCTTCCGATTGACAATAGCCGAATGGTTAGAAAACATATGAAAAATGCTGTTCCTAGCTTTAATTTGCCAGAGAATTTATATTCTTGCCTTTGAACAGCAAGTATGTAGGTCATTGAAGTATGATTTGGCTTAAATTGTGTTTTTGGCTATGATCTCCCTACTGTTGAATTTAGTTAATAAAAATGTAAAATCTTAGTTTTAAGTACCGGTTTGGTGACCCATCATCCCAGGCAGGCTGGCAACACCTATACTACTCAGGCAGATAGGTCACTTAGCCGTAATTTTGAAGTTATAGTGATGTTAAGTATACATATGCGGTAATGTAGCAGGAGACCGGATCGGCCTAGGCTATTCTAAATTTAATTAGTTCCCATTTCAGGGTTTTACAGTTTTGAGTGCGAATAGTTGGTTTTAAAGTTGTACAACAGTAAGGAGAGTATGTTTTGTATAGGTTTTAATTGGTATTAAGGTTTATGTCGAGCTGAGGAGTGAATTCGGTTTGGCTTATAGTGTAGTTTTTGATCTGTTCCGTTTGCTTATGACAAGTTAAAATGGAGACTCCAGCTTTGTTAAATATCTGTATTTTAAATATTTAATTAAATATATTGATAAAGAGGTTGTCTCCATTTTAACTTGCCTGTGGCAAGAGATTAATAAATTAACATTCTTGCCTTTGAACAGCAAGTATGTAGGTCAATATTAGCAATATTGAAGTATGATTTGAGCATCCCAAGTAACGCTTTTTGAACCCAAAACATTCATGCAAATTCAGGGTTGCTTGATTCAATTTATTATCAGGGAGTCGTCCTTTGTGTTATGTGAGATATATACGAGTATATTGTGAAATTAATAAAAACATCGATACCGCTAGGCTCCCAAGTACAGGCTTCATATATGTAACAGCAGACAGTAAATTAACTATCTACATGTGGGTAATATTTTTAACTGGTAGTAATTAGGCACTGCATTTAAATTGATTATAAAAATATTTCTATCAGTGAAAGGAAATATGTAGTATTTTGCCATCATAAATTAGAAGCCATAACATACGCACACCCAATTACTTCACGTCACTATATCGCCGCCATATTGCAAACAGCTGACCGTAAGCTCCTCCCCCGTTTCGGACGTCAATAGAGCACCCTCCTATCACTGGGTGTCTTCCTGATTGCGACCATTCCGGATTGCGTTCACCTCATTAGCAGTCCAGATTGCGGTCCGGTTGTAACTCCCCTGGGGATTTCCTCCCCTTTCACTTCCACCCCTCTTGCCAATGTTGAGGTACATGCCATATGTCAGTTCTCTTTGGAATGTAAATAAACCTAAAACTTCAAATGTTTGATTTTGTGTGTAGGAGGGGGCGGGGACAAAAGTTGATTACAAAGGGGATTTAAAATCAAACGCAGAACAAATTACTTTTACGAGACGACTTTTTCGAGGTAATAAAAAGAAAGTTTGTCATTATAAACAGAAGGCTCCCTATTATAAAAATAGATATCTCGCGACTCAAATGCGAGGAGAGGGGCAGAAATTAAAAATTATACTCTGTAAGTATAAAATTTCCCGTTAAAACAAAGTGAAGGTCGTGGATCCGATCCTGAAACGTTTCTATTCTTAAGACTGAAAATGTTATAATCATTGCTTTACGAGGTGCCGTAAGATTGGGAGGGGACTTGATTTTTTTTAAGCGAAGTTTTATGAGGTGTGCTCAGCTGAACACTGAACCGTATTCTTTGGTTAGGTAGTGAGATATCAGTTTCCCCTTGTTATCCACAAAACTTACGGAAGGTATGAGTCAGTCGGGAAGAACCAAGAACCAAGGACCGGTCTCCCAAGAAAAGTGACCGGAATCTGGACGCTGGAATGTTTATAGTTCTTCCCTAAAATGAAAGTGACGGCAATCTGGACTGCTAATGAGGTGAACGCAGTCCGGAATGGTCGCAATCAGGACACAACCTATCATTGTACTTACATTACCTTAAATCAAGAGTGCAATGGCTGCTTCAAGAAAAATATCAACAACACAACCTATAATAGCGAGAGACCAGTTAAGAAGACTCGTACAACGACGTAACATAGTGCGTTTGGAATCGAATATTAGTTTAATGGTAATTATTCAGGTGATGTGATATTAAATGCCATAAAGTGGATCAGGTGAAGTTGCCGAACCCATTTCTTTAAAATATCATGTTGGAAAATATATATGTATACAGGATGTTTCGAAAAAAGTGTCCGATATTGTAACACGGGTTGAGATTGGTCGAACCGAGAAGAAATGTTCCTATAAACAAATGTCCGGAAGCAAATACCTGTTGAGATATGCACCATTTTACCCGCGTGGAGGAGGCGTTGTGTTCGGTGGTGCAGGCGTCTTTCCGTTGAAGGTCTTTGCATGATTTGGATATTCAGACATATTATGTGGCTGTGCGGTTCGCTGGACCCGGCTATGGGGACATTTAAAGACATTGGTGATGCCACATCTATCGATAATGTGCACATGTTACAAGAGCTTGTGGCCAATGCGAGTGCGAGCAGCCAGGCGTGATTGGACGACTTGGGGATTCCTTGCGAAGACAAGCCGAATCATGTGGTAACCATGAGGAGCATCTCTTGTAACGTGCAGATGGTATCCGCAGACAGACCGCCTCTTGGTTGGTGGTGTTGATGGATGTCTGCCCAACGCGCGTGTGACAGTCAAGTGTTCATTAGAAGTAGCTGGTAGGAACACGTCCATTGGCTGAAGTGTAAATACACAACACATGTAAAATGGCTCATATCCAGTGTCGGATTAAGACTCACAGTGGCCCTAGGCAATTGTTAATTTGAGGCCCCTTTTCCCCTTTTTCATAACGGTAATGCAATCATCAATATAATCGTTGTGGTTATACGAGAATTGAGCAAGCCTTCGTGAACTATTACTGAATACATTCTCTTTACTCACAAGAGGGCCTATTCATAAGGCATTTTAAACTCAATTTCACGCAGGAACATTATCGAAACAAGCGAAATATAAATGAATCTTAATTCCGTGATGCAGTATTAATGGAACGTGGAAATAAGTCACCATATTGTGCACAATATTTGCGTAGTCGAAATAGCCGTGGGGTTAGTGCTTATGACTGTGAATCTAGAGATCTTGGGTTCGAATCCCGGACGGGGTAGATATTTTTGCTACCAGATTATCATTTTAAACGATATTTATCATATCAATATGACTCATTTTAACAGAATCTATAGGCCTATGAAATTACGTGTTGGTCTGCGAATGAAGAGGACCTGTTTATAAGGAATTTAAGGTTATGAGCGGTGTCGTGTCTATTAATCTAGTTGATCCATATCGTATTCTTTATTTAGGCTAGTGCTGGTGGAAGCTACAAATCATCTAATAAAATGAGTTCCGTATTATAAACTACAATATCTGTAAAACACTCCATTTTACAATAGATTAATAATTGTGCCAATAATGGTGTAAAATACCGGTGTATCAACAATTTCACGTGAGGTTTCTTCTATTTCAGATGTTACACATCATATGCGACTACTGTAAGAATCGTCACCCCCCCCCCCTTCCCCCTTCATAAAAAAAGTCAATCATAACTCTGAAAGAGATTTTATTTACAAATGTACAATGAATGATGAATACAATACATATACAAATACATATGTACATTTTCAGAAAAACTTTCTTCTGCATTTTGTTTCGCAGAAAGTTTCAATAACATCATCGAAGTTGATTTTCCATAAAATGTCTGATTCTGAGTGTGATTCTGATAGAAGTCAAAATTGAATCCCACAAAATTAACATGAACCCGAATTCGAATTTCTGCATTCTGTTTGCGATGCACCCCGCTTCATTCCGAGTGTCATTATTTTCCCACTCGTCATCTTCAATGCTTTCTAAAGTCTCGACAATATTATGAAACGAATCATAAACCACGTTCGTTGCATTAGCATGTGCTTCCCAGCGGGTATCTGACAATGATTTCAAAGTTTTAACGTTTTTTATATAATTTTTCAACACGCCCCAAATGTGAGGGTTTGCAGAAAAGAAGTTATACAATGATTGCATTATCGAAAAAAAAAAATCAACTGCGTAAAAACAGCTTTTAACAGCAGATTGTCCAACTAAATCAAGGGAATGTGTACCTCAAGGAACATAAATCGCATATTTATACAGTTCTAATATTTTGGCTTGCAGACCCTGATACTTTCCAGACATGTTTGGTGCGTTGTCATAGGACTGTCCTCTACAATCTTGAATTTCCAAACCGCGATCTTCAGTGACGAAGTTCACAGTTTGAGTTTTCAAACTTTCGTCACTATGACCTTCTGTTTCAAGAATTTATTTGACTCCCCCCCCCAAAAAAAAAACCCCACATTTTCCCCCCATTTTTATGTGGGATTTTTTCATTTTTTGGGGGCCCTTTTGACACGGGGGCCCCAGGCAATTGCCTATTGTGCCTTATGGTTAATCCAGCACTGCTCATATCTCAACAGGTATTTGTTTCCGGACATTTGTTTATAGGAACATTTCTTCTCGTTTCGACCAATCCCATCCAGTGTTGCAATATAGGACACTTTATTCGAAACACCCAGTATTTATTCCCCATTGCATACGATAACATTCCACATCACATTCCAATACTACAATTTATTTACAGTAGAATAATTAACCAAATATCTTGGAATTAATTGCTAATTGTTTTCAAGTCAGCATTTTAGGCATCTTTAGCCGAATGTCGCGGTATGATGCCAAAAATGTAAGATTTCTGGTTGGTTGGTTCTTAAGTTTCGGGGCTGCGACAACGTGGTCATGTAGCCCCGTGTACTTTGGGTGTGTGTAGAATCTGTCTGATAACCGGTGTTAATTGTGATGACTAGGGCTCGGATTTTTAGGTAAATATTTTTTTTTATGCAAATGCATATTTTAAGCATTTTTTCTATAAATACATAAATTCCTGCTTTTTACTTATTAGCACATAAAAAGAGATAATATTTAGGCTACCCTACATTTTTTAAAATCAGTATGCTAGATCTTTCAGTTTATTACATTTTTGTTCTGTGTTACTTCAAAGGGGAAGGACATGTGAGCTATCTCATCTGCATGTAGAGCGTATGTCAGCTTGTAACTGTGTTATCTTCAATCATCGCCCCGTGCCACTCACTGTGTAAGCCGGGGATTTCCTTGTCCATAGCCATATTGCATCACGTGCTAGAACTACCTGGAACCAGTGTCACTCATATGCAGTTCATTTCTGGCACTGTGAAGTGTAAGGCAGTTCTACGATGCCCAAAGTAAAAGCAACTACAAGTTATCGTCTGCAGAATTTAAAGATAATTTTACTTCTGAAGGGGGCGTTCTGTTCTGCCAACCATGTGGGGAAGCAATCAAGGCTGAACAGCGATCTCAAGTTACAAAACACCTTAAGGGCAAGAAAGATATTGCCACAGTTTCGTGCCTTCAGAAGAAGTGTTTACAATAATCGTCGGTCATTTGTGATGGACAACCTGATGATGTATCTCGTTGTGTATCAGCAGTCAGTGAGGCATAGAGCATTGTTTATATTCACTTTAATAAACTAAATTATAATTAAGTATTTTTACTTTTTTGACACGAATTTTTAATATATAAAAATAAATATTTTCCCGATTTTTAGCACCTAAAAATCCTAGCCCTAGTGATGACTGTATTAGTGTGTGTTTTTTGAATTTAAGTACTGCAACTTAGAATTTTTCAAATAGTTCCTACTTTTGCCGCGAAGCGCCTCCGTCAACGACTACTTAGCTACCAGACGCCACCGCAGTCGGCTCTTGGCAACGAACGTAGAAACCTAAGAGCGTTGTTTACATTCTTAACTTATCCAATTTAGCTTCACACAGGTGCAATTAGTGGAAGGTTCTTTAACATGCCATAAATCTATGACATGGGACCGCCGGCTCTACTTCCCCTCCGAAGGAAGGCATACTGAGGGATTTTTATCGCTCTTAAAAAATCCGCCGGCTTCGGCCGGGTTTGAACCCGCTATCTTGGGCATAGAAGCTCAGCATGCTACCGACTACGCCACCGAAGCCGCCATATAAGATTTCTGTTATATCAATTTAACATTTATATCTGATAGCTAAGGCACACCTTTGACAAAAACTAACAAAACTTGGCAATGTCTTCCGCAACACAATACGCTGTTAATAGGGAGTTTGGTCACCCCTAACGGCCACACATGCTTCACAGCGACGTGGCATGCTCTCTATCAGATGGTCCGAGAGCTCTTATGACAGTCGATCCCATTCCTCCGAAAGGGCAATGCGAAGGTCCTGGAGGGTCCTTGGTGGAGGCTAATTCGCCTCCCCAATGCATCCTAGGCATGTTCTATAGGATTCGGATCCGCAGACCTCGCTGGCCAATCCATGAGACGAATGTCTTCCTCCGCCAGAAATTCATCCACCAGAGCAGCGCGGTGCGGTCGGGACCAAACGCAACTCTGAAGAATCGAACATGTGGTCTCAGTACCTCATCCCTGTATCTCCGAGCGTTCAAAGTGTTCCTCGGAACACCCATGAAGATATGCAGGTCCGTACGGCCATTCAACATGATGCCATCTCACACCATGACGTCACCACCACAATACTGGTCCCGTTCCACAATGTTCCTGTGGTTGTATCGGCTACCCGGTTCTCTCCAGATTAATGTGCGACGGGAATCGTTCTGCAAACTGAAGCGAGATTCATCTGTGAAGAGCACATGCCTCCATTCATTCACGGTCCAGTTTGGACGTTGACGGCTCCACAGTAAACGGGCCCGTCTCTGTGCTGGAGTGAGCGGGACGCACACCGCTGGACGTGTGGCAAACAGCCCTGCTCTTTTGAACCTCCGGTACACAGTTTGCCGGGAAACGGCAACCCCTGAGACGTCCTCTAGCCCCGCCGACAATTGTCTTGCAGGTGCACTCCGATTTCGTCGGGCGGTTAAGGCCATATATCGGTCCTGCTGTGGAGTGGTTACTCTTGGTCGACCTGGTACTGGCCTACGACCAACATCTCCTGTGTCTCGAAATCGTCTCCAAAGCCTGGAAATGACACATTGTGGCACATTCAAGGATACGGCGACTTCGGTCTGTGTCTGATCTGCTTCCAGGCGGCCGAGTATTCTACCCTGCAAATCGGGGTCCAAATGGCGTCGTTGTGCCATTATGTTGTCATGTTCACACGAGGCTACACTCCGCACACTATAACAGGCCAAACATGACTGAGAGAATATGGGGTGTAGGCACTGGCTGTGTTTACCTTGCAGTTACGCCGCTAAACAAAGCAGGGAATGCTCCTTTCCCATACAGAGCGAACACGTAAGGTTGGTAAGTGCATATGTCGTGCGATTTGCGGTCTATTTCCTGTTGCCCTGCTTATTCGTAACTTATGCTTAAGTTTTGGACACTCGTGTATATATAGCTGCTTGCTACCCACCGATCATTCCAAGCCTGTTCATGTGAAAACACCTGTCCTTTGTGCCACAGTTCTTTGTTCAGAACTCCTAGACTAATCACATGTTGTGTCTAGAGATGACGGAAAAGATGCGGTTCACCAAGTTCCGAGACACCGCGACTAAACCCGCAACGTCCTGTAACTTACAGCCTACTGTCGCTGGTCATAGCAAGTGCTACAGGTACATCACCAGCTGAAAGTATTCACCTCCTACAGTAGATAGTAGACCTATAATAATGAAGAGAACACATTATCACCAGTCAGTTCCGTCAAGCCACTACATAAAAGTCACTTCTTTGGTGGGAAGTGTCCAGTATTGGTATTCTGTAGTATCCTACCAGGAGCGGATACAAGGAGGGGGGTCACGGGGGTCATGACCCCCCAAACGGAGACAAATTTTTTGCAAACTCAAAAAACGAAAACACAATAACCAGACAAATACAACTTAAGGAATTTTAACTGAAAAACATTTTTATTTCATTTTATTCAATACTGAAAATATCTTTATTGCAATTATTATGTTCTGTTACAACTTCATACCTGTTATATAAAAACGATTATTTATATAACAAAATCAACTCGCCTATTTTGTTTAGCAAACCTTGTGATTACCGAATCGATGTCTATAGTGATGTCACGATGAATGTGCAGCAATGCACGGATAGGAATTTGTGGCTTTTTTTCGCACCAAAAATTTTTGCCGACGTCCAAACTGCAAGATTGGTTGGCAATTTAAGTTGTGACTTTCTCCCTTTGTCGGTACCAACTTGACTTGCCGAAACTGCAACGTACCTTGATACTTTTCTCGAAGCTCGTAAAACACGCCGTTGCAATTTGTACGAATATTTTTGGTGCGCTAAACGCATCAAATTTCTATCCATGTAGCTTGCAAAAAAATTGGTCTGGTTTTGTACGTTTTTTTATTTTGTGATTGCGTTGTTAGTGATACCATTTTTCTTAACAATTTTGATTCTCTGACCCCCCCCCCCCCCTCCAAAGCCAAACTCTAGATCCGCGCCTGTATCCTACTATGTTACCACAGCAACAGCCAACTTTGGAAATGCAATAATCGATTGTTTAGCGGCAATGGCTCTTTCTCCCGACTCTCCGCCTCTGTCCTTATTAGCCTACTTTTCACATTTTGCAACAAGTAGTTCCGTGAAGAACTATACAGCCTATTTTCATATATCCTGGTAATTGCCTCTATCTACATACAAAATTTCAGTTTAATTGCTGTAACAGATTCGTAGATATTGAGAACCGTCTAAATATTTCAGATGGTCGCCAGGTTGGATTTTTATTTTTGTACTATTACATTAAGATTATTGTGTACGTGTGGTATACAAACTTCAATCGCATGATTAGAACACAAGAAGGAAAAACGAGATTTTAAAATTACGCACAGCAGCCATCTTGTGATTATGCAAACAATCGAAATAAATTAGATGCCAGTGGATCAACATTTGTATAAGTATTTAACGTGCAACGTTTCACGGCACTCGGATAGTTAATTCGCGAGATACGTCCATTTAAATATTTATACTTCGCGTCGCCGCCATGTTGGATTTGTGCTCACCAGGTTACTGAAAGTCCTACAGGTGAGCATATGTTCATAGTCTCTATGAACATTAAAAAATTCAGTTTGGTTGCTGTAAAAATTCATAGATATTGAGAACCGTCTAAATATTTCGGAAGCTCGCCATTTAGGATTGTTATATGTATAGGCCATAGAGTTATGTACCATTCAAGGACAATTATTGCCTAGGTTCATTATTCAAACTTTCACTTCGATCGCATGATTACGACAGAAGGAATAAAAACTTAATTTTAAAATTTCGCACAGCCGCCATCTTGAGGTTATGTAAACAATTGAATTAAATTAGAAGGCAGTGCATTACAAACTGCAAAATCATTTACTGTACCTCATTTCACGGCGCTCAGAGAGTTAAATCACGAGAAAAGTCTATTAAAATATTTCAAATTCGCTTGGTCGCCATGTTCGTTTTGTACTTTACAGGATTATGAAATATACATAGGTAAACTTGTATCAGTACCTTTTATCACCGTACAAAATTGCAGGGTGATATCTGTAATAGTTTCGGAGATATAGAATGTCAGTGAAATATTTCGCACAGCCGCCATTTTGAAGTTATGTAAACAATTGAACTAAATTAGACTCCATTGCATTACAATGTGTATAAACATTTGCTGTCCCAAGTTTCATTTCGTTTGGATAGTTAAATCGCGAGAAAAGTGTATTTAAAAGTCTCAAATTTGCTTGGCCGCCATGTTGGTTTTGTAGTCACCAGGTTTTTGGAAGTCGCGTAGGTGAACTTCTAGTAGTGCCCTTTATCACAGTACACAATTTCAGTGCGATATCGGTAATAGTTTCGGAGATATTGAATGCTGGTGAAATATTTCGCACAGCCGCCATGTTGGATTGGTGAGTCGTAACAAAATTTGAAGGGCACGGTCGAGGTCGCCGGAAATAGTGCTATGACCTTTCCGAGTTTCATTGAAATCGCTCCTGCCGTTTAGATTTTATTAGGGGGACACACACACACGAATCACACACACACACACACACACACACACACGCACACACACACGGACAAAAGGTGATCTCATAAGCCTATTTTTTCAAAATTGAAAATAGGCTAAAAATGAGGAAAAAGTAGACTTATGAGATCGATCCGGGAAAATGTGTGTCTGTCTGTCTGGCTGTGTGTGTGTGTCCCCCCCTATCAACTCCTAAACGGCTGCAGCAATCAAAACCAAATTTAGTATGAGTAAAGATGCACACCGGAATAGCTCACGTCCATATTTGAAAATGATGTCAGTGCTACCATCTGCTGAAAAAACGCACTAGAAATTTGAGCTCCATGTTGGATATCTCGCAAGGTATGCATGGGAGCTATTCCAAAATTGGTACACATGCGGATAATACTATTTCAGTTTAATTTCCAGGTGGCCAACAATGACAGTGTTGCCAAAATAATTTTAAGCCTTCTGATAAGTCCAATGTTTAAATGCATATAACTTCTACACTATCAACTGGATTTCAACCAAATTTTGTATGTAATATCTGTACATAAACAGATATGATTGAGCATATTCTTAAGAGCCACCAGGGCTGCCAACTGTTAATAATTGCTCTCTCTATTTTTTTTATCCAAATACCAATATATCAGGAAGTATGCAAGCCAAGAGCTTTAAAGTATGCACACGTATATTCTGACATTTTAGATTAATTTGGAGTAACTTATATACGTCAGTTCTACCAAAATGATTATAAGCCCGCTGATAGTACCAATTCTTAAATACATGTAACTTCTATACTATCAGTTGGATTTCAACCAAATTTCGTATGTGCTATGTGTACCATAACAGATATGACTGTAAGTATTGTTAAGAGCAATCAGGGCTGCCAACTGTTAATAAATGCTGTCTATAATTTTTTTTACCATAATATCAATATATCAGAAAGTAATCAAGCCAACAGCTCTATACTTTGCACCTGACATTGTAGATGAATTTGGAGTAATTAATACAAGGCAGTGCTGCCAACATGATTCTATGACTGCTGATATGTCCAATTTTAAAATACATGTAACTTCTATACTAACAAATGGATTTCATCCAAAATTGGCACAACAAGATATCATAATATTTCAGATTATTTCTGACCAGCACACGCATGGTATTGTTGGCAACATACTTTTACGCGTGCTGATAGATCCAGTGTCTAACTGCATGTATCGTCCATTGGACTTCAACCTAATTTTGTATTCTGTACCTTAAAAGATGGAACTAAGAATATATTCAGTCACCAGGGCTGCCAACTGTAGTGCTCTATTAGGCTACATTACAGCAGGTATATTTTGACCTAATTTGATATTTCGATATTACCAACTTAATTTTGTCATTATTCTAGATAGGTTCATATACTGTAGAATAATCATTGGCATGAAAAGTAGGCTGTATAGTTCTTCACGGAACTTCTTTTTTTTTTTAATACTTCAGATTATATTAGCTCATCATTATGCCATCATATGGCGCAACTCTCCGTTAGAGTGACGAGCGTTCTTCTGATAAGGCACAGTGTCGTATTTCCTTTCATTGTTTGATCAGATCACGACTTGGTTGTTTCCAGGAAGCAGATACTGTATGTTAATCTAGAGCAAGATAACGTAGCTTGGCTACTGCTCGGGTCCAAGCTGTGTGAACCCGAGAGGAATGTGGATCGCGGACTATGAGAGGTGATGGTGTTTCCCGGTCCTTGCGTAGTAACAGAACCAAATACATTGGTCGGTGACTCACTCACTCATTCGCAACATCACAGTGGTTTGAACAATGGTCCAATGTAAGCAGTATTGGAATAGACAGGAATACCGGATAACACGGCGGGCTGTTGACAGGCCCTTCTCTTCTCGCCTGCCCCTACCCCTCACCCCGCAAGTTCACAGAGCTTGGAACTGAGCAGTAAGTAGTGTGTTGACTGCCTGGAAGTATTGCACGTCCAAATAGTAGCTTGTTTGTGGCAGACCAGTTCTTGTGCTGGAAGGATCAGTCATAACTGTAAGTTACTTAGTACTCTTTGTGGGTATTCTTCAAGGTGACTTTCAAAGAATTGCTGAGGGGTATTAACCCTTGCGAACTCGCGCCGGGTCATTTTGACCCATAGTGTGTCACTGCCTTTTTGTCGTAGTCGTACGGATTTTAATGGAGTAATTTTACACCTGGTGTCTTCCTATGAACTATTCCCAATATCAAATGAGGTTTGTTTATATTTTTCAGATTTAACATGCAGAAAAATAGCAATTTTCGTAACGGTATTATTGGCCTTCATAGTGACAGTAAGGTAGTCATCTTAATAATTTTGAACAAAGGAGCTGATGACCAAGGTGTCCCTAGACCCTAAACATGGATGAACAAGAACGTGAGCTATGCGATTGTGCTGCGCCAAAATAGGTGGGTTTTCCCCCTTATTGTTTACAGATTGTCCCGACTAACGTAAGCCAAAAATTGTCACCCGAGGGCTGGCTCCATGGGTAAATCTGACCCGACCATAAATAATATAGAAATAACTTGAGTGTTCCAAAAGCTATGGACATGTTTCTTTTGCAGGGTGAAGTTCAAGGCTAGGAAGGAAGGTACAGTAAGGACAGGAAATAAGGGCTGACCAAAAGGTAAATGTTGTTGTTGTTTGAGTCTTCAGTCTTTTGACTGGTTTGATGCAGCTCTCCATGCCACCCTGTCCTGAGCTAATCGTTTCATCTCTACATAGTTACCACACCCTACATCCGAGGCAATCTGTTTAACATATTCTAACCTTGGTCTACCTCTACAGTTCTTGTCCTCAACCCTTCCTTCCATAACTAAGCTTGCTATTCCTGGATGTCTTGGTATGTGTCCTACCAACCTATCTCTTCTATTCATTAGCAGTCGCCAGAAACATCTCTCCTCTCCCATCTCGTCCTAATACCTCTTCATTTGTTACCCTATCTATCCATCTGATCTTCATCAATCTTCTGTAACACCACATTTGAAACGCTTCAATTCTCCTCTTTTCTGCTGCACCAATAGTCCACGTTTCACTTCCATAGAGCACCACGCTCCAGACAAAGGCTTTCAAAAATGACTTCCTAACACCTAAATCTATATTCGATGTCAACAGATTCCTTTTTTGTAGAAATGCTTTCATTACTTCCTTCAGCTTTTCACCTGCCAATTTGATGTCCATAGAGGTTTCTGATTTCTTTCGGCTGCATTCCAATATTTTGTTTTACATTTATTAATTTTCATCAGGTATTCTTTCCTCGACGGGAGTCCATACCATTCAAAAACTCATTCAAATCCTCAGGCTTGTCGGCCAAGATAAGGATTTCATCAGCAAATCTCAGAGTTGAAATTATTTCTCCTTGAATCTTCACTCCCACTTTAAATTTTTCTCCAATTTCCTCCATTGCTTGTTCAATGTAAAGATTGAAAAGTATGGGTGATAAGTTGCAGCCTTGCCTTACACCTTTCTGAAAATATACAGCATTATTCAAGTCTCGGGTCAAAAATACCCATACGCGAGTCCTCTAAGAATTCTGAAATGGTAACACACAAAAAAGTTTAGTATCACGGAGTTACTTAACTTTTAATACAAAAGAAAGGGAACGTTTTGTTTTAATAAGAATTTATTGCAGCCGAAAGGCCAAAAGAAGAGAATTTACATCTTACTGTACTCAGTCAATGATAATGCTCTTTTGGAGCACTTTGATAGGTGGTACCTGTCACATTTCTGGTTACACAGCTCACATACACAGCTTTCGCTTGGGTTATGGTACGATTTTGTTGCACACACTCTGTGATGAAAACAGTGGATGGTGTGTCTCGTCACGACATGTCTCAGTTCCTGGTTTTCCTTCATCCAGTTCCTGTCCACCATGGCGCTTGTAGCGTAGAAGTCCGGATCTATATCTTCGCTTTTGGCTTTCCTCCTCTACAGATGTTTAGAGTAATGTTCTATAGCTGGTAGAAGCAGTTGGGTCCTTAGGTCTTCTGCGTAGTAGGTCTCCTTTGTTAGTCTATAGACCATCCTTGTTGGTGCTGCTTTTCCCACTCTCAGTGCATTTTTGAGGAAGCGGGCTTTGAGTCGTTCTATTTTTTCAAAGTCGCTGAGTTTTAGACGTTCCCAGATCAGTTCTAATCCGTACGTTACTATAGGGGATATGGCGGCGTTAAAAAGTCTCATTGCTGTAACTAGGGACAGAGCTGGAAGGTTCTTTATGGCTGAGATTGCTCTTGTGGCAGCTGCAGTTCTCTCCTGAATATGGCATCTAAACGACTTTGTAGTAGTTTGCAAGGTAATTCCAAGATACCTAAATTGATTGACAATTTTCAGATGTTCTCCATTAGGAGTAAGGGAGTCACTACCTGCAATTTTTCCTCCTTTCCGATATGTCATTTGGACTGTCTTCTCCAAATTAATGGTGAGGCGGTTTTCCAGTAGGGGGCGTGGTGGCGCAGCGGTCAAGCTGTATGCCTCTCACCAAGGCGGCCCGGGTTCGATTCCCGGTCAATGCATGTGAGATTTTCGATGTGAAATGCCATGTCCTGTGGTTCGGATTCCACGTAAAACGGAGGTCCCGTGGCTTATGATCGCGAGATTAACGGCCACGTTAAACAAGCAAGCTTTTTTTGGTTTTCCAGTACCCATTTCTCCAGCTCTATTAGAACTCGTTGCAGGTCATTTCTATTTGGTGATCCCAACACCATGTCATCCGTGTATACAATAAGTTTCGTATTCAATGTGCGCTGAAGGATGTCTGTAATGTCTGCTGTGGCGATGTTGAACAACAAGGGGATCATTGGATCTCCCTGCAGGACTCCATTTGTTTGTTCGAACGTGTCTGATACGTCGACTTTATCCTCAATCTGTACAAAATTGACTTTTAAAATGTTTTCAATTGCTCTGACAAGAGGATGTGTTGTCCCAATCATGTCTTTCAACTTTGTCATCAGTATTTCCCTGTTTAGGAGGTCGAACGCCTTTGTATAGTCAATAAGGACAGCGTAGTATTTTTCGTTCGGATGTCTCAAAGCTTCTTATACTTCTTCCAGGAGGTATCTGACTGCTTGTGTTGTGTTTCTACCTTGTATGAAACCAAACTGGCATTCAGGAATATTTGCTAATGTTTCCAGTTTTGACGCTAGGATTTTTGTAAATATCTTAAAGATATTATTTTCCAGTGCGATTCCCCTGTATGAGTTAGGGTCGTTCGTATCTCCTTTCCCTTTGTATAGAGTCCTGATGGATGATATCCTCCAACAGTCCGGAATCGTTCCGGACTATTTAAGAAACGCGGTGCATGAAACACAAATCCCCCTTTCCGTCCAATCTTAACTTGACTTTGAATTTTGTGGAACAACAGTCTGTAATAAAGAGTATGTAAAACTGCACAGTACTTATTCCCTAGATATAGGGGATGGAGCTATGTTACGAGCTGCACATGTTCATGGGCCTCTTCGCTCTGCGGACCTTAACCTATAAAACGTTAGTAAAGTGGTCCTAGATTGGAGGCTCTTGTGTTTGGAACCCCGATGCAAGACGAAGAGAGTGTTTTCGTACTGAGAATGGGTGCGGGACAAAATGGAATACTCCGGGATTTATAAGTTTCACGGTGGTGGGGGGCGTTGATGCATTGATCCGTGTCAACAAGGGACATTTATAGCATAACTAGCAAGCCGACCCTGCTTCACCCGGGAACAGTTATGAACGCATTACGTGATAAGCGCTTTATTTTCCAATGCCAATGAACAACGACCATTATCCGTTTTACGTCTTGGCATGATGGGTTAAAATCACTGACTGGACTATTAATTATATTATTATGGAGATTCATGTGCAACAAATTCTTGTCAGACGTAATTTAAGAATGGCGAGGTGCATGAAACACAAATCTCCCTTCCGTTCAATCTTAACTTGACTGTGTTTCACAGGCGAAATGAAGAAAAGCCGAGTTGCACGTCCAGAGAAACTCCAAACACAACCACTCTTCTCTAAAGTTTTTAACTCAATACGACTCGACAGTTTGCTGCTGGCTGTATGTGCTAGCTAAGCTGTAACTCGGGTGATAAGCTCGCCCCTAGCTAACTCGTAAACTGTCGCCTCAGTAACTGAATGGAGATTGTTGGAAGAAATGAAAACGTAAAAACACTTTTAGTAGGCGATGTATTGAAGATAGAGATATGCTCTCCCGGGCTTTTTGTAGAACTCTTCATGCTGAACAATTCTTACACTCATAGTATTTATATAGTTTTAACGGTTTGCCCAGCATAAGCTTACAAAGCGCTCGGACGCCAGGAATTTTTGCGACTTTTCCACTGAAATCGTTACTGCTCGGCTTCCTTTGATCATAAATAAATTATTTTCCAGAGAAATCATCCTCGAGATATACTTTACAGAATGGTGAAAACCGCATCAAAATCCATCCAGTGGTTCTCGAGTTTACCCGTAACATCCAAGAATCGGGGACTTTGTTTTATACTAAGTAGAGATAATGCGCAATGCTAAGAAAAGGAAGGGAAAAAGGAAGGAATCTTGTGGTCATAAGCCACGTGACCTCCTTTCTACGTGTAATCCGAACCACAGGCCATGACATCTCGTCTGGGATAGCCCACACACATTAACCGGGAATTGAACGCCCTCTCTCGTGGAATGTTAGTTACGGAGCCCCGTGGTTATATCACATTGTTTATAGGTTGGTGGTCTGTAAATTAAACACCTATTGTTAGGACAATTGATTCTGTCAAAGATGCTGATGGTTGAATTTCGAAGAATTTACAGAAGGAAGTGCTAGTATTTCTAAAACTCACAAGTTATATTATGCGTCTCCTTGACCAAAGGTGCTGGATAACATTTTAGTTAGTTAGTTAGTTATTGTTGTTTTAAGGGGCGGAACTACGAGGTCATCTGCCCCTATAACATTTTAATAATGTCCGTATAAGTTAAATAAAAACAAAAAATTAAAGTGTAAAAATAAAACAAAATATCATCATCATCATCTTCCTAGCGTTTGTCCCGCATTGGAGCAGGATCCGCTACTTTACATGCCAATCTCCATTTCTGTCGGTCAAGGGCATCGTGCGGACACAGATAAACTTGTCGCATGTCTTCTCTAAGGCGATCAAGCCACCTCTTCTTAGGTCGCCCACGAGGTCGTTTACCATCCGGGTTGAGGCACAAGGCAGTTTTAGCCCCTGTTTGTTCGTGACTGCGTATGATGTGGCCGTACCAGCGTAGACGAGCCTCCCGCATTTTATCCTGTACGGGCGCAACTCCCATCTTCCCTCGGACATCGCAATTCTTGATATGGTCAAGTCGCGTCAGACCAAGCACCGAACGAAGCATGCGTATCTCCATAACATGCAGGGGTTGCTCGTGTTTAACAGAGGCCGGCCAGCATTCCGAACCGTAGAGGGCGACTGAGCGCACGACGGTCTTGTAAATCATGGCCTTAAGATAGGTGGGTAACCTGCGGCGGTCAAAGAGGACTCCAGTTACCTCCCTCCATTTGAACCAACTGGCACTCACACGAGCTTGGACATCAGGGAGGGTGTCACCATCTGATCGAGTCAAGGAGCCAAGATACCTGCATTGGTCGACTCTTTGAAGATCTTGACTACCTACAGTACAAGGATGGTGCCAGGCGTCGGTGACCCACACTCCATATACACGGTTTTCTGGACATTCAGCTTCAGTCCATTCTCAGCCGGCCTCGTATTCCACTCCTGCAGTTTCTCTTCAAGAACGTTGCGTTCTTCTGCAGCCAATAAGACATCATCAGCATACAAAAGCGTCCATGGATGTTGGGATTGGATATCTGATGTTATTGTATCCATGCATAGAATAAACAGAAGTGGTGACAGGGCTGATCCTTGATGGACACCGACTTGAAAGGGGAAAGGAGATGTGATTCCAGCGGGACACCGCACAACACTACTGCACTTACGATACAGAAGTTGTGTCCAGTGGACGTATTCTTCAGGAACACAATGTGAACGGAGTGCATGCCAAATCAGTTCATGTGGAACCCGATCAAATGCCTTCTCGAGATCTGAAAAGGCGATATGAATAATAGATCTGTTCTTCTCACGGTATCTCTCAATGAGGAGCCGTGCTGCGTGAATAGCATCCGTTGTTCCACATCCTTTCACGAATCCACACTGGTTGCTAGTGATCTGGACAATGTCACGCAGTCAACTGTCAAGGATTCACTCAAAGATCTTCATCGTGTGGCAGAGGAGGTGAATAGATCTATAGGTGCCACATTCACTGACATCGTCCTTGCCTTTCCAAATAGGCACCGTGGTACTCGTGGTCCAAATTTGAGGCACTACACCTTCTTCCAAAATCTGGTTGAACAGAGATGTCAGTAGTTCAATACCATTCTGACCAAGTCATTTCCACAGTTCGGCTGGAATGTCACCAGGACCTGCAGCCTTCACGTTCTTCATCTTTCTGACTGCCTGTGCAACCTCTGCCTAATTTATTAGCGGTACTGGTCCAAGGACATTTACCGCACTGTGGATTGGTGGATGAGGGAACTCCTCGTTACTTATTACTGAGAAGTGTCTCTCCCAACGACTCAGAATAGCAGATGGGTCTCTGAGAATTTGGTGGTCTTCATCTTTGATATGCATAACGTGACCAATGTCTTGCGAGGACCGATGACGTGCGTTTGCAAGCCGGAATATCTTGTTGGCTCCTTCAGGTGAGCCCAGCTGGTTGTACACATCGGCATAATGTTGGGCCTTAGCTACTGCAACAGCTCGCTTTGCTGCAGACTTGAGGGTCTTATATTCCCGATCATCGCTGGTAAGACGCGAGGTCTGCCAAGTCTTGAATGCAAGCCGTTTCTTTTTGATCACGGTCTGCACATCCTCATTCCACCACCATACTTGTTTGACAAGAAAACGCCTCCCAGGTTTCGATTTTCCCAACGTCTCTGCTGCAACCGAGTGAAGGCAGTCAACTATTCTAGTCCAGTTGACCTCTATTGGTTGGCTTGGGTCGAATGTGAGTGATCCAAGTGCATTCACCAATTCGTTCCTATGGTCCGGTAGCTTCCACCACTTAATGCGTTCAGGTCCCGTTGTTCGAGGTCTTTTCGTGGGCACGGTGCCAAAATAAAACAAAATATAAACATAGAAATTAAAATTATTAAAATATATATTAAATAAAAATAAAAGTTATAGAAAATAATTATAAAAATAAAAATTCCGATTACAAAAATAAATATAAACATTAATAAAAGAAGTCTAACTATAGAAATAAATAAGCGTTTAGTGCTTTTCAGTCGGTCAACACGAATGTACCCAAAAGAGCTGGGTTATGCCCTAATCCTGAAATAAATTACATGAGATTAATAAATACATTTGGATGACCAGTTTCGATCGTCAAGCGATCATCTTCAGATCTATTACGCTTAGGCTATAAAATCTATATTTGAAAATACAGGTGAAAATATTTACAATATGTACACTTATTTAGTTGAAGCCTCCGTAGCTTAGGCGGCAGCACGCCGGCCTCTCACCGCTGGGTCCGTGGTTCAAATCCCGGTCACTCCATGTGAGATCTGTGCTGGACAAAACGGAGGCAGACAGGTTTTTCTCCGGGTACTCCGGTTTTCCCTGTCAAAATTTCATTCCAGCAACACTCTCCACTATCATTTCATTTCATCTGTCATTCATTTAATCATTGCCCCAGAGGAGTGCGTCAGGCCTCGGCAGCCGGCACAGTTCATATCGTCGCCGCTAGATGGGGGCTTCATTCATTCCATTCCTGACCCGGTCGGAGACTGGAAGCAGGCTGTGGATTTTTCACACTTATTTAGTTGCAGTATTGGTAATGCAACTGTCGGTGTATGCTAAATGCAGTATATATGATGTTAGGTGAAATGCTAAATGGTGATAGATATCCGGAGTTTGTACTTTGGAGTGATTATATGGTTGTAAAAATTCAACTATGGTTAAACTGTAATATTAAAGGCTACTACTTATCTGGTTGTCTTCCTTGATAGAGCTACGCGCAGTTTCGTGTTCACTGTAACTCCAGGTGTGGTCGAATACACTGCCGCGAATACGGGCCTTGGTTTATTGCAGAAGGAAAGTACATCGTACACCTGATCCAATAACATTTACCTATTAAACCCCCTATTTCCCCCTTCCCCCTTTTTTTCATCTAGCTTGGCTGTATCGCTAAGTTGTGTCATGATTCCGACAGGGTGTGTTATTTAGTAGAGTGAAGAGGGGTGAGCTCTCCATAAACGTGTGTTCATTCAGATTGTTGCACTGACTCCGCACAGCACATATGAAGAGGGGGGAGTTAACAGCCCATCTCGGTCGACCCCACCTGGAGTAACAGTGAACACGGAACCTGTCCTATAAGCCCGCGAAACCGAGATTCCTATACCAAAGTCAACTTGCACCAGGGCAGTGGACCACACATGAGCGGTGTTTAGACACGATGATTGAGCGATATCGCGCGTGCACTTATATTATTACATTGATATCTTATCTGCGTTGACCCACTGACTAGTAATAACAGCTCTTAAGACACTCATCTCATATTGTATCCAACATGTAATACTGTCTCGACTTGACCCTAGATATCTGTGCTAACAACGTAAAGTAATTTATTGCGCTCTTGTTGACCCCACAAGACCAGCCCTTAGTAGCCATGTGACTTTAACATTAAGTGCTCCCGTACTACTAAACCACGGGTTCTCAACCGGTGGGTCGCGACACCCTGGGAGGTCGCAGGATGTGTCTTGACGGAGGGGTCGCGAGATACGGAGAAAAAGTTTAAAACATTAGTTATTGCTATAGTTTTTTATTAAAAAAAGAATACACTCACATTAATACTTAACTTAACTTTGACGGTATTTAGCCTATTTTCATTTATGAAACAAATAGGCTTATGAGATCACCTTTTGTCCGTGTGTTTGTCTGTGTGTGTGTGTGTGTGTGTGTGTGTGCGTGTGTGAATTTTTGTGTGCCTCCCCCCTAATAACTTCTAAACGGCTGGAGCAATTTCAATGAAACTCGGTAAGTTCATAGCACTATCCCGGGCGATCCCGACCGTGCTCTTCAAATTTTGTTCCGTCTCACCAAGCCAACATGGCGGCTGTGCGAAATATTTCACCAGCATTCAATATCTCCGAAACTATTACCGATATCACCCTGGAATTTTGTACGGTGCTAAAGGGAACTACTAGAAGTTTACCTATGTGACATTTATAAACCTGGTAACTACAAAACGAACATGGCGGCCATGCGAATTTGAAAGTTTTAAATAGACTTTTCTCGCGGTTTAATGATCCAAAGGGAATGAAACTTCGTACAACAAATTTTTATACACATTGCGTTGCACTGGTATCTAATTTAGTTCAATTGTTTACGTAACCTCAAGATGGCGGCTGTGCGAATTTCGAAAATTAAGTTTTTATTTCTTGTGTTCTAATCATGGGATCGAAATCAACATTTGCATAATGAACGTACACAATAATCATCATCTAATAGTACATAACTCTATGGCCTACATATATTAAAATCCAACATGGCGACCATCCGAAATATTTAGACGGTTCTCAATATCTATTAATCTACTACAGCAATCAAACTGAAATTTTGTAAGTGTTTAGAGGCTATAAGCATAAGTTCACCTATGAGACGTTCAATAACCTGGCGAGCACAAATCCAACATGGCGGCGACGCGAAATTTAAATATTCAAATGGACGTTTCTTACGTTTTAATCAACCGAGCGCAGTGAAACTCGATACGGTATATGCTTATACAAATTTTAATCGACTGGCATCTAATTCATTTAAATTATTTTCATAACCACAAGATGGCGACTGAGCGATATTTTAAAATCCCGCTTTTATTTCTTGCGTCCTAATCATGCGATTGAAGTTTGAATAAAACACCTACACAATAATCTTCATGTAATAGTTCATAAATCTATGGTCTATAATATAAAAATCCAACATGATGACCATTCAAAATACTTAGACGGTTCTCAATATCTACGAATCAATTACAGCAATCAAACTGACAATTCGTATGTTAATAGAGGCAATTGATATTAGTAGGATATATGGAAATAGGCTATATAGTTCTTCACGGAACTACTTGTTCATATTTTATTAATGATAAATTTGAGCTTGTTTGGAATTAAGCAATTTTTGAATGTCTGGAATGATTTTTGTAACACTCAAAACAAGGCCATTTTTCAGTGTCAAATGATTCCTTGATTTGGTTTTTAAATTATGGAGAAGGTTGTAAGATGTAACGCTGTTGTGGACAGTTCTGGGTATTCCTTGTCCAAAATTTGTCGGCATAAGAATTGTTAAAAGTTAGTTTTACTGACTGATCACTTGAAATCTCTAACGTTAAAATACTCAGCCTAAAAAGGGGGTCACAGAGTCTAAATGGTTGAGAACCTCTGTACTAAACTATGGTGGAGATGGAAGCACTCCCCCCCCCCATAAAATACATCAATTCCATAGAATTCTCTCCCCAAAAGTCGTTTCTAACGATTTGTTTCGTAAACCGTGGGTTGATTCTACGGTAGATACATCCTTCGTAAGTTCATACAATATTTCGTGGAAAATGGATGAGCTATTCACGACCGCCAAAGCTAGTGAGAAGGATAAGTCAAGAGCGAGCCACGAACCCACACTATTCGGCACAAATGATGGTGATTGCGATGAAATCTTGAGGTGCACCTTTGCTGTTTGTGTCTGGAGTTGGCTGATCTGATAGCGGTTGTATTTAGTGATTCTGAGAAATAGCGATAGCATCTGCAAGGTTAAACAGTCCACTGCAAGCATTTTTCGATAGCCCCCTATTCGACCCCCTGTGCCGCCATTCACTGCTGTCTTTCTCGAGGACTCAGTTGAATATCAAAGGAGACAGCGAAATGCACACTAGAGTCAACTCTTAATACAAATTTAAATAATAGATCATGGACAATAGCCTCACTCCCTGTTCGTTACGGTGGAATCGGAATAAGGAAAATTGAAGATTTAATGCTTCCAGCTTTCATGTCATCGGTGAATAGTGTTTTCTCTCTCGTCCAGTCAATGTTTCCGGTTATTTCGGACATTAAGGAAATCACTTTTTACGCTGAGGCATTGGAATTATGGAACTACCAGTTTAACGATCCATCTATCCAGGGCCGGTCTTAGGGGTTTCAACGCCCTGTGCGAAATTTGATTTTGCGCTCTTTTGTGAGAGGCGGGTTGCCTAACTCTGGCAAAAATTATGCGGCATCATGAAGAGTAAACCAGAAAATATGCTTTTCTTGCGTCGTAGTAAGTGGATGGTCAAGGTAACATATACAATATCGACTGTACGCTCACATGATGCAAAAATACTGGACTAATAGGTGAGGCGTAACATATTACAATAACTATTTCTTCAGTTGCGATGCGAAGTGTCAACATAACAAAATCACTGGAAAAATACACTTACAGGAATCAAGCTTTACTAATTCAAACGACTACGACACACAGGAAAAAACACACTAAAAAACCCAAAACCTTATGAGATGGGAGCTTTCCGTGCTTTGAATGAAGCAAACTGTTTGACTAACTGGGCTAAATCGAGTGAACGCACAACACCGTTCTCTATTGAAATTAAATCAAGTTTTTCCAGTCTCCCTTGGCCCATTGTAGCACGCAAGAAAGTTTTAATCAACTTCAATTTTGAAAAACTACGTCCACCCGAAGCGATAGCAATCGTTCGAGTACGGACCTCCAATGTTCTACCTCAGCACACATAATTAGTTGATTAGCATCATCAACACCCTTTTTCTAGGATATACGCAACTCTGTTTCGGCCCATAATTGAGAACATTTAAAATGAGAAGGGGATCTTTCATGAGACTCTACGGCTTGCGAAAAATGTGTTCAGTCAAAGAATCTCGAAGTGACGAGAACTGCTGTTTACTTTCTGTCAAAGTGCTTACAACAAAAGCAAAATATTTCTTTAGAGAGTCAGAATATTGGAGCCAACTTCTTGGTACTTTTTCGCCATTCCGCAACTCGCGATAACAATGACGGCCACCTCCAGCATCGTTTTGAAGTTCTGATCTTTTATTTTAACTGGCCCTTAAACGATAATTTTATCAGTACATTCCGGAGGCCAATAGGCAGGGTCTTGAAGTTGGCTGCAATCACTAATGAAGAGCACAATGCATAATCCATTCCCAGCGCCAGTACCGACACCAGGACCTTCACCGACTTCACCGTCACAAGTTAAATCAGCACCACAACTACCACGTTCACCACTTTCGACTGTATGTCCATCACCAGCAAAATCACCAGAGTCGAAAGGTTTCCACAAATCCTTCCCGCCTTCACCCCTGTCACAAGATCCAACACCGTCCCACCACCAGCAGTGCTACAGTCAGAGTCAATTCCTATTAAGGTGCTCGCACCCGTCACCGCACCTGAAAAGAGATAAAAAATCAGGCCGGCACCAAGTCAAAACGCATTTCTGCCTTCACGGATTATTAAGCCCATTCTACATTTAGTGATAATAAGGGAACTGTTTCCGATTTTAAGGACCTGTCTATAAACGTAATTTTACTTTGTTTTTATGATTGCTTAAATAAGAATTACCGAATAAATCTAAAATAGCACACTTTAGAAGGCAAATAACAGAGCGGTCTGCGTTTAGTTAGCGTTATTCGCACAAGCAGTGCTTAAAACAATCTTTGCGACCTTACGACTATGACCTAGACTACGACCAATATAGAACATGCTTTAAGCAAAATATACAGTTTAACACGCTTTTATGAGAGTAAGAAAATGTTCTTGTTGAGATTAAAATATATACCTTCATCTTGCTCTGCAACTTTGACGGGTACATTATTGGACTGATCAGTAGGATTTGTTTGGGAAGAACAACCGTCTATTGACGTTGAAGGTCGGATGAAATTTTTAAAAGCTTCTGCTGCCTTCTTGTCTTCTTCTGCATGTTGCAACCTTCGTTTTTTGTTTGCAGCTCCACTAGTTTTACCGGAGGAGGCCACTGTTGTATGGTTTCTTGTTCTTCGTCCCGACTTTACACCATTCGCACCACGCACTCGAATGAACGTCAATTAGCACGGGCCAAAACACTCCCGTGTATTGTACTAATACGTGCTGCCATCTACGAGCGGGTCGACGCCAACTTCGCCCAGCCACACGTGCCGTTTGTTATGATTTATTTTTCTTCGTCCCGACTTTACACCATTCGCACCACGCACTCGAATGAACGTCAATTAGCACGGGCCAAAACACTCCCGTGTATTGTACTAATACGTGCTGCCATCTACGAGCGGGTCGACGCCAACTTCGCCCAGCCACACGTGCCGTTTGTTATGATTTATTTTTCTTCCTCCCGACTTTACACCATTCGCACCACGCACTCGAATGAACGTCAATTAGCACGGGCCAAAACACTCCCGTGTATTGTACTAATACGTGCTGCCATCTACGAGCGGGTCGACGCCGACTTCGCCCAGCCACACGTGCCGTTTGTTATGATTTATTTTTCTTTGCCTCTGTCTCCAGCTCGTGCCACACCCGCACCCCTTTCTCCAACCTCTCTCCCCTCTCTCCAGGCCTTCCAAGCTTGCTTTCTTTCTCTCTACTTCGCCTTGCTACATCTCTGCTACAACAGCTAACCGAACCGAAATTTCACGGAAATGCCCGAGCGCTGCCGAAGGGTGATTTGGTTCGTCCCGGACCCGGGAGTCGAGCGGGTTGCTTTTCCGTGATAGTGAAAAGGCAAGGCAAGGGAGAGAAAGATATAGTGTTTGCTAATCACTATTCCACTGAGTTTAACTTCAGTCCGTCACTGTCTAAGGTGCGCGTAGGGTTATCAGAAGTGAGAGATAACACCAGTTGAACTTCTTTAAAAAAACGATTCCCTTATTTGTCTGACGAACTCGCATTTACCTATCTTGCCATTTGTTCAAGAGGAAATAATTCGAAATTTGCCAATCTTTGGGGGACGCCTTTGGCGCCCTGTGCGACCGCACATGTCGCACACCCCTAAGACCGGCCCTGCATCTATCCCTTCAGCTCCTGCGTTCCAACGTAATTGGGACGGTCTCGTTTGCAAAAAAATAATGGACAAGCTGGAATTTCACTCAGATGAGGAAAAGGCTATTTATTTGGCTAGTTTGAAGAAAGAATCGAATTCATGGTTAAATGCCATCCCATCGAGAACAATAGGGACATTACTGGACAACACTGTTTTAGGATTTCGATGTCTCTCCGCCTTGGATCAACGCTTTGTAAACCTCATACTTGTGTATGTGGTGAGGTCGTTTCCGCACGTGGTACACACGGTCTCTCTTGTAAAAGGAGTGCTGGCCGACATTATCGTCATTTCTCTATAAATGAAACGCTTCGGAGGGCTTTCGCTACTGCAAAGTCCCCGTCAATTCTTGAACCATCTGGAATTTGCAGAGACGACGGTCGCCGCCCTGATGGGATGACCATAATTCCGTGGTCGAATGGCAAATGCCTAGTCTGGAATGCAACGTGCTCAGATACGTTGACTCCTTCCTATATCTCATCATCGTCAAAAGAAGCAGGATCTGTAGCTGAGATCGCCGTCACTCGGAAGCACAACAAATATAGGAAGATCATGGAGGACTATATTTTTGTGGCCTTTGCTGTGGAGACAATGGGTCCTTGGAGTGAGGAGGCAATAAATCTAGTAAAGAAGCTAGGAAGAGTAATAGGTGGAGTCTCTGGTGATCCTCGTTCCAAAACCTATTTGATGCAGAGAATTGGCATAGCGATTCAAAAGGGAAACGCGGCCTGTGTTATGGGAACTATTCCACATACCACTTCAATGGACGAAATATTTTATTTGTTATAGTTAATTTAATACGGATGTTCTATTTCAAGAGTGTATTGAGCTGGCTGATTAATCTAAAATGTGCCTGTTTGTGTAGCTGTAGAAATAAAATTATTAACCCTTCAAGGAGACAGTTCAACTCCATGCCATACCACGGTCGTGTGTGGATATTCTCCCCTGAATTTCATTTTGGCGGGGGTCTTGGTTATTATTATTATTATGATTATGGAAGCAGGCTGTGGATTTTCATTTCATTATTATTATTATCATTATTATACAAATTCATAAATTCCTCATTTTACAATGATGCAATGACTGAAAATACGGACTAATGTCAAGCACTTTCAGAGTTCTTTCCTCATTTAAGAATCGTCGGACTGCACTGTATGGCAAGTGTCCAACATCACCGACTTTTGGATCTGTCCCAGCTTGTTATTATTATTATTATTATTATTATTATTAGGGCTCGAATTTTTAGGTGCTAAACATCGGGAAAATATTTATTTTTATGTATTAACAATACTTGAAATATGTGACAAAAAAGTTAAAATATTTAATTATAATTTGGTTTATTAATACGCAGGACTCACGAATGCTGAGCATTACAACTCACAACGAGATATATCTTCATGTTGTCCATCACAAATTACTGAAGATTATCGCGAACAACTTATTCTGAAGGCGCCAAACAGCTGCAATATGTTTCTTGCTCTTCAGGTGTTGTGTAAACTGAAATCGCTGTTCAGCCTTGATTGCTTTCCCACATGGTTGGTAGAACAGAACGCCCCCTTCAGAAGTAAAATAATCTTTAAATTCTGCAACAGACGATAACTTAGTTTTTTTTTAACTTTAGGCATCGTAGAACTGCCTTATTACACTGAAATGAACTGCGTGTGAGTGACACTGGTTCCAGGTAGCTGGGGAAGGGAGAGGTCTAGCACGTGGTGCAATATGGCTATGGACAAGGAAATCCCCGGCTTCCACAGTGAGTGGCACGGGGCGACAAGTTAAGTAAGCTGACATACGCTCTGCATGAAGATTAGACAACTGACAGGTTCTTCCCCGGTGAAGTAACACTGAGCAAAAATGGAATAAACTGAAAGATCTAGCATACTGGTTTAAAGAAATGAAAATATTATGTGCTAAAAAGTGAAAAGCAGGAATTTATGTATTTATAGAAAACATACTTAAAATATGTTTTTACATAACAAAATATTTATTAATATACCTAAAAATCCTAGCCCTAATTATTATTATTCAAATTGAAATGGGTTTCAGTCGGTGAACAGGACTGTACCTAAATTGTAATGGCTGGTGACCCCTAATTATTACTGGCCATGCGATGCCAGTGCTTTGTGAGTTAGCCAAGACCTTATATTTATGGTTGGCAGCCCTGAAATGATCAAAAAGGCTTTGTTTTTGTCCTACTTTCTGCTTTCCTTCACCGTTTTGCTCGTGAGAGAGCCCCATTTTAATTATTATTAATTAGCCTATATTAATTAATTTCATGTAATATTTCTTTCAGGCAGCCTCCGTGGCTTAGGCGGCAGCACGCTGGCCTCTCACCGCTGGGTCCGTGGTTCAAATCCCGGTCACTCCATGTGAGATCTGTGCTGGACAAAACGGAGGCAGACAGGTTTTTCTCCGGGTACTCCGGTTTTCCCTGTCACAATTTCATTCCAGCAACACTCTCCACTATCATTTCATTTCATCTGTCATTCATTTAATCATTGCCCCAGAGGAGTGCGTCAGGCCTCGGCAGCCGGCACAGTTCATATCGTCGCCGCTAGATGGGGGCTTCATTCATTCCATTCCTGACCCGGTCGGAGACTGGAAGCAGGCTGTGGATTTTTTCATTTCTTTCAGGATTAAGGAAGCACCCATCACAATCTGGGTACAATCGTGTTGACCGACTGTTGTAGATCTTCCTGTATTCAATAACATACATTCTTATCAAGATTTGGCAACGCCACAGAAATAAACATGGCACTGACCTCAGAAAGAACAGAGGAACAAACGGGAGAGAAAGGGAAAAACCAGTTCCGCCCAGTTAACACCCGGGTTAGTCGACTATAACTGGTGCCAGAGTGAACACGAAACTGCTTGAAGTTCCAGTTAGGGAGACAACCGGATAAGTATCAGTCTGTATTATTACAGTATAACCATAGTTGATTTTGTATAACCATATAATCACCCCAAACAGACAAATTCCGGATTTTTATCAGCATTTTAGTTCACCTAACATCAGATATACTACATTTAGCATACACCGACAGTTGCATTACCAACACTGCAACAAAATAATTGTACATATTGTATATATTTTTCACCTGTATTCTCAAAGATAGATGTTATAGCCTAAGTGTAATGGATCTGATGATCGCTTGACGATCGAAACTGGTCATCCTAGTGTATTTATTAATCTTATGTAATTTATTTCAGGATTAGGGCATAACTCAGCTCTGTTTGGGTACATTCGTGTTGACAGACTGAAAAGCACCAAACTTTTGTTTACTTAGGCAACACTGAAAAATGGCTTTCAACCTCACAATGAAAAACATTTAAATTTTATTTACTAAAAAATGGCTTCAGAGACGATACAATTATTATTATTATTATAATTATTATTTTTATTATTAAAAAATAATGTTTTTCAGTCGGTGAACACTATTGTGCCCAATGAATGGGCGGGGTACAAGATACAAATATGTAAATATACTCCTGGAAAAATTTCATGTATTGATTAAATTATCACTATCAATTTTAATTAATTTGCCCCATAATTTAATTAATACATGTAATTTTCTCCAGCGGTGTGTTTACATAAATTATGTATCTTGCTCCCCGCAATCATGTTGACCGACTGTGGAACATGACACACGTGGCAGGTCTTGTGGTTTAAGACTTGTCTAAGTTTGCCCGACTCGAGAATAATGACGTAACTCTAATCACTTGATTCTCAGCCCTGCCCAAGTCATTACCAACATGACGATATGCCCCAACAACTTCTAATTATAATTATGCTCGTTAGAGCCCACATGGGACGAGGGTGGGTCCTAGTGCAATAGTTCGACCGTAAAATTCAGTTCATTCATCAGGTTGTGAAGGTTTGTATCTAACAACACATTGGCATGTTGACAGGAGGTTTGGGGTGAATAATTTACCTTATTAGAGGAATGATAACAGGCGCGGATCTAGAGTTTGGCTTTGGGGGGGGGGGGGTCAGAGAATCGAAATGGTTAAGAAAAATGGTATCACTAACAACGCAATCACAAAATAACCAAACGTACAAAACCAGACCAATTTTTTTTGCAAGCTACATGGATAGAAATTTGATGCGTTTAGCGCACCAAAAAAATTCGTACAAATTGCAACGGCGTGTTTTGCGACTTTTACATCGAGCTTCGAGAAAATTATCAAGGTACCGTACGTAACAGTTTCGGCAAGTCGAGTTGGTACCGACAAAGGGAGAAAGTCGCAGCTTAAATTGCCAACCAAGCTTGCAGTTTGGACGTCGGGAAAATTCTTTGGTGCGAAAAAAGCCCCAAATTCCTATCCGTGCATTGCTGCACATTCATCGTGACATCACTATAAACATCGATTCGGTAATCACAAGGTTTGCTAAACAAAATAGACGAGTTGATTTTGTTATATAAATAATCGTTTTTATATAACAGGTATGATGTTGTAAATATGTACACTTGTAACAGAACATTATAATTGCAATAAAGATATTTTCAGTATTGAATAAAATGAAAAAAAAAACTGTTTTTCAGTTAAAATTCGTTAAGTTTTGTTTGTCTGGTTATTGTGTTTTCGTTTTTTGAGTTTGCAAAAAAATTTGGTCTCCGTTTGGGGGGGAGGGGCCTCATGGATTCTATTGGTTCAATTGCTGTGTGTATACAGGATGTCTGGGAAAAGTGTTCCAATATTTAGAGAAGCATAAGTATCATCAAAAGATGGAAAAAGTTCCTATAATTATAGGTCGTAAACTTAATATCTGGCCGCTTCTGTAGCGTAGTTGGTAGCATGCTGAGCTTCTATGCCCAAAGTCGTGGGTTCAAACCCGGCCGAATTCGTCGTTTTTTATAAGAGCGTCAAAAATCCATCAGTATGCCTTCCTTCTGAGGGGAAGTGAAGCCGGCGGTCCCAGGTCGTAGATTTATGACATGAAGAAAACCTTCCACTAATTAAACTTATGTGAAGCAAAATTTGTAGGTTAGGTTTGATTAATGCTCTTAAGTTCCAACGTTCGTCATCTGGCGCTGGTTGCGATGGCATCTAGTAGTAGCCAAGTTCACAGCTAGGTGTCGTGGACGGTAGCATTTGGTAGGTGAAGTAGGAACTACTTGAAATTATCGTCTGCAGTCCTTACTTGAATTAAAACAGATAACACACACTAATACAGTCATCACAATTAACACCGGTTATCTGACAGACTCTACACACAGCCAAGTACACGGGGCTACATGAGCGCGTTGTCGTAGCCCCTAAACTGAGGAAACAACCAACCAAACTTAATATCTTCTGAGTTAAGGTGTTACTTGGGCACGAAACGCATGATAATACGCACAATGTTTTATCGTCTGTTTCCTACATGTAGCATATCTTGCACAATGTTTTGTCATTTGTTTCGTGCCAAAGTGCTCGAAGTGAAAGATATGCTCTTCGTACAATGTTTTATCGTTTGTTTTTTTTGACAAAGTCCTCAGAGTGCAAGATATGGTGCCCGTACAATGTTTCTCTTATTTGATTTGTGTCCAAGTACTCGGAGTGTTATCTACTAATACGGGATCATGGGGGCAACTTGTTCGCAAACAGAGGTTTGCAGACTAGACTGGACGCTGAAAGGCAAATCAGTCTCAAATGAAAATGTTATATGTGTTTTGAAAATTTTAAATTGCGGATATCCCATCCTATACCGAAGAAAGTAGGAGCTGACAGATGTAAAGATTACCGTTCAATCAGCTTGATTACTCACGCTTCAATGATCCTGTCTAGAATAATTTACAAGAGGATGGAAAGCCAGGTACAAACGGAGTTGGTTTCAGGAGAAATGTAGGAACAAGGGAAGATATTGGAAGGTAGAATAAGGAAAGATAACAGAACGTTCATGGCATTGGTAGACTTAAAAATGGCTTTTGATAACGTTGATTGGACTAAATTGTTTGACATTTTGAAAACGATTGGAATAAAGTACAGGGATAGGAGGGTGATATACAATCTATACAGAAACCAGACAGCAGTCATTCGAGCTGAAGGATATGAGAGAGAAGCTGGTATTCAGAAAGGTGTAAGGCAAGGCTGCAACTTATCACCCATACTTTTCAATCTTTACATTGAGCAAGCAATGAAGGAAATTAGCTTGGTCTACCCCTACAGTTCTTGTCCTCGACCCTTCCTTCCATAACTAAGCTTGCCATTCCTGGGTGTCTTAGTATGTGTCCTACCAACCTATCTCTTCTCTTCATTAGCAGTCGCCAGAAACATCTCAGCTCTCCCACTCGTCTTAATACCTCTTCGTTTGTAACCCTATCTACCCATCTGATCTTCATCATTCTCCTGTAACACCACATTTCAAACGCTTCAATTATCCTCTTTTCTGATGCACCAAGTTTCACTTCCATAGAGCGCCACGCACCAGACAAAGTCTTTCAAAAATGACTTCCTAATACCTAAATCTATATTCGATGTCAAAAGATTCCTCTTTTGTAGAAATGCTTTCCTTGCCTGAGCCAACCTACTTTTTATATCCTTTTGCTTCGTCCATCACTGGTTATTTTGCTTCCTAAGTAACAGAAGTCTCATACTTCCTTTAGTTTTCCCCCTGCCAATTCGATGTCCATAGAGGTTTCTGATTTATTGCGATTGCATTCCATTATTTTTGTTTTACATTTATTAATTTTCATCATGAATTCTTTCCTCAAGACGGAGTCCATACCATTTGAAAACTCATTCAAATGCTCAGGCGTGTCGGTCAAGATGACGATGCCATCAGCAAAGTATATACATACATACATACATATAAATGTATTTCTAAGACATGCTTGTTATTTATAATTTACTATATTGTTTAGAAATACAGTTAAAAAGAGGAAAACTGTACTATTGGACATCTGAATCAGTTAAGGGAAACCATGGATTTTACATCGCGGAAGCAAGCATACCTTGGAATACTACTTTTGCATTTGCAACCCTAATGCTTGATGTTAAACCCTCAATCTCTTCAACGCTATCTTCAAAATCACTGTAATTACTGATGGATTCGTCCAAATACCTTGAAATCGTAGCCAGTTTTTTAAAATTATAGTACGAACCCGCCATTGCAATCCTATGTTAGCTGATACTGTCAAAGTCTAGTATCTATCTAAGTACCCCTGACAAATATAAATTAAGTAAATCACGTAGTAATTTTCTCTTTCAGGCGTGTTCCTAAAGGTTGTCGAATACCTTTCTGCCACCTTCAGTAAATAAATGTAAAATGATGATAACCTGCGGAATATTCGGTACGCGACCTGGTAGAGCGGCAATTACATTTATTTATTTATTTACTTATTTATTGCCACAACAGGGCAGTGCCCCAATTTCAGTAGCAAACAATTGTTTACACAAAGATAATACATGAAAATACATTAAAATACTGTACAAAACAAAAGACCAACCACATCAAAGGTAATTTGCAAGTACACAAGCAAAAAAGAAGACACTATCCAGTAAAATATTAGTTAGGTTAAGTAACACTAACTTTAACATTATACAAACCACTCACTTGGGGAACAATCTCGGCTGAATCCTTTCCCACACTAAGGGCACACAACGCACAACCCTTCGCCGAAAGACTCACCACTCAAAACACACACAAGCATATCAGTGATTCATTTCGAACTAAAACCATCTTCCTGTCGTAAATGCAACAAGACCTTCTCAACAAACCCCATACATCAAAGTAGGCACCTGCAAAGTAGACGGGACCTATAAGAAACAAACCAATCTCAATACCAACCACCTGCGCTGAAACAGACTCACACATCCCGAACCGTACGAACATCACTACAAACAATGCCAGCCGCAATGGACTACAAAAGATGCACCAAATGTGATTCAAACACACCACTAGAAGACACAGCAGTGAGTTGCGACGGAGGTTGCAACCAATGGTTCCACAAGGAGTGCACCTCTATGACTGCAACAAAGTATAACGCCCTTCACTCAAAAACGAGATCTCTACTATGGATGTGCGAGACCTGTAGACTACGCCTGAAATCGAATGGTTTGGCCCCAACGGTGACAAGCAACCAAGAATTAAATAAAGAAGTAAGAGAGATAGCCTTGGAAAATAAAACATCATGTGAAAACATCAAAGAAAAGCGTGAAGAACTGTCTGAAAACCTCATGAAAAAAATGACCCTAATTCTCGAGACGCAACTGCAACAAGCAGACACACTTGTAAAACAACAAGACTTAAACTACCCCAAAACCCAAGCCCTCACCGAAACTCCAAAAACAGCAACGCAGCTGCACCCACCTACAACCAAACCACTACTGCCAATTCGAGATATAAACAAAAACAAATATAGAGACAGACCTTCAGCAAACTTTGCATATCAAACGTACCAACGAAGACACCTCAACAAACATAAACACAAGAAAACAAGACGACACGATGAGAAAACCCCCGCAACATGGCATGGGAGGCTCCGAAATCGGCAGGCTGAGAGCAGCTCCACGAACCGCCTGAATATTCATTGGGAGACTTGACACCGACGTAACCGAAGATGACATAAAAGAACACCTTACTCAAAACGGCATCTCTAAGGTAACCAGCTGCGAACAGCTCCCATTCCGTGGCACCAGCAAATCCTTTAAAATAGGGGTGTCCATGGAAGAAAGGGACTCCGTTATGCAAACAAGTCTCTGGCCGGATAGGGTAATATATCGTACCTTTCGATTTCGAAGGCAATAACCCCAAAGGAAGTCCCAAACTGAAAAACGCCGAAAGAAATCTGGAAATACTTTTGTGGAATGTAGAGGGTCTGAGAGGAAAAATCTGCACAGCACCTGAAGATATCTGGATAAAGAGCGACATAATGGTGGCCACTGAAACCATCCTGACAGAACCTCTGAACTTCACGAGCCACTACGCAATTCACTCTCTCGCCAAGTCAAACCCAAGAGGCAGACCAGAGCGAGGAGTCTCCATAATTTTCAAACCAACCATAGGGAAAATTGAAGACTCGATAAAAGAAGAGAACCTAGTAATAATGAAAACCCCTTACCTAACAATAATAGGCATTTATATCACATTCGGATCTTCCCTAGAAGACACAATAGAAATAATAGCAGGGGCGATTGCCCGAACAAAGACAGACAAAAACGTCATCCTGGCAGGAGATTTTAACAGCAGAATAGACAAGCCCAACAGCAAAACAAGAGCTATGTTGGATATGTTACAAGAAGAAGGCTACTCTCTTATAAACAAATCAAATGAAATAACGTACATAGCCCACAATGGCACAAGTACCATCGACCTTTTTACAGAGGAAGCAACCTCTCCATCAAAAACCAACAGGGACTCTGGAAGTCATCCTGCACCCCACTGACAAAACATATACCTATCAGGACCAATATTATACTCGGAAATACTGATGAGGAAATACCGAACCTACTATCCCACAAGAGCTCCAGGAAGATTGACGCAAATGCCCTAAGCAACAACGCACAAGCAATGGAGGCAACGAAACAATGCCTTAACGAAAACAATCTGAACCAAGCTCTGACAACATTTCAAGAGGCCATACGAGCATCAACAATCCCAATCAACCAAAGTAGAGCTAAACCATGGTTTGATACGGAATGCTACACACTTAGAAACGAAGTCCTACTAAAACTACACATGGCCAAACTCCACAACACAAAAGGTCTTCTAGAAGAATATGCAACACAAAGAAAGGAATATAAAACTCTCCTGAAAAAGAAAAAGGCTCAATACATAGAAAAACAAGCCTTAATGGAAGCAGAAGAAGCACAAAAGACTCCTTCATAGCCATCAGAAGAAAGACTACGACGAAATCTGGCCAAATTCAGATGGACATATGGGAAAATCACTTCTCACAAGTACTGGACCTAACTCAGTCACAAGCGGCATATAACGCAACATATCACACAAGCGTAGAATTGGGCACCCCCATCACATCGGAAGAAGTAATTGCGACAATCAGCAAGACAAAAAACAAGAAAGCGACAGGCCCAGACGGCATCTCCAATGAGATCCTGAAAGACTCGGCTGAAATTCTAAGTGAACTATGGTCAGATCTGTTTAACAGATGCCTAGCAACAGAGGAAATACCCGACGAATGGAGAAAATCCATAATTAAGGTTCTACACAAAGGCAAAGGAGAAGACAACGACCCAAACTCATACCGAGGAATCGCTCTAGAGAACAATATATTCAAAGTATTTTCAAACATTCTGCTCAAAAGGCTCACCCCGACAGTCGATCAACTGATTCCCGATCAACAATTCGGGTTCAGGAAAGGAAGGTCCACCCTTCAAGCTATCAACAATCTACTGAATGACATAGAATAAGCGCTTCGACACCCTAAACGAATTTTCCATGCAATATTTGTCGATTTCTCGAAGGCCTTCGACCTACTAAACAGATCGAAGCTCATTATAAAACTGGAACAAATGATGGATGAAAAATCCGAAAGCACGTATATGATAAAAACATCCTGGCTTTCAACAAAGTAGAGATAAATGATGGGATATCAACCTCAAGAGAGATCACCCAAACCAACGGAGTACTCCAAGGTGACCCACTGAGTCCCACTCTGTTCAACGTCGCGACAGCGGATGTTATTCGGACTATTGAAAACACAAAATCAGTATCCCTTTACCTGTACGCAGATGACATGGTTCTGGGGTCTACAAACAGGCAGGAGCTACAAGAAGTGCTCAACAACTTGCAGGACTGGGCGGAGAAAAATGAGCTCAGTATAAATGAAAAGAAGACAGTGCATATGGCCTTCCGAAAAGGAGGAAAACTAGCCGCCGAAAACAAAATGATCCTGGGAGAGACTGAACTTGAGACAGTCAATTCCTACAAATACCTCGGCCTCACCCTACAGACAACGTGCCAACCCTTCACACTACATATAAAGGAACGAGCAGCAGCAGCCATTTGAGGAATGTACGATTTGAACAATATTACCAAACTATCTCTACAAACAGCAATGATTCTCTTCCACGCGAAAATAACCCCCGTCATTACATATGGTCTAGAACTGAAAGGCTATCCATGACAGACCTAATCATAATTAAAAAGTAAAGGCTTCTTTCCTGAAAAGGGTGCTAGGAATTGCAAGAACGTCCCAGTCCAGGCTGGCATATGTCCTAACAAAAGAATCATACTACATCGAAGATCTTAGATTAAGACTACAATTGCCATCTACTAAGAATATGAAGAAACTCCTCGAGATAAGACGTCAGAAGCAGAACGAAATCCCGCTTGAATTCTACGCAACTGAAGCAATGGTGGACAAAAGATAGACAAACGAGAACCAGGAGATGAGACATGTGGTAAAAAGACTCGCCATCCACGGTTTCCACCACAAGATCTGTAAAAATGTTAAATACCATGAACCGAATGAAGAATGCATAGTTCTCTGCGACAAATACCACACCACATCATGCAGCAAACGGACAAAGAGCATAGTTGAATACAGTAAAGATTAATCTGTTGTTGTTGTTTGAGTCTTCAGTCTTTTGACTGGTTTGATGCAGCTCTCCATGCCTCCCTGTCCTGAGCTAATCGTTTCATCTCTACATAGCTACCACACCCCACATCCGAGGCAATCTGTTTAACATATTCTAACCTTGGTCTACCCCTACAGTTCTTGTCCTCGACCCTTCCTTCCATAACTAAGCTTGCTAATCCTGGATGTCTTAGTATGTGTCCTACCAACCTATCTCTTCTCTTCAATAGCAGTCGCCAGAAACATCTCTCCTCTCCCACTCGGCTTAATACCTCTTTGTTTGTAACCCTATCTACCCATCTGATCTTCATCATTCTCCTGTAACACCACATTTCAAATGCTGCAATTCTCCTCTTTTCTGCTACACCAATAGTCCAAGTTTCACTTCCATAGAGCGCCACGCTCCAGACAAAGGCTTTCAAAAATGACTTCCTAATACCTAAATCTATATTCGATGTCAGCAGATTCCTTTTTTGTAGAAATGCTTTCTTTGCCTGAGCCAACCTACTTTTTATATCCTCTTTGCTTCGTCCATCATTGGTTATTCTGCTTCCTAAGTAACAGAAGTCTCCTCTTCCTTCAGCTTTTCACCTGCCAATTTGATCTCCACAGAGGTTTCAGATTTATTTCGGCTGCATTCCAGTATTTTTGTTTTACATTTATTAATTTCATCATGAATTCTTTCCGTAAGACGGAGTCCATACCATTCAAAAACTCATTCAAATCCTCAGGCTTGTCGGCCAAGATGACGATGTCATCAGCAAATCTCAGAGTTGAAATTATTTCTCCTTGAATCTTCACTCCCACTTTACATTTTTCTCTAATTTCCTTCATTGCTTGTTCAATGTAAAGATTGAAAAGTATGGGTGATAAGTTGCAGCCTTGCCTTACACCTTTCTGAATACCAGCTTCTCTCTCATGTCCTTCAACTCGAATGACTGCTGTCTGGTTTCTGTATAGATTGTATATCACCCTCCTATCTCTGTACTTTATTCCAATCGATTTCAAAATGTCAAACAATTTAGTCCAATCAACGTTATCAAAAGCCTTTTCTAAGTCTACGAAAGCCATGAATGTTCTCTTATCTTTCCTTATTCTACCTTCCAAAATCAGCCTAAGACTTAGTACAGCTTCCCTTGTTCCTACATTTCTCCTGAAACCAAACTGGTCTTCACCCAACTCCGTTTCTATCTGGCTTTCAATCCTCTTGTAAATTATTCTAGACAGGATCTTTGAAGCATGAGTAATCATTCTGATTGTACGGTAATCTTCACATCTATCAGCTCCCACTTTCTTTGGTATAGGGATGATTACATTCTTCTTGAAATCAGGGGGTACCACACCGGTCTCATAAATCCTACACACCAAGTGAAATAACCTGATCAGACCTTCATCTCCTATGCAGCGTAGCAACTCAATCGGTATATCATCTATGCCTGGTGCTTTGTTCCTGCTTAAGTCTTCCAAAGCTCTATCAAATTCTGATCTCAATATTAAATCTCCTTTCGCATCCTCATCAATTTCCTCCTCCCTTTCCATTACATGATTCTCAATCTCCTTTCCCTTATACAAACTCTCTATGTAAGCTTTCCATCTCTCAACCTTTTCTTCCCTATCTGTTAGAGGCTTTCCATTTGTGTCCTTAATATTACAGCACTTAGTCTTCTTTTCCCCAAAAGTATTCTTAATCCTTCGATAAGCTGTGTCTACTTTTCCTAATTTCAGACAATTTTCTATACCTGTAATAATTATTTGTAGCCTAAACACACTTTATAACTGTCCATTATGGCCACTTGGCTGCAATAAATATTTATTAAAATACATCAGAATACAAAATAAAAATTAACAAGTAGTTCCGTGAAGAACTAAAGAGCCTATTTTCATATATCCTACTTATGTTAACTGCCACTATCAACATACAAAATTTCAGTTTGATTGCTGTAATAGATTCGTACATATTGAGAACCGACTAAATATTTCGGATGGTCGTCATGTTGGATTTTATATATGTAGGTCCTAGAGTTATGTACAGTTACATGAAGATTATTGTGTACGTGTAGCATTCAAATTTCAATCGCATGATTAGGATACAAGAATTAACAAGGAGATCTTAAAATTTCGCACAGCTGCCATCTTGTGGTTATGGAAACAATTGAAATAAATTAGATGCCAGTGGATTAACATTCGTATACGGATTTATTGTACCAAGTTTCTCTGCACTCGGATGGTTAAATTGCGAGAAACGTCCGTGTGAATATTTATATTTCGCGTCGCCGCCATGTTGGATTTGTGATCACCAGGTTATTTAAAGTCCTGTAGGTGAACTTAAGTTCATAGCCCCTATGAACATAAAACAATTCAGTTTGATTGCTATAATTGATTCGTAGATATTCAGAGCCGTCTAAATATTTCGGATGGTCGCACATGTTGAATTGTTGAATGTATAGGCCATAGAGTCATGTGCCATTAAAAGAAAATCATTGCATAGGTTCATTATTCGAACTTTCACTTCGATCGCATGATTACGACACAAGAAATAAAAACTTAATTTTAAAATTCGCACTGCCGCCATCTTGAGGTTATCTAAACAATTGAACTAAGTTAGATACCAGTGCATTACAATGTGTATAAACATTTCCTGTACCAGATTTCATTGCGTTTGGAACATTAAATCGTGAGTAAAGTCTATTTAAAATTTTCAAATTCGCTTGGTCGCCATGTTCGTTTTGTAGTTAACCGGTTTTTGAAAGTCTTATAGATGAACTTCCAGTAGTGCCCTTTATCTCCGTACTAAATTTCAGGGTGATACCGCTAATAGTTTCAGAGATATAGAATGCCGGTGAAATATTTCGCACATCCGCCATCTTGTGGTTATGTAAACAATTGAACGAAGTTAGATGTTGGTGCATTACAATGAGCATACACATACACTGTACCAAGTTTTATTGCGTTTGGATGGTTAAATCGCGAGAAACGTCTATTTAAAAGTCGCTAATTCGCGTGGGCGCCATGTTGGTTTTGTAGTTACCAGTTTTTCAAAAGTCACATAGGTAAACTTCGAGTAGTTTCCTTTATCAACGTAATAAATTCCAGGGTGATATCGGGAATGGTTTCGGAGATATTGAATGCTGGTGAAATATTTCGCACAGCCGCCATGTTGGATTGGTGAGACGTAACAAAATATGAAGGACACGGTCGGGGTTGCCCGGAATAGTGCTATGAACTTACCGAGTTTCATTGAAATCGCTCCAGCCGTTTAGAATTTATTAGGGACACACACACACACACACACACACACACATCTCACACACACACACACACACACACACACACACACACACACACACGGACAAAAGGTGATCTCATAAGCCTATTTTTTTCAAAATTGAAAATAGGCTAAAAAATAAAATAAACAAGAGCCTACTTTTCATGCCAATGATTAATCTTCAGTATATGGACCTATCTGAAGCCTTCGTGGCTTAGGCGGCAGCACGCCGGCCTCTCACCACTCAGTCCGTGGTTCAAATCCCGGTCACTCCATGTGAGATCTGTGCTGGACAAAACGGAGGCAGACAGGTTTTTCTCCGGGTACTCCGGTTTTCCCTGTCAAAATTTCATTCCAGCAACACTCTCCACTATCATATCATTTCATCTGTCATTCATTTAATCATTGCCCCAGAGGAGTGCGTCAGGCCTCGGCAGCCGGCACATTTCATATCCTCGCCGCTAGTTTGGGGCTTCGTTCATTCCATTCCTGACCCGGTCGGAGACTGGAAGCAGGCTGTGGATTTTCATTTTCATATGGACCTATCTAGAATAATGACGAAATTGAGTTGGTAATATCGAAATGTCTAATTCGAAATATATCTGGTATAATGGAGCCTAATAGAGCACTACAGTTGGCGGCCCTGGTGACTGAATATATTCTTAGTTCAATCTCTTAAGGTACAGAATACAAAATTTTGTTGAAGTCCAATGGACGTTACATGCAGTTAGACATTGGATCTATCAGCACGCGTAAAAGCATGTTGGCAACAATGTCATGCGTGTGCTGGCTAGAAATAATCGGAAATATTATGATATCTTGTTGTGCCAATTTTGGATGAAATCCATTTGTTAGTATAGAAGTTACATGTATTTTAAAATTGGACCTATCAGCAAGCATAGAATCATGTTGGCAGCACTGGCTTATATTAATTGCTCCAAATTAATCTAGAGTGTCAGGTGCTATACGTGTGCAAAGTAAAGAGCTGTTGGCTTGCATACTTTCTGATATATTGATATTAGGGTAAAAAAAAACTATAGACAGCGTTTATTAACAGTTGGCAGCCCTGATTGCTCTTAAAAATACTTAGTCATATCTGTTATGTTACACATAGCACATACGAAATTTGGATGAAATCCAACTGAGCGTATAGAAGTTACATGTATTTAAAAATTGGTCCTATCAGCAGGCTTAGAATCATGTTGGTAGAACTGAAGTATATAAGTTACTCCAAATTAATCTAAAATGTCAGGTGCTATACGTGTGCATAGTTTAAATCTGTCGGCTTGCATACTTTCAGATATATTGGTATTTGGATAAAGAGAATAGAGAGAGCAATTATTAACAGTTGGCAGCCCTGGTGGCTCTTAAGAATACACTCAGTCATATCTGTTTATGTACACATATTACATACAAAATTTGGTTGAAATCCAATTGATAGTGTAGAAGTTATATGCATTTAAAAATTGGACTTATCACAATGCTAAAAATTATTTTGGCAACACTGTCATGTATGGCCTCCTGGAAATTAAACTGAAATAGTATTATCTACACGTGTGCCAATTTTGGAATGCTGGGCCCTAGGTTGCAGGTTATTGGTTTTACGACCCTTTTAACTACTGTGGCTTTTAGAGACGCCGGGGCGCCGGAATTTTGCCCCGAAGGGGATCTTTAACGTGCCAATCTACTGACACGGCTCCCTGACATTTGCGCACCCTCGAATGCCAGCTGACTGCGCCAGGATACGAACCTGCAAGCTAGGGCCCAGCAAGCGAGAACGTTACCGCTGAGCCACGCAGCCAGCTAAATTTACATTGCGGAATATGTTGTAAACGACACGCAAGGCAAATGTATTAGCGCAGAATATTACACGGTTAAGGTGCTTCTGATGCAGCCTTCCCACAGCCCTGTCTCAGTCTTGAAGCTGCACGAGGAGGCTTCGTTCATCCAGATTGGAAGTACCCTTGGGAAGATATCCTCAAAGAAATTCTGGGCACAACCAGGAGAATGACAACACAAGAGATCAGATTCATGCTCCTAATGATCAATTACTGCTGTAAGAAGCAATTAATATTGCAATATTCTGCTTCTCGTTAGGAGCTGGGGAGATAATGATCTCATTTCAATAGCTCCAAGAGGGCACCTTTGTCCATCCTTAACCCTTTATTGGCCAAAACTATTTTTATGTTCGACCCTGACTATTATATGTCTGAAAACTGTATCATAATGATGGTCATTACAGGCTACAACACTATTTTTCATTATGAAACAGTTTCTCCCACCAATCACAGCTCAAGAAACAGATGTTTGACCAATTAGATAAGGATACCTTCGCGCATGCGCTCAAAATCCAACATGTCTATTTAAATTAACGAAAGTGCACCGTCCATATGTTCGCGTAAATAAACTGGTGAATATGAGACAAGAAATAGCACTGTACCTTAATATCCTCAAATCCAATTTCTACACAGCGCGTTGTTTTCAAACGACTTCGGTGACAGTTTTACTGAGTACTGGTGCACAATCTGCACATATTCATTCATTCATTCATTCATTCATTCATATGGCATTGAAGCACACAGAGCGCATGCGTCGGTCGGCCAGAGAGCTTGGAACACAGAGATATCCTACCCAGCGCAGCACCCGATCACAACATTCTAGTGACTGAACAGATATTTATGAATATTTATGTTAAAACATATAATACAGTTATAATTATCGTCGAACATCAACAGTCGTATGCAACTCGCCTATAATGGTAATTAAGACACTCGTATGGAAATTATAAATCTCGCTTAAGCTCGTTTTAAGAACATACTCGTGTCTTAATTATTGCCATTTTAGGCTCGTTGCATAATGTACTATTTATTTACATGTGGCTTTACATTTTAATTTATTTTACTTAAGTTATTATAATTATTAATAACGTTATTATTGTTTATATATTAATTTTTAGCCTACTTTTCACATTTTGAAAAAACGAGGAAAAAGTAGACTTATGAGATCGGGCAAATGTGTGTCTGTCTGTCTGTCTGTCTGTCCTTCTGTCTGTCTGTCTGTCTGGCTGTGTGTGTGTCCCCCCCTATCAACTCCTAAACGGCTGCAGCAATCGAAACAAAATTTGGTAGGAGTAAAGATCTATACCTGAATATGTCACGGCCATATTTGAAAATGATGTCAGTGCTACCAACTGCTAAAAAATCGCAATTGAAATTTGAGCTCCATGTTGGATATCTTGGAAGGTATGAATGGGAGCTATTTCAAAATTGGCACACGTATAGATAATAATATTTCAGTTTAATTTCCAGGAGGCTAAACATGGCAGTGTTGCCAAAATGATTATAAGCCTCCTGATAGGTCCAATTTTTAAATGCATATAACTTCTACACTATCAAGTGGAATTCAACCAAATTTCGTATGTTGTATGTGTACATAACCAGATATGACTGACCGTATTCTTAAGACCTGCCAGGGCTGCCAACTGTTAATAAATGCTCCTAATTTATTTTATCCAAATACCCATATATCAGAAAGTATGCAAGCCGACAGCTTTAAACTATGCACACGTATAGTACCTGGCATTCTATATTAATTTGGTGTAACTTATATACGTCAGTGCTACCAACATGATTCTAAGCCTGCTGACAGGTCCAACTTTAAATACGTGTAACTTCTATACTATCATTTGGATTTCAACCAAATTTCGTATGTGCTGTGTGTACAATAACAGATATGACTATGCGTATTCTAAGGAGCAACCAGGGCTGCCAACTGTTAATATGTGCTGTCCCTATTTTTGTTACCCTAATATCAATATATCAGAAAGTATGCAAGCCAATAGCTCTAAACTTTGCACACGTATAGTACCTGGCATTCTAGACGAATTTGGAGTAACTGATATACGTCAGTGCTGCCAACATGATTCTAAGCCTGCTGATAGGTTCAATTTTAAAATGCATGTAACTTCTATACTAACTAATGGATTTCATTCAAAATTGGCACAACAATAGATCATATTATTTCAGATTATTTCTGACCAATACATGCATGACATTGTTGCCAACATGATTTTACGCGCGTTGTTAAATCCAATGTTTAACTGCATGTAACGTCCATGCTATCCAGTGGACTTCAACCAAATTTTGTATTTAGTACCGTAAGAGACGGAACTAAGAATATATTCAGTCATCAGGGCTGCCAACTGTAGTGTTCTATTAGGATACATTATGCCAGGTATAGAGTATTTCGAACTAATTGGAAATTTCGATATTAGCAACTTAATTTCGTCATTATTCTAGATAGGTTCATATTCTGTAGAATAATCATTGGCATGAAAAGTAGGCTGTATAGTTCTTCACGGAACTTCTTGTTAATTTTCATTTTATGTTCTTAAATATTTAATTTTGATATTTTTCTCTTGAATTAATTAATAAACCAATTTCTAGTTGATTTTACAATTACCGCTATTTTCGTAATTTTTATAGCTACGTTTATTATTTTAATTTTATGTTTATTATTTATATATTTATATTTTATTTGTACACATTAAATGTTAATGTTTTTAGTTTTATTTTAAAAAAATATCCAACACATCACGTCAAGTAGATACGTATATAATAATTGATTTTTAGAAATACTAGCACTTCGCATGAAAATTCTCCGAAATTTGGTTTAGGATTCAACTATCAGCATCTTTGAAAGCATAAACTGTCCTTGCGGTTAATACAGAGGGTTAAAGGAGTTTCCTATGTCAAGGCCTCAAACCGCCTGTACCACGGGGTCAGCTGGGTTGAATTTGTTCAGGGGCTAGAACAACATGGGCATCAGGGTTGTGTACTTGGGCGTGTGTCATTTTAAACACTATGTAATTATGGTGTCAGTAGTAGTATTTGTAATGCAGTCCAGGGTTTGGAAGGAGGAGACCGTGGCGTTAACCATCTCGACATTTGCGTAGAGTAGAAGTGGAAGGTGTAGAATGGCTGATGTCATGGCTCCACAGAGGGGTTCAAGGAGAGGCCATGTCCCCCCCCCCCCTCCCTACCCTGGAATCCAGAGAATATTTCCATTCTTCATTGTCACACCAGTTTATGTCATAAATTGAGGTTACTGATAGGAAACTGATTTAGATGCAGGGATGATTCCTCAGTTTTATTTAACTTAGTAATTTGGGATTATTTGAAAGAATTCCTTCTGCAACCCTTTTGCCTCGCATTCAGCATCTCCTCCATGCGGTCGGTCTTCGGTTTGATGGCCGTCTCACCTCCATGTCCCGCGTAGTTGAAAGGTCCCTCAGACATGATGAAGTCTCCTCTTCGAATATTCCCCTCACATCATGAGCGCTTACTCCATTTCACTCATGGGTAATGACGTTGCACAGTGGTTATCGTGATCGCACATTTTTAGTATCAAATCCCACACGTGAATATGCACAGAGTTTAGTATTAGCGTTGTGGCAATTATCAAAAATATTTCACTGGCTCTACACAGTATTGTAGCAGACTTTGATACAAAAATGGCCTTCACTGTCTGCGTGCAAAGATTTCATAAGACACATTTGGTGTCATTTTCACAGATTCTACTATTGGCAAGTATCACTTTGTATCGTCGCAATCCGACGTTGAAAATGGTTGCGCTTTGAGCGGCAATGGAACTCGTAACAGTGGCGTGCTCCTCGCACACGATAAACGTTGATTGACAATATTATCTGATATTTTGTGTCCCTCGTGGACTTCACTTTTCACTCATCCTCGTGGTAAAAATGTGGTGTTCCCACGTGGTCTAAAAATGTTGAAAAATATTTCATTGTTTCACCAATTCACTGATGGTCGTAACCAAATGATCAATACTGTTAAAATCACTTCACTGCACACTACACGGTGCTAAATAATACTCGATGATTTCCGATTTCACATCACCTCGTGGGTGAACTTATACTCTTCGTCGCAACGGACGGACTTGACAACACGTCCTACATGGACGGCTCTAAACCAGGTTGTGTAGCACTGCACACTACGGTGCGGGTGGACTTTTATTCTTCGTCTTAAAGACGGACTTGACAACGCGTCCAACCTGGACGGTTCTAAACGTGGTTGTGTCGAGCATAGCTTCCCCTTGCTGCGTCTAAGCGTATACTCGAGTCGTTGAGAGTCTATCGACTTCCTCCCCGCACATCTGCGTCGTAATTACCTTGACAAAAAATTTAATTATAAACTTCACAATGTTTATTTTATGCTGCATGACGATGTGGTAAGTTCTGAGACATTTACAAACAAGAAAACAAGAAAAATATTTAGGGTGAATGTCCAAAGTAAAGACAACATCCCTTTCTCGTGACAAGCCATGCACTGCTTCCAAGGTGAGTTCGGTGATGTACATAAACATTCGTAGAAATATCACCGAGCAATGAGCTCAGGCGGGCTCAGTATCGAGGGTAATCATGGTGAAGCGTACAAGATGAACCATCTTCTTTACATGGATGATATTAAACTGTATGCATCAACTAAAGTGCACCTACAATACCTCATCTCTATCACTCAGAGCGTTTCCTCAGATATCCATATACAGTTTGGTTTCGATAAGTGCAGAACACAGATTGTCATTAGAGGCTCGCAAGTAGGAAATATAAGCCGAAGCTGGCGCAGGGGCTAATGCGCAAGATGGCCGCCGCGCGCAATCAGTCCTATGTTATTCTTATGGAGAGGTCATTCAGAGCTGACGCAAGGGCTAATGCGCAAGATGTCTGCCAAGCCCTGAGACCGTGAATGACGTCACAGGGGGAGTTCGACCGTGTAGTCGCTAAATAGAATATTTATTATTATTATTATTATTATTATTATTATTATTATTAATTTTATTAGGTAATTATTGATTGATAGCTTGCCACGGTGGGTGAATGGTTATCGTGTCGGACTACCAACCCCAAGCTTGCAGGTTCGCTCTTGGTCGTGGTAAGTGATTTTTGAAAGGCGGCAAAAATTAAGGCACGCATGTCATACGATGTTGGTATGTAAAAGAACCCAGGAGAGGTCTGCTATGTAGTTGCTAAGTGGAATATTTATTATTATTATTATTTATTATTATTATTACTATTATTATTAGGTAATTATTGATTGATCATGTACAATCAAGACCAGCCTTATATTGCCCCCACTTTATGGTGTAGTGGTTAGCATTATTGGCTGTTACTGTGGAGGCTCGGGTTCGAGTCCTGGCTCTGTCAAGATTTTAAATTCTAGGCTGAGGGTTGGAATGGGGTACACTCAACCTTGTGAGGCAAAACTTACAGGAGCTGGCTTTTGATTCATACCGCTGCCATTCTGCCTAACCCAACTTCACCTAACCTAACCTAACCTAACCTTACCTAATCCTAACCATACCTAACCTAACCAAATCCCACCTTACCCAAACTAACCTAACCTAACTTCAAAGTCAGAATGTACAATACATTTATTGTTTTTTAAACCCTCATAAATTAGATATAGAGAATGTCCACCACGATTTAGATCCTCGAGCACACTTTCTGACCTATCATTAAAACGTGTAGAAAGGAATGTCTGAAAATGTTCACTAACACATACAGTAGTACACGTTCACCATACATTGTATCCACTTTTTGAATGTTAATGATACGGAAAAGAGTATGCATTGGTAATTCAGTAAGCTTTTTTTCTCTCTCTAATCAACAGTTCTGCCCCCATAGCATTGAGAATATTTATTGTAGTAGCCTATAAAGAAACAAAAAAAATCATATCTATTACAGTTTAGCTATAAGTGACCAGAACGACTATAACATTTTATTCTAATAAGGAAATTTCCATAATGATAAGAAAAAAAACTTACCATAATGGTGGATTGTGTAAGTAAACGTCCTTTGCTGCTTGATGCCACTACTAAACTGATAGTCATACAACAGACAAGTGAGTTCATGTTTAGCTGACGTAATCGTATGTTCCCACGCACTTCCTGTGTGTTGCACGCGCCGTAGTGGCTAAATTTGAAACTAGATGAGATGATTTGCTGATGTAATCGTATGTTCCCCGCACGCACACGCAAGTCCCTGTGGACGGGTCCTTGTGGACGAGTCCCTGTGGACGGGTCATTGTTGACGGGTCATTGTTGACGGGTCCTTGTTGACGGGTCCTTGTGGACGAGCCCCTGTGGACGGGTCCTTGTTGACGGGTCCTTTTTGACTAATCCCTTTAGACCGGTTCCTTTTGAATGGCTCATGACCCCTAATGCTATAATGAAATTAAACATTGTTCCACATGATACGCAAGCAAAGAGCCGATCGCTACTATGAATTAACATTTATGTTTTTGTTTTGTTTTTACGCATGTGCACTTGGGGTTTTTGTAAGAGGGCGGGCTTTTTGAATACAGATTTATAAATGAGTTATTTATTTTTAAATTACCAAAAGATCCAAAACTAATAGGTAATTAGCTTTTTAACATTTCATAAACCAATAAGGCTATGGGACTTGTATTAGAGGTCGTTGGACTTGAGGTGACATTTTGTTTTTGAATCTATTATTATTTTTGTTAAAAGGGTCTAACTACACTTTTGTTAATATCTCGCTAACTAATAATCAGAGAGGGTCAAGTGAGGTGTCATGGGACTCAGGATGGTCAACCCTTTTCCATGACCAACGAATTTACCCAAAAGATTCAAAACAGCAAGGTCATTGACCTAAGATTTTATAAACTAATAATTGAATATTAACATGTGAGGTGTCATAGGACTTAGAATGGTCAACCCTTTCCCATGGCCAATTCATTTACCAAAAGTACCCAATACATCAAGGTCATTGACCTGAGATTTTATAAACTAATAATCGGGTACGAACATGTGAGATGTTTACCATGTGTGATGAAACATAGCTAGGTAGAGAAAGAATTAGTGTAGGCTACATGTATTGTGACTGACAAGTCTTTTACCATTGAAACTTGTTTTCAGATCAAACTGCAGTATAGAGAGAGTATAGGTTGCAGGTATGGGTTAATAAATGAGAAACAGTGTACGCAAACTCTGATTTATCAAGAATTAAGAGTAGACTATCTTTATTTGATTGGTTAAAGAGGATAGCTAGAACACAAAAATGCTCAGTGGTTACCGAGACAAAATGATCGCTACACACAACAAGCTTTAAATACTTGAGGCTAATAATCAATACACACACACACTCGCTTGTTCTAAACTAAACTGTGTTGCTGTCAGTGCTCAGACAGTAGGCTGATGACGAAATGCATTGCTAACAGAAATATAATCATTTCCGGTTGTCTAATGTTACCAGCTATCCATTTATTTATTTTTTGTGTTGCAGTAGTAAGCACTTTTATCTCTTGTATTGGTAGTCTTAACTCGATTTCCAGGTCTGAGGCCTAGAACGAGTTGAACTAAGAAACAAGGGCATGGTGGTGCAGTGGTTAAGCTGTTAGCCTTTTCACCAGAGGGTTCGATTTCAGGTTAATATGCATGTCATAAACATATTAAACAAAACAAAAAACAGAGATAAGGTTTAAAACTGATTACATTTGTGACTTTTCAAATTATTACTTGGATTACAAATACAAAGGTGAACTGGGTTTGATATACAGTTAATGCTGTCTATCACACACTCGACTGTAAGAAAGCCAAAAGAGCAAAAGGCTTAGGTAGAGCAGTGGTAAAATTGCTATATGTAGAGAACTACCTGACAAAGCTATATCGCATAAACAGTGCAGGATACAATCCAGCAATCAAATTTGTATCTTGTGGAACAGAGAAATGCACTTACGTGAGAAAATGCAAGTTCATATGTAATATGACCTAACACAAAAGTGTTCACCTGTGCACGTGCACAATAAGAGCTAACAAGTCACATTCTGTTTAGTTCGTACGTAACGTTAGGTTAGGGCTAATGCACACACCCTAGTACACGAGGCACATGCCATTTGAGAGCAGGTCAAGGGATCTAACTTGGTGGACGAATGTGTTCTAACGAGTCATTTGTAGTTGAAAGAGAATAATACTTGTTCTTAAGTGATGATTATACAAAGTTAGCAGTCATTGGATATTACACAGGTGTTCCTTCCGGTGTCATGTTGCTGACATGTGAGAGCAGGTCAAGGGATCTAACTTGGTGGATGGATGTGTTCTAACGAGTCATTTGTAGTTGAAAGAGAATAATACTTGTTCTTAAGATGTTAAAACTGAGGAGATGGTATGTACAGTAAGACGTCTTGTTATTTCCTGTGTAATATTACAGACATGGCAGAGAGCACACAGTTCTGTTGATATGACTACGCTGCAGTAATTTGAAACCCTACGTGTTCATTAAGACAATGGGTGATGATTATACAAAGTTAGCAGTCATTGGATATTACACAGGTGTTCCTTCCGGTGTCATGTTGCTGACATGGCAGAGAGCGCACAGTTCTATTGCTACGACGAACGCTGCAGTAATTTGAAACCCAAGGTGTTGATCAAGACAATGGGTGATGATCATGCAAAGTCAGCAGTAATTGGATACCACACATCAACATTGACTAAATCATAAAAGTGTTGTCATAACCAGCAGAAACCTCATTTAAAGATTTTAGATTTTACATTTTAAATTTAAGATTTTTTTGATTTTTAGATTTTACTTTTTACATTTTCCTAAAAGAGTAAACAACAAGGTCACATACCTAACCTCAGTTTTTAATGTCAGTTTTTAGTTTTTTTTTCAATTTGATAATATGGAAAACATGGAGTTTTGCATTTTGTTGTTTACACATTTATTAATTTCACAATTTCCCATTTTCAGTTCTTAAAATGTTAGTTTAAAGTTTTTCAATTTCATGATATTGAAACATGGATTTTCCAATTTGTTGTTTTCACATTTGTCAATTTACCAAATTCACATTTACAGTTTTTTTTTAAAATTTCAGTTTAATGTTTTTTGTTCTATTTGTTAATATGGAAACATGGTTTTTTTACAATTTGTGTTTTTTACATGTCATGCAATTTTTCTTATGCTAGTCTTATAGGTTACTGTACAACATGATTACTACCCCACTGGATTTTTTTTTTCATTTTGTTGTTTTCACATATGCCAATTTTCCAATTCCCCATTTTCAGTTTTTTTTAAATATTAGTTTTAAGTTTTTCAATTTCTTAACATGGAAACATGGATTTTGCATTTTGTTGTTTACACATTTATTAATTTCACAATTTCCCATTTACAGTTCTTAAAATGTCAGTTTAAAGTTTTTCAATTTCATGACATAGAAACATTTTCCAATTTGTTGTTTTCACATTTATTAATTTACCAAATTCCCATTTACAGTTTTTTAAAATTTCAGTTTAATGTTGTTTTTTTCTATTTGTTGATATGGAAACATGGATTTTTCCAATTTTGTGTTTTACATGTTCATTTTGCATTAGGAGTGGAGAGAGGTGGGTAGTAATTAAAAATGTGCAAGCAGTGTCCATTGTTGACAGGTCATTGTTGACGAGTCCTTTTCATACAACAGAAAAGTGAGTTCATGATTCGCATGCATTACCTAAAATGTAATACCATGCAAGTGTTTAACATTTTACAACTAACCTGTTAGTATGATTTGCACACTGCAAAGGTTATATCTGTTCTGGTAATAGAATTATTTAGCGTTGGCTTTTATATTTAATATGTACAGTTTAAAGTGATAGAAAAGTGGTAGAAATGTGGTAGCAAAGTGGTAGACAAGTGGTAGACAATTGGTAACAAAGTGGTAGAAAAGTGGTAGAAAAGTGGTAGCAAAGTGGTAGCAAAGTGGTAGAAAAGTGGTAGAAAAGTGGCAGCAAAGTGGTAGAAAAGTGGTAGAAAAGTGGTAGCAAACTAGAAAAGTGGTAACAAAGTGGTAGAAAAGTGGTAGCAAAGTGGTAGAAAACTAGAAAGGTGGTAGAAAAGTGGTAGCAAAGTGGTAGAAAATATTACATGTATTGTTAAGAAATAGTTTAAGCGGTTACATGGATTCATTACACAATAATTTTAGCATGACAAAGCTCATTTTCTATATCCAATAGTTCTTCCTCATATTTAGTATGAACAGTTTACACATTTATCAATTTCACAATATCCCATTTACAGTTCTTAAAATGTCAGTTTTAAGGTTTTCAATTTCATGATATAGAAACATGGATTTTCCATTTTTTTTTCATTTATTAATTTACCAAATTCCCATTAACAGTTTTTTAAATTTCAGTTTAATGTTTTTTTTCTATTTGTCAATATGGAAACATGGATTTTTCCAATTTGTGTTTTACATGTTCATTTTGCATTGGGAGTGGAGAGAGGTGTGTAGTAATTAAAAATGTGCAAGCAGTGTCCATTGTTGACAGGTCATTGTTGACGAGTCCTTTTCATACAACAGACAAGTGAGTTCATGTTTAACATGCATTACCTAAAATGTAATACCATGCAAGTGTTTAACATTTTACAAATTAGCTTATGTGTTAGTTTATGTGTGGGGTCTTATGTTGGGCATTTTGTGTTGGCTTATTTGACAAGTTATTTTGTCAATGCATTTAGTGGATTTTTCTCTTGGTCTTGGAAAGTAAATTAGTCCATTTTATCACAACATAATGCTTACTGCCATGTTTGTAAGCAACAACAACACACTAAACTTTCAAAAAAATCTAAAGTACTCTAAGGTACTCTCAACTCGTACTCTTACCTCTATCCCATGCCAAGTCAAGAACATTATTTAAAAAAAAAAAAAAAAAAAAAAAAAAAAAAAAAAAGGTGATTGGGGGAAAGTAGACTATATGTTTAAACTTAAAAAAAAAATCATATACAGTCATATGTTAACTCTAACACCTACGTTTATCCCATTCTTAATCGAAAAATATTATATTTTTTGACATTTTTCTAAAAAATATTTGGAAAGTAGGCTATATTTTTGAAAACTAATCATTCTATAAAGTCATATATAGACTCAACCAATGGCTTTTATATCCTTAATCGTTAGAATAAAATATGGAATTTTTGACATTTTTTCCAAAAATGTTCATTTTTTTTAAATGGACTATATTTTGGAAACTAGGAATTTTACAAAAATGTGTGTTTGACATAAATGACAGGTATTTACCCCCTCTACCCACAAACCAAGTCCCAGATCTCTGGGACAAAATCCAAAAATGTTTAATTGTGAAAGTAGGCGATATTTTGAAAACGTATCATTCTAAAAAGTCATATATGGACTGAAACAAATGTTCTTTAAGTTATTTAACGTTAAAACAAAACTTAACATTTTTTTCATTTTTCCGAAAAAAGTCCAATTTTCAAAATTGTCTATATTTTGGTAACTAAGAATTTTACAAAAATGTTTGTTTAACGTAAATGAAAGGTCTTTACCCCCTATACCCCAAAAATAAATTTCAGGACCCTAGGACAAAAACTGTGCAGTAGTGTGTTTTGATCGGTTCTATACCCTCCTCCTCCTCCCCTCCTCCAAGATGGCGGCCGTAGCTCAACTTAACCTAGCCTAACCTAACAAGATGGCGGCCGTAGCTTAACTTAACCTAGCCTAACCTAACAAGATGGCGGCCGTAGCCTAACCTAACCTAACCTACGAAGTGTGATCAAAAAGTTCCAAAATGTGGCTGCGACTTAACCAAACCTAGCCTAGCCTAACCTAACCTAACCTACAAAGTGTGATCAAAAAGTTCCAAAATGGCGGCCGTAGCTTAACTTAACCTAACCTAACTTAACCTAAACCTACGAGGTGTGATCAAAAATTTTTCAAAATAGTGGTCATAGCTTAACTGAACCTTGCCTAACCTAACCTAACCTAAACCTACGAAGTGTGGTCATAAAGTTCCAAGATGGAGGTCGTAGCTTAACTCAACCTAACCTAACCCTACGAGGAGTGATCAAAAAGTTCCAAAAATGGCTGCCGTAGCTTAACTTAACCTTTGAGTCATTTTTTTAACGGGTCCCGGAGGACGGGTCCTTGTTGACGGGTCCCTGTGGCGGGTCCTTTGGACTGATCCCTATGGACTGGCCCTTGCATTTTATCCAAATTATGTCAAAGGGGACCCGCCCACAGGGACCCGTCAACAAGGACCCGTTCCCCGGGACCCGTAAAAAAAATGACTCAAAGGTTAAGTTAAGCTACGGCAGCCATTTTTGGAACTTTTTGATCACACCTCGTAGGGTTAGGCTAGGTTGAGTTAAGCTATGACCACCATCTTGGAACTTCATGACCACACTTCGTAGGTTTAGGTTAGGTTAGGTTAGGCAAGGTTCAGTTAAGCTATGACCACTATTTTGGAACTTTTTGATTACACCTCGTAGGTTTAGGTTAAGTTAGGTTAGGTTAAGTTAAGCTACGGCCGCCATTTTGGAACTTTTTGATCACACCTTGTAGTTTGGGTTAGGCTAGGCTAGGTTTGGTTAAGTCGCAGCCACATTTTGGAACTTTTTGATCACACTTCGTAGGTTAGGTTAGGTTAGGTTAGGCTACGGCCGCCATCTTGTTAGGTTAGGCTAGGTTAAGTTAAGCTACGGCCGCCATCTTGTTAGGTTAGGCTAGGTTAAGTTGAGCTACGGCCGCCATCTTGGAGGAGGGGAGGAGGAGGAGGGTATAGAACCGATCAAAACACACTACTGCACAGTTTTTGTCCTAGGGTCCTGAAATTTATTTTTGGGGTATAGGGGGTAAAGACCTTTCATTTACGTTAAACAAACATTTTTGTAAAATTCTTAGTTACCAAAATATAGACAATTTTAAAAATTGGACTTTTTTCGGAAAAATGAAAAAAATGTTAAGTTTTGTTTTAACGTTAAATAACTTAAAGAACATTTGTTTGAGTCTATATATGACTTTTTAGAATGATACGTTTTCAAAATATCGCCTACTTTCACAATTAAACATTTTTGGATTTTGTCCCAGTGATCTGGGACTTGGTTTGTGGGTAGAGGGGGTAAATACCTGTCATTTATGTCAAACACACTTTTTTGTAAAATTCCTAGTTTCCAAAATATAGTCCATTTTAAACAAGTAGTTCCGTGAAGAACTATACAGCCTATTTTCATATATCCTACTAATGTTAATTGCCACTATCCACATACACAATTTCAGTTTGATTGCTGTAATAGATTCGTAGATATTGAGAACTAAATATTTCGGATGGTCGCCAAGTTGGATTTTATATATGTAGGTCCTAGAGTTATGTACTGTTACATGCAGATTATTGTGAACGTGTAGTATTCAAACTTCAATCGCATAATTAGGACACAAGAAAAAACAAGGAGATTTAAAAATCTTTCACAGCTGCCATCTTGAGGTTATGGAAACAATTGAAATAAATTAGATGCCAGTGCATTAACATTCGGATAAAGATTTACTGTACCAAGTTTCACTGCACGCGGATGGTTAAATTGCGAGAAACGTCCATGTGAATATTTATAATTCGCGTCACCACCATGTTGGATTTCTGATCACCAGGTTATTTAAAGTCCTATAGGTGAACTTAAGTTCATAGCCCCTATGAACATTAAAAAATTTAGTTTGATTGCTAAAATAGATTCGTAGATATTCAGTATCGTCTAAATATTTCGGATGGTCGCCATGTTGGATTGTTAAATGTATAGGCCATAGAGTCATGTACCATTAAAGGAAAATTATTGCGTAGGTTCATTATTCAAACTTTCACTTCGATCGCATGACTACATCAGAAGAAATAAAAACTTAATTTTAAAATTCGCACTGCCGCCATCTTGAGGTTATGTAAACAATTGAACTAAATTAGATACCAGTGGATTACAATGTGTATAAATATTTCCTGTACCAGGTTTCAGTGCGCTTGGAACATTAAATCGCGAGAAAGGTCTATTTAAAATGTTCAAATTCGCTTGGCCGCCATGTTCGTTTTGTAGTTAACCGGTTTTTGAAAATCTTATAGATGGACTTCCAGTAGTGCCCTTTATCTCCGTACAAAATTTTAGGGAGATACCGCTAATAGTTTCAGAGATATAGAATGCCGGTGAAATATTTCGCACATCCGCCATCTTGTGATTATGTAAACAATTGAAAGAAGTTAGATGTCGGTGCATTACAATGTATATAAACATATACTGTACCAAGTTTCATTGCGGTTGGTTGGTCAAATCGCGAGAAACGTCTATTTAAAAGTCGCAAATTCTATTGGCTGCCATGTTGGTTTTGTAGTTACCAGGTTTTCAAAAGTCACATAAGTGAACTTATAGTAGTTCCTTCTATCACCATAGAAAATGTCAGGGTAATATCGGTAATAGTTTCGGAGATATTGAATGCTGGTGAAATATTTCGCACAGCCGCCATGTTGGATTGGTGAGTCGTAACAAAATTTGAAGGGCAAGGTCGAGGTCGCCGGGAATAGTGCTATGAACTTTCCGAGTTTCATTGAAATCGCTCCTGCCGTTTAGATTTTATTAGGGGGGGGGGGGGGACACACACACGAATCACACACACACACACACACACGCACACACACACGGACAAAAGGTGATCTCATAAGCCTATTTTTTCAAAATTGAAAATAGGCTAAAAATGAACATTTTTGGAAAAAATGTCAAAAATTCCATATTTTATTCTAACGATTAAGGATATAAAAGCCATTGGTTGAGTCTATATATGACTTTATAGAATGATTAGTTTTCAAAAATATAGCCTACTTTCCAAATATTTTTTAGAAAAATTTCAAAAAATATAATATTTTTCGATTAAGAATGGGATAAACGTAGGTGTTAGAGTTAACATATGACTTTATATTTTTTTTTAAAGTTTAAACATATAGTCTACTTTCCCCCAATCACTTTTTTTTTTTGAAAAAAAAATAATGTTCTTGACTTGGCATGAGATAGAGGTAAGAGTACGAGTTGAGAGTACCTTAGAGTACTTTAGATTTTTTTGAAAGTTTAGTGTGTTGTTGTTGCTTACAAACATGGCAGTAAGCATTATGTTGTGATAAAATGGACTAATTTACTTTCCAAGACCAAGAGAAAAATCCACTAAATGCATTGACAAAATAACTTGTCAAATAAGCCAACACAAAATGCCCAACATAAGACCCCACACATAAACTAACACATAAGCTAATTTGTAAAATGTTAAACACTTGCATGGTATTACATTTTAGGTAATGCATGTTAAACATGAACTCACTTGTCTGTTGTATGAAAAGGACTCGTCAACAATGACCTGTCAACAATGGACACTGCTTGCACATTTTTAATTACTACCCACCTCTCTCCACTCCCAATGCAAAATGAACATGTAAAACACAAATTGGAAAAATCCATGTTTCCATATTGACAAATAGAAAAAAAAACCATTAAACTGAAATTTAAAAAACTGTTAATGGGAATTTGGTAAATTAATAAATGAAAAAAAAAAAAAAAATGGAAAATCCATGTTTCTATATCATGAAATTGAAAACCTTAAAACTGACATTTTATGAACTGTAAATGGGATATTGTGAAATTGATAAATGTGTAAACTGTTCATACTAAATATGAGGAAGAACTATTGGATATAGAAAATGAGCTTTGTCATGCTAAAATTATTGTGTAATGAATCCATGTAACCGCTTAAACTATTTCTTAACAATACATGTAATATTTTCTACCACTTTGCTACCACTTTTCTACCACCTTTCTAGTTTTCTACCACTTTGCTACCACTTTTCTACCACTTTGTTACCACTTTTCTAGTTTGCTACCACTTTTCTACCACTTTTCTACCACTTTGCTGCCACTTTTCTACCACTTTTCTACCACTTTGCTACCACTTTGCTACCACTTTTCTACCACTTTTCTACCACTTTGTTACCAATTGTCTACCACTTGTCTACCACTTTGCTACCACATTTCTACCACTTTTCTATCACTTTAAACTGTACATATTAAATATAAAAGCCAACGCTAAATAATTCTATTACCAGAACAGATATAACCTTTGTAGTGTGCAAATCATACTAACAGGTTAGTTGTAAAATGTTAAACACTTGCATGGTATTACATTTTAGGTAATGCATGCGAATCATGAACTCACTTTTCTGTTGTATGAAAAGGACTCGTCAACAATGACCTGTCAACAATGGACACTGCTTGCACATTTTTAATTACTACCCACCTCTCTCCACTCCTAATGCAAAATGAACATGTAAAACACAAAATTGGAAAAATCCATGTTTCCATATTAACAAATAGAAAAAAAACAACAACATTAAACTGAAATTTTAAAAAACTGTAAATGGGAATTTGGTAAATTAATAAATGTGAAAACAACAAATTGGAAAATGTTTCTATGTCATGAAATTGAAAAACTTTAAACTGACATTTTAAGAACTGTAAATGGGAAATTGTGAAATTAATAAATGTGTAAACAACAAAATGCAAAATCCATGTTTCCATGTTAAGAAATTGAAAAACTTAAAACTAATATTAAAAAAAAAACTGAAAATGGGGAATTGGAAAATTGGCATATGTGTAAACAACAAAATGAAAAAAAATCCAGTGGGGTAGTAATCATGTTGTACAGTAACCTATAGACTAAGACTAGCATAAGAAAAATTGCATGACATGTAAAAAACACAAATTGTAAAAAAAATCCATGTTTCCATATTAACAAATAGAACAAAAAACATTAAACTGAAATTTAAAAAAAAACTGTAAATGTGAATTTGGTATATTGACAAATGTGAAAACAACAAATTGGAAAATCCATGTTTCAATATAATGAAATTGAAAAACTTTAAACTAACATTTTAAGAACTGAAAATGGGAAATTGTGAAATTAATAAATGTGTAAACAACAAAATGCAAAACTCCATGTTTTCCACATTATCAAATTGAAAAAAAAACTAAAAACTGACATTAAAAACTGAGGTTAGGTATGTGACCTTGTTGTTTACTCTATTAGGAAAATGTAAAAAGTAAAATCTAAAAATCAAAAAAAATCTTAAATTTAAAATGTAAAATCTAAAATCTTTAAATGAGGTTTCTGCTGGTTATGACAACACTTTTATGATTTAGTCAATGTTGATGTGTGGTATCCAATTACTGCTGACTTTGCATGATCATCACCCAGTGTCTTGATCAACACCTTGGGTTTCAAATTACTGCAGCGTTCGTCGTAGCAATAGAACTGTGCGCTCTCTGCCATGTCAGCAACATGACACCGGAAGGAACACCTGTGTAATATCCAATGACTGCTAACTTTATATAATCATCACCCATTGTCTTAATGAACACGTAGGGTTTCAAATTACTGCAGCGTAGTCATAGCAACTGAACTGTGTGCTCTCTGCCATGTCTGTAATATTACACAGGAAATAACAAGACGTCTTACTGTACATACCATCTCCTCAGTTTTAACATCTTAAGAACAAGTATTATTCTCTTTCAACTACAAATGACTCGTTAGAACACATCCATCCACCAAGTTAGATCCCTTGACCTGCTCTCACATGTCAGCAACATGACACCGGAAGGAACACCTGTGTAATATCCAATGACTGCTAACTTTGTATAATCATCACCCATTGTCCTAATGAACACGTAGGGTTTCAAATTACTGCAGCGTAGTCATAGCAACAGAACTGTGTGCTCTCTGCCATGTCTGTAATATTACACAGGAAATAACAAGACGTCTTACTGTACATACCATCTCCTCAGTTTTAACATCTTAAGAACAAGTATTATTCTCTTTCAACTACAAATTACTCGTTAGAACACATTCGTCCACCAAGTTAGATCCCTTGACCTGCTCTCAAATGGCATGTGCCTCGTGTACTAGGGTGTGTGCATTAGCCCTAACCTAACGTTACGTACGAACTAAACAGAATGTGACTTGTTAGCTCTTGTTGTGCTCGTGCACATGTGAACACTTTTGTGTTAGGTCATATTACATATGAACTTGCATTTTCTCACGTAAGTGCATTTCTCTGTTCCACAAGATACAAATTTGATTGCTGGATTGTATCCTGCACTGTTTATGCGATATAGCTTTGTCAGGTAGTTCTCTACATATAGCAATTTTACCACTGCTCTACCTAAGCCTTTTGCTCTTTTGGCTTTCTTACAGTCGAGTGTGTGATAGACAGCATTAACTGTATATCAAACCCAGTTCACCTTTGTATTTGTAATCCAAGTAATAATTTGAAAAGTCACAAATGTAATCAGTTTTAAACCTTATCTCTGTTTTTGTTTTGTTTAATATGTTTATGACATGCATATTAACCTGAAATCGAACCCTCTGGTGAAAAGGCTAACAGCTTAACCACTGCACCACCATGCCCTTGTTTCTTAGTTCAACTCGTTCTAGGCCTCAGACCTGGAAATCGAGTTAAGACTACCAATACAAGAGATAAAAGTGCTTACTACTGCAACACAAAAAATAAATAAATGGATAGCTGGTAACATTAGACAACCGGAAATGATTATATTTCTGTTAGCAATGCATTTCGTCATCAGCCTACTGTCTGAGCACTGACAGCAACACAGTTTAGTTTAGAAAAAGCGAGTGTGTGTGTGTATTGATTATTAGCCTCAAGTATTTAAAGCTTGTTGTGTGTAGCGATCATTTTGTCTCGGTAACCACTGAGCATTTTTGTGTTTTAGCTATCCTCTTTAACCAATCAAATAAAGATAGTCTACTCTTAATTCTTGATAAATCAGAGTTTGCGTACGCTGTTTCTCATTTATTAACCCATACCTGCAACCTATACTTTCTCTATACTGCAGTTTGATCTGAAAACAAGTTTCAATGGTAAAAGACTTGTCAGTCACAATACATGTAGCCTACACTAATTCTTTCTCTACCTAGCTATGTTTCATCACACATGGTAAACATCTCACATGTTCGTACCCGATTATTAGTTTATAAAATCTCAGGTCAATGACCTTGATGTATTGGGTACTTTTGGTAAATGAATTGGCCATGGGAAAGGGTTGACCATTCTAAGTCCTATGACACCTCACATGTTAATATTCAATTATTAGTTTATAAAATCTTAGGTCAATGACCTTGCTGTTTTGAATCTTTTGGGTAAATTCGTTGGTCATGGAAAAGGGTTGACCATCCTGAGTCCCATGACACCTCACTTGACCCTCTCTGATTATTAGTTAGCGAGATATTAACAAAAGTGTAGTTAGACCCTTTTAACAAAAATAATAATAGATTCAAAAACAAAATGTCACCTCAAGTCCAACGACCTCTAATACAAGTCCCATAGCCTTATTGGATCATGAAATGTTAAAAAGCTAATTACCTATTAGTTTTGGATCTTTTGGTAATTTAAAAATAAATAACTCATTTATAAATCTGTATTCAAAAAGCCCGCTCTCTTACAAAAAAAAAACAAGTGCACATGCGTAAAAACAAAACAAAAACATAAATGTTAATTCATAGTAGCGATCGGCTCTTTGCTTGCGTATCATGTGGAACAATGTTTAATTTCATTATAGCATTAGGGGTCATGAGCCAGTCAAAAGGAACCGGTCTAAAGGGATTAGTCAAAAAGGACCCGTCCACAGGGGCTCGTCCACAAGGACCCGTCAACAAGGACCCGTCAACAATGACCCGTCCACAGGGACTCGTCCACAAGGACCCGTCCACAGGGGCTTGCGTGTGCGTGCGGGGAACATACGATTACATCAGCAAATCATCTCATCTAGTTTCAAATTTAGCCACTACGGCGCGTGCAACACACAGGAAGTGCGTGGGAACATACGATTACGTCATCTAAACATGAACTCACTTGTCTGTTGTATGACTATCAGTTTAGTAGTGGCATCAAGCAGCAAAGGACGTTTACTTACACAATCCACCATTATGGTAAGTTTTTTTCTTATCATTATGGAAATTTCCTTATTAGAATAAAATGTTATAGTGGTTCTGGTCACTTATAGCTAAACTGTAATAGATATGATTTTTTTGTTTCTTTATAGGCTACTACAATAAATATTCTCAATGCTATGGGGGGCAGAACTGTTGATTAGAGAGAGAAAAAAAGCTTACTGAATTACCAATGCATACTCTTTTCCGTATCATTAACATTCAAAAAGTGGATACAATGTATGGTGAACGTGTACTACTGTATGTGTTAGTGAACATTTTCAGACATTCCTTTCTACACGTTTTAATGATAGGTCAGAAAGTGTGCTCGAGGATCTAAATCGTGGTGGACATTCTCTATATCTAATTTATGAGGGTATAAAAAACAATAAATGTATTGTACATTCTGACTTTGAAGTTAGGTTAGGTTAGGTTGGGTAAGGTGGGATTTGGTTAGGTTAGGTTAGGTTAGGTTAGGTTAGGTTAGGTGAAGTTGGGTTAGGCAGAATGGCAGCGGTATGAATCAAAAGCCAGCTCGTGTAAGTTTTGCCTCACAAGGTTGAGTGTACCCCATTCCAACCCTCAGCCTAGAATTTAAAATCTTGACAGAGCCAGGACTCGAACCCGAGCCTCCACAGTAACAGCCAATAATGCTAACCACTACACCATAAAGTGGGGGCAATATAAGGCTGGTCTTGATTGTACATGATCAATCAATAATTACCTAATAATAATAGTAATAATAATAATAAATAATAATAATAATAAATATTCCACTTAGCAACTACATAGCAGACCTCTCCTGGGTTCTTTTACATGCCTACATCGTATGACATGCGTGCCTTAATTTTTTCCGCCTTTCAAAAATCACTTACCACGACCAAGAGCGAACCTGCAAGCTTGGGGTTGGTAGTCCGACACAATAACCATTCACCCACCGTGGCAAGCTATCAGTCAATAATTACCTAATAAAATTAATAATAATAATAATAAATATTCTGGCAGAATTGGAATTCTCACAAAACGGAACAAAATTGGCACGAATTCACCAAAGTACAGAAACAAACCTCTAAAATCATCAGATCTGAAAAACGCAAGTACGATCACTACAGATTGGCTGAAATTGAACAAGATTTTACTAAAAACAATACACGAAACTTCTACAAAACATTCAGAGAAGAATTATCAAATTATCAGGCACCCAGTCTTTGCTTCAAACGCCCGGATGGGACATTGGAGACAAATAATCAAGAAAATTGCAAACTTCTAGCAGATTATTTCAAGGATCTTTTAAACTGTGAATCCCCTAAAGAACAACTCATCTTTGAAAAAAAACTTCCAACCAAGATTCAGAACCCCCAACATTGGAAGAAATTAAAGAAATAATCCATGGACTCAAAAATAATAAAGCCCCAGGGGAAGATGGTATAATTGCCGAAATGCTGAAGATAGGTGGTGAGAACGTAGCCCGGAAAATCCACTCAATTATTGAGAACATCTGGATCACTGAAGAAATACCTGAGGATTGGAAATGTGCGCTAATCCATCCACTGCACAAGAAAGGGGATAAAACCAACATCAATAATTATAGAGGAATTTCCTTGATACCAGTTATTTATAAAATTTTCTCCAAAGCCCTGCTCACTAGACTTGAGAAACAAACAGACCGTCTGATTGGAGAATACCAGTCAGGTTTCCGAAAAGGAAGATCATGTACGGAACAAATTCTTAATCTCAAAACTATCCTACAAATGCGCAAAACCAGACAGACAGTCATTACCTTTGTAGATTTCAGAAAAGCATATGACTCTATAGATCGTCAAACACTTTTCAATACTCTAGAAGAATTTCAAGTGGATAGAAAAACAAGAGAATTAATCAGACAAACACTAACTGGCACTACGTCAAAAGTTAAATTCCTCGGCGAAATATCTGAGCCTTTTGCAATTAACACTGGGGTCCGCCAAGGAGACGGATTATCTCCGTTACTGTTCAACCTCGTACTTGAGAAGATAATCAGGACCTGGGAAAAGGAAACTAAGGGAATAACCCTTGGCAGACTACTCAAAGATAGAATTCATGTACATTGTTTGGCCTTTGCTGATGACATAGCAATCCTTTCTAATAACAGGCAAGAAGCAATTCATTCCATTGAAAAATTACATGAAATTGCCATCAAAACGGGACTTCAAATTTCTTATGAGAAAACTCAGTACATGGAAGGAGCCTCACGATACTTAGACGGACAACCTATGAGAACTAAATTCGGCAAAATCTTTCAAGTGAACGAATTCAAATATCTGGGAGAAATTATTCAGCCCTCTGGTTTAAACCGTGAAGCAAATAAAGAGAGAATTTCCAAATTGCAGAAAGCTTACAGAATCACTTGGAATAGGTATAACAAAAAATCAATATCTCGGAAAGCAAAACTTAGACATTATATTACAGTAATCAAACCGGAGGCGTTATATGCATCAGAAACCTTAATCATTGGTGGCAAATCTTTAACCAAAGAGATTGAAAAACAAGAAAGGAAAATTTTACGAAAAATTTTTGGCCCAGTTTTTATAGAGGGAATCTGGAGGAAAAAGTCATCCCAGGAAATATATCGCCAATGTGAAAAAATGTCTCATACTTTTCGGAAAAGACGATTGAAATTTTACGGGCACATTATCAGAATGAACAATGGCAGATTGACTAAAAGAATTCTCAACTTGGCCCTCTCACTAAAAACCAAGAACAGCTGGCTACGTGAAATTGAAACAGATCTCCAGGAAATCAACATTTCAGACAATATTATACAGGACAGATGCAAATTCAGAACCCTAATCGACAATCACCAATTTGAAGACAAACCCAACACCAGGGCCACCATAACTTGGACAGAAGACCGAAGAAAGGCGCTCAGCGAGAGGATGAAGAGATTTTGGAAGGAAAAGAAGGCCAACACATCAGCTAAACAGGTTCAACCGTGCTCCTGAGTCGGGCATAACGATGCAAGAAATATTCTATTTAGCGACTACACGGTCGAAGTCCCCCTGTGACGTCATTCACGGTCTCAGGGCTTGGCAGACATCTTGCGCATTAGCCCTTGCGTCAGCTCTGAATGACCTCTCCATAAGAATAACATAGGACTGATTGCGCGCGGCGGCCATCTTGCGCATTAGCCCCTGCGCCAGCTTCGGCTTATATTTCCTACTCTCGCACTCTGCACAAGGAATACCTGTTGGAGAGGGACAGAGACGTATTCAGCCGTTGGAGAAAGGCGCATTGAACAACTATCTTGGGTTCTCCCAGAGTACCCGTCTCAGACATGGGCATATCAAGAAGAACATCACTGAGCAGTATACTTCACGACTTCGCACTGTTCTCCCTTCAAAACTTAGCGCTAAACATATCATTAAGGCAGTTCACACATGTGCAATGCCCTTAGTTACATACTCCTTTGGTATCATCAGGTGGACTCTACCTGAGCTGTACGATCTGCAAAGAAAAACATGAGCGCTTTTATCACGCCATCGTATGCACCATCCGAAATCACCAACAGAGCGCCTTACTCTACCTCAGTCTGAAGGTGGTAGAGGACTGACAGACATCATGAACCTTCATACAAAACAAGTGACAACTCTGCGTGCATTTTTCCACAACAAAGGAGAATCACCCTCTCTCCATCGCACTGTATCTTCAGCTGATGATAATTACACACCGCTCCATCTGTCATCTTTAGATTCACCAGTAAACGAAATGAAAACTACTGAATACAAGATCGAGAATTGGAAACAGAAGGCGCTTCATGGGAAGTTTCCACGTGAGTTGGACCAGCCTCACATCGACAAGTTAGCGTCTCACGCATGGCTGACCCACTCGGTTCTCTTTCCGGAAACAGAGGGATTTGTTGTAGCTATCCAAGACCAAATTGTTGCTACTCGAAGCTATCGGAAATTTATTATAAAAGATCCAGCAACAGAGAGTGAGAAGTGTCGCCGCTGTGGCAAATGTAGTGAGACCATTCTACACGTTATATCAGGTTGTTCCCACCTTGCCAACACTGACTACAAACGTACAAACATCGACACGATAAAGTTGCCAACATTATCCACCAGAAACTGGCCTTGAAGTACAAACTTCTTCAAAGCTCCGTCCCCTATTGGAAATACACACCATCCGCAGTACTCGAAAATGCCACACACAAGCTCTACTGGGACAGAGGAGTTGTGACAGATGTCGCAGTCAGTAACAACCGACCAGATATCATTGTCATCAATAAAGAACACAGAGAGGCATTACTGATAGATATCGCATGTCCCACACTCAAAACATCCAAACAACAGCTGCTACTAAAATATCTAAGTACACAGAGCTGGCAATTGAGATAAAGCAGATGTGGAAACTTGATTCGGTGACTACCATCCCAATAATTGTATCGTGTACTGGCGTTACACCCGAAACTCTCCACTGTAGTCTATCAATATTGAATCTGCACCCGCAGATATATATTGAACTACAGAAGGCAGTTCTGTTAAACACCTGCCATATTGTTAGGAAGTTCCTTGGTGGCAATACTCTGGTCGAACACTCAGCAAGGCTCGATGATTCAGATGGAAGTTTAGCTCATCCTAGAAATGAAGGAGACTCGTGAAGACTGCGGGCACGACATGGATGTACAGTAATGTGGAGGCTCTGAACAGTGTGTGCGAAATTACCTCAGTTCAGATGGTTCCTTGCTAAGGCCGAACCAGGCTGCAACATAAAATGTAGCCGGTATTTGCCGTGATAATGTTGTCAGACAATAAATACTACTACTACTACTACTACTACTACTACTACTACTACTACTACTAATAATAATAATAATAACAGCCAGAAACAATACAGCATTCTACACCTGCATGTAGATATTTCCTGGCAAAGGAGCACAAACAAAGGCATGATGCAGTTGCTAAAATCTTGCATCAGGAGTTGGCTGATAAGTTTCAGCTTCTGAAAGGAAATAAAATTCCGTACCACCAATATCAGCCAGAGTGCGTTCTTGAAAAGAATGAATACAAGCTCTATTGGGACCGAACTATTTTGACTGATCAATCGGTATCACACAACAGGCCGGATCTGGTGGTTGTCAACAAGAAAACCAAGCAAACTACATTGATTGATGTTGCGATTCCTTACAACAAGAATCTCCAGTCAAAACATATTGAAAAGATCAGCAAATACAGCGAGTTGGTCGACCCTATCAAAAGACAATGGCATGTAGAGCGAGTAAAGACCATACCTATCATTGTCTCGAGTACGGGCGTGATCCCAAGTACCTTGCTCCACGGCCTTAAAGAACTGGATCTGAATACTCGGCTGTACAACTAATGCAGAAGGCAGTAAGTAGTTCTATCAGCAAACAGAATCGTTCGGAAGTTCATGGGTAGCGAAATTCCTGCTTAGAACTTGCTGTTTCAGTAACTATACTTGGTTTACTGAAGCCCGTATAGTTACGTTGTCTGTCTGTTAGGTAGTCAGCCCGAAGGCTGGTTGGATCCTCAAAAGCACCGCCGTTACGTTATGTGAGTAGATACCCACAAAAACCCAAGGCAGCGCTATATTGAGGCGTTCTAGGCAAAAAGAGGAGTGAGGTAGTTTGCCATTGCTTTCCTCACTGAGTCGGAACAGTAGTCCTAACCCTATGAGTAGAACCATTCACAGCATTCACAGGCACTGACTGTGCCCCGAATGCCATTACTAAGCACCACCCATACCTCAGTAGCTTCCATATAATCACAGCCATGAGTGAGACTGAGACAGCGGTGATACTCTAGCCTGTGCCAACAGACACTGACTGTGCCCTGAATGTCATTACTAAGCACCACCCATACCTCAGTAGCTTCCATATAATCACAGCCATGAGTGAGCCTGAGACAGCGGTGATACTCTAGCCTGTGCCAACAGGCACTGACTGTGCCCCGAATGCCATTACTAAGCACCACCCATACCTCAGTAGCTTCCATATAATCACAGCCATGAGTGCGACTGAGACATCGGTGATACTCTAGCCTGTGCCAACAGGCACTGACTGTGCCCCGAATGTCATTACTCAACACCACCCATACCTCAGTAGCTTCCATATAATCACAGCCATGAGTGAGACTGAGACAGCGGTGATACTCTAGCATGTGCCAACAGGCACTGACTGTGCCCCGAATGCCATTACTAAGCACCACCCATACCTCAGTAGCTTCCATATAATCACAGCCATGAGTGAGACTGAGACATCGGTGATACTCTAGCCTGTGCCAACAGACACTGACTGTGCCCTGAATGTCATTACTAAGCACCACCCATACCTCAGTAGCTTCAATATAATCACAGCCATGAGTGAGACTGAGACAGCGGTGATACTCTAGCCTGTGCCAACAGGCACTGACTGTGCCCCGAATGCCATTACTAAGCACCACCCATACCTCAGTAGCTTCCATATAATCACAGCCATGAGTGAGACTGAGACATCGGTGATACTCTAGCTTGTGCCAACAGACACTGACTGTGCCCTGAATGTCATTACTAGGCACCACCCATACCTCAGTAGCTTCCATATAATCACAGCCATGAGTGAGACTGAGTCATCGGTGATACTCTAGCCTGTGCCAACAGACACTGACTGTGCCCCGAATGCCATTACTAAGCACCACCCATACCTCAGTAGCTTCCATATAATCACAGCCATGAGTGAGACTGAGACATCGGTGATACTCTAGCCTGTGCCAACAGACACTGACTGTGCCCCGAATGCCATTACTAAGCACCACCCATACCTCAGTAGCTTCCATATAATCACAGCCATGAGTGATACTGAGACAGCGGTGATACTCTAGCCTGTGCCAACAGGCACTGACTGTGCCCCGAATGCCATTACTAAGCACCACCCATACCTCAGTAGCTTCCATATAATCACAGCCATGAGTGAGACTGAGACATCGGTGATACTCTAGCTTGTGCCAACAGACACTGACTGTGCCCTGAATGTCATTACTAAGCACCACCCATACCTCAGTAGCTTCCATATAATCACAGCCATGAGTGAGACTGAGACAGCGGTGATACTCTAGCCTGTGCCAACAGACACTGACTGTGCCCTGAATGTCATTACTAAGCACCACTCATACCTTAGTAGCTTCCATATAATCACAGCCATGAGTGAGACTGAGACAGCGGTGATACTCTAGCCTGTGCCAACAGACACTGACTGTGCACTGAATGTCATTACTAAGCACCACTCATACCTTAGTAGCTTCCATATAATCACAGCCATGAGTGAGACTGAGACAGCGGTGGTACTCTAGCCTGTGCCAACAGACACTGACTGTGCCCTGAATGTCATTACTAAGCACCACTCATACCTTAGTAGCTTCCATATAATCACAGCCATGAGTGAGACTGAGACAGCGGTGATACTCTAGCTTGTGCCAACAGACACTGACTGTGCCCCGAATGCCATTACTAAGCACCACCCATACCTCAGTAGCTTCCATATAATCACAGCCATGAGTGAGACTGAGTCATCGGTGATACTCTAGCCTGTGCCAACAGACACTGACTGTGCCCCGAATGCCATTACTAGGCACCACCCATACCTCAGTAGCTTCCATATAATCACAGCCATGAGTGAGACTGAGACATCGGTGATACTCTAGCCTGTGCCAACAGACACTGACTGTGCCCCGAATGCCATTACTAAGCACCACCCATACCTCAGTAGCTTCCATATAATCACAGCCATGAGTGATACTGAGACAGCGGTGATACTCTAGCCTGTGCCAACAGGCACTGACTGTGCCCCGAATGCCATTACTAAGCACCACCCATACCTCAGTAGCTTCCATATAATCACAGCCATGAGTGAGACTGAGACATCGGTGATACTCTAGCTTGTGCCAACAGACACTGACTGTGCCCTGAATGTCATTACTAAGCACCACCCATACCTCAGTAGCTTCCATATAATCACAGCCATGAGTGAGACTGAGACAGCGGTGATACTCTAGCCTGTGCCAACAGACACTGACTGTGCCCTGAATGTCATTACTAAGCACCACTCATACCTTAGTAGCTTCCATATAATCACAGCCATGAGTGAGACTGAGACAGCGGTGATACTCTAGCCTGTGCCAACAGACACTGACTGTGCACTGAATGTCATTACTAAGCACCACTCATACCTTAGTAGCTTCCATATAATCACAGCCATGAGTGAGACTGAGACAGCGGTGGTACTCTAGCCTGTGCCAACAGACACTGCCTGTGCCCTGAATGTCATTACTAAGCACCACTCATACCTTAGTAGCTTCCATATAATCACAGCCATGAGTGAGACTGAGACAGCGGTGATACTCTAGCTTGTGCCAACAGACACTGACTGTGCACTGAATGTCATTACTAAGCACCACTCATACCTTAGTAGCTTCCATATAATCACAGCCATGAGTGAGACTGAGACAGTGGTGATACTCTAGCCTGTGCCAACAGACACTGACTGTGCCCTGAATGTCATTACTAAGCACCACCCATACCTCAGTAGCTTCCATATAATCACAGCCATGAGTGAGACTGAGTCATCGGTGAAAAGTCACCTTTTACTCTAGCCTGTGCCAACTGACAAATGCAAATGTACTGTATTCATCAAGAGATGGCAAACAGGCCAAGTTACGTTGTAATATACCAGAAATACGATATATGTATTGTATAAAACAATAATAATAGTAATAATAATATCGTATGGCCTCGGGTGCCAGTTGCAAGCTTTGTAATTTGACGCCCAGAGGGCAGCTTGCATGTCGAATTTTGTTGTTCCTTAGAGCACTATGAAAGTCAAGGAGGTTAGATATCTAAGCTCCTTGACTCTATAGCGCTTTCTAATAGAGAATGAAGTACCTCTTGTGTTGGCGGAAAATCCCGAGATTAATTTTGCCATTAACATGGCAACAACGTATGGCATGCGTGCCGTAATTTTTTCCCCCTTAAAAAAAATCACTTACCACTGCCAGGAGCGAACCTCCAAGCTTGGGGTTAGTAGCCCAACACGATAACCACTCACCCACCATGGCAAGCTCCCAAGTACTGAAAGTGTTTCGTTCGTCTAGCGAACATCATCAGATTTTGTTCACTTATTTTCAGCGGATATGACGTAGCCTAAGTGTTGTTGTTAGTACTCTTGCATACTTCAACCACTATACAAGTGGAATAGACTAACGAAAAAAGAACGGTTAAAAATCTGATTCGTTGCAACGTTTAATAAAAAAAAAATACAGTCAGTCTGAAAGACTAGACGTTATATCATTTCAAATGACGCATGCTACAAATGCTACACATGTTAGAAAGGCTCAGGAGGGCTTCTCGCTTCGCTCGAAGACCCAGGACTCTTTCAACAGACTCCATTACCCATTAACTTAGGCTTCCCGCGCGGGCACCTCTTTAATGGTCACCCTGTATTTGAGTCTGACATCTTTTACAACTCTTTAAGGATCACCCTGTATTTGAATCTGATATCTTGCAAACCTCTTTAAGGGTCACCCTGTATTTGAATTGAATCTAACATACTGTACACCTCGTTAAGTGTCACCCTGTATTTTGCTCTGACATCCTGCACACCTCTTTAGGAGGCACCCTGTATTCTTATCTGGCATCTTGTATATCTCTTTAGAAGTCACCCTGTATTCATGTCTGACATCTTGTGCACCTCTTTAGTAGTCACCCTGTATTCGTGTCTGACATCTTGTGCACCTCTTTAGTAGTCACCCTGTATTCGTCTCTGCCATCTTGTACACCTCTTTAAGAGTCACCTTGTATTCTTGTGTGACATCTTGTACACCTCTTTAGAAGTCACCCTGTATTCTTGTGTGACATCTTGTACACCTCTTTAGGAGTCACCCTGTATTCTTGTCTGACATCTTGTGCACCTCTTTAGGAGTCACCCTGTATTCTTCTCAGCCATCTTGTAGACCTCTTTAAGAGTCACCTTGTATTCTTATCTGGCGTCTTGTACACCTCTTTAGGAGTCACCCTGTATTCTTTTAGTTTCGCTCGAAGCCCCAGGTCACTCGATGCCCCAGGACTCTTTCAACCGACTCCTTTACCCATTAACTTAGGCTTCCCGCGTGGCTGCATGACGTCATGCACTCGCCATCCTTTACCCATTAACTTAGGCTTCCCGCGTGGCTGCATGACGTCACACACTCGCCGTCCTTTACCCATTAACTTAGGCTTCCCGCGCGGCTGCATGACGTCACCGTCTCCGTAACGCATAACCTTTGACTCAAGCATAACGATGAAGTCGACAAGATCATTTGAAATGATAAAACTTGCGTAACTTAATTATTGTAAATACTGTTGTACTCAAGTACACTGAACATAGTGAGCAGGCCTGATGATGCTCGCATGACAAACGAATCTAACCCCCAATTTGTGTGAGCAGTGTTTTATTAAGTGTATAAATATAATTGATGTACTTATTTCAGGCGCTAGGAAATTAATTGCCAATCCTCACCCACACTCGTGTTGACCGACTGAAAACTGATCTTCTAATAATCAATATGGTTCCCATGACCTAACCTCACAGATAAAACACAAGTCATAAACGAATTTGTTGTTGGCACGTATGAAAATTTGGTCCCGGTAGGCATCGGTCAATTAGGTTAACCGCACGCACATTTTGATTATTAACTTCGGTCTGATATTATCACGGCACTAACACTCATCTTTAAAGGCATAATTAATCAAGCACGCATTTTTATTAAAATGGAAGCAAAGGTTTTGTGCCAAGCTAGATGAGGGATTAATAAGGGAAACATGTTATTGGATCAGGATGTACGATGTATTTTTTCTTCAATAAACCGAGGCCGGTATTAACGGCAGTATTAAAGGTGCCGGGACATTCTCATTAGGCCATTTGCGCTTAAAGAGGGCTTGTTAGCTTATGCCTGGCGAGAATGAAACCAGGTCTTTAATAGTTGAAGATTATCCTGAATACAGTAACATACACCACATTAGAGAGACTAAACTTGGCAACTTACAGGTACATCTGCACGAGGAACACATAGCACTTAGGAATGAGAGAGGGGGAACAGCCCAACGAGATAAGGGACCCTCACACACAGGAATTTCCCGTCAGTCGAGTGAAGACAGTGACCAAGTGAGCAGCTCTCAACAGGACCGCGCAAGACTCAACCAGATAAGTAGCCTGTACAATACAATCTGAATTGACCATTTACAACAACCACATATTCACTCCAAACAGGCAAATTCCGGAGGTCAATCACCACTTCCAGTATCTCAACAAAACATCACATAGACCACAACTAACACATATTGACGAGTTGCATTATCTCAACTAATACTGCGACTAAATAAGTGTATATTGTAAATATTTTCACCCATACTTTCAGACTTAGATTTTATAGCCTAAGTGTAATGGATCTGATGATGGTCGCTTGAAGATCGAAACTGGTCATCGTGTTGACCGACTGAAAAACACCAAACTTTTGTTTACTAAGGCAAGAGAAAAGGAATCTGTTGACATCGAAGGTCTTTGTCTGGAGCGTGGCGCTCTATGGAAGTGAATCTTGAACTATTGGTGCAGCAGAAAAGAGGAGAAGTGTGGTGTTACAGGAGAATGATAAAGATCAGATGGGTAGATAGGGTTACAAACGAAGAGGTATTAAGACTAGTGGGAGAGGAGAGATGTTTCTGGTGACTACTAATGAAGAGAGGAGATAGGTTGGCAGGACACATACAAAGACACCCAGGAATAGCAAGCTTAGTTATGGAAGGAAGGGTCGAGGACAAGAACTGAAGGGGCAGACCAAGGTTAGAATATGTTAAACAGATTTCCTCGGATGTAGGGTGTGGTAGCTATGTAGAGATAAAACGATTAGCTCAGGACAGGGATGCATGGAGACTGCATCAAACCAGTCAAAAGACTGAAGACTCAAACAACACAAGGCAACGCTGAAAAATGGCTTCAAACGCCATACTGAAATGGAAGCATTAAAATAGTTCAATGTTACAAACGTGTGTAATGCTTCATCAACGTATTGAATGTCCTGGGTCACATTCGTTGAGGCATTGTGATTGATTAACAGTTATTGCGCGTGTCCTGACACATTGTGCCTTATAACATCGTAATTAGTGTCATGCAAAACCTTTCGACATCAGCTCCATATAACACAAAGCCGCTCACCACTAGAATGCGTCCTACCCGATAACTAGCGTCTCAAGTTTCATCTTGGTTGGTTGGTTCCTTAGTTTAGGCGCTGCCACAGTGCGGTCATGTAGCCCCGTGTACTTTGGGTGTGTGTACGGTAGAATCTATCTGATAACCGGTGTTAATTACGATGTCTGTATTAGTGTGTGTTATCTGTAATTCAGATAAGGACTGCCATTTCAAGTAGTTTCTATTTTCACTACCAAATGCTACCGTCAACGACATCTAGCTGTGAACTTGGATACTAGATGCCACCGCAACCGGAACCTGGCGGTTGTCATTTATATAATACTGCGAGCTGGCCACCTCAGCTAGTGGGGCACTATACTTGCTTACATGACATCCACACAAAGACCAGGACACCAACTTCACAAAATTCTCACACTATTTATTTATGAAAGCAAGCTTCCAATACCTGTTTCTCTTGTACAATCAGCAACATGTATCATTCTTCTCACAGACAACCACTTTATTTCTTCATCATCAACTCTTAATATCCGGACCGGAGAGCATATCAACAAATCCATGTCCACAAAATCAAAACATAAACCATCAACCCATTTTTATCCAAACCAACTGCGTTCCATTCAGCCTGGCAGCATCCATCTTGCCTGCCCTCATATCAACACCACAATAATCTGACCTAACATTCTCTGAATATAAAATCGTAGAATAATCTATTAAAACAATAGAACATCAAAAAAGGAATATATAATAGAAGCTTCGCTAGCAAGGCCCCCATCACCTCACTGCTAGAAACTAGATACTAACTTTGGGCAATGTACCGCACTCCTAGTAAGCGCCATTTTGTTAACCTAACATTTGAACTGAGCTATGTAACCAGATGAAAATAAAATTAACTAAATAAATAAATAAATTGAAAGAAAACAAAAAGCAGTCTCTGTAACCTGCTGGAAAGTTAGGTTACACGGTGAACGTTGGAACTTCATAGAGCGTACACATTTTAGCTTCAAACAATTGTAGTTAATGGAATGTTCTTTTACATGTCATAAATCTATGACATGGGCCCGCTGGCTTTACTTTCCCTCCGAAGGAAGGCATACTGAGGGATTTTTAACGTTCTTAAAAAATCCGATGACTTCAGCCGGGTTTGAACAAGCGACCTTGGGCATAGAAGCTCAGCATGCTACCCACTACGCCACGGACTCTTCCACTAAGACCTAGCTATCTCATCATACCAACATACAGTAGTTTTCATTATACCTAGCTACTATATAGACTATGAATTGCAGCCAATGGCCATAGCTGAGTATTTTGATTGAACGCCCGAGGACTCCCAGCAATTTCAATTTCAAGTAGTTCCAACCTTGGCTACCATATGCCACTGTCACTGACACCTAGCGGTGAACGATGGAACTTGATAGAGCGTTTCTAGCCATATTTTTGAATACGTGCTAAGTTTCGTGGCCGGCGAGTGAGATAGCGGGGGGTGATTTGCGATATTTTAAAAGACATATATTTAAAGTGGGAGTGAAGATTCAAGGAGAAATAATTTCAACTCTGAGATTTGCCGATGACATCGTCATCTTGGCCGACACGCCTGAGGATTTGAATGAGTTTCTGACTGGTATGGACTCCGTCTTACGGAAAGAATTCATGATGAAAATTAATAAATGTAAAACAAAAATACTCGAATGCAGCCGAAATAAATCAGAATTCTCTATGGACATCAAATTGGCAGGTGAAAAGCTTAAGGAAGTAGGAGACTTCTGTTACTTAGGAAGCAAAATAACCAGTGATGGACGAAGCAAAGAGGATATAAAAAGTAGGTTGACTCAGGAAAGTAAAGCATTTATACGAAAAAGGAATCTGTTAACATCGAATAAAGATTTAGGTATTAGGAAGTCATTTTTGAAAGCCTTTGTCTGGAGCGTGGCACTCTATGGAAGTGAAACTTGGACTATTGGTGCAGCAGAAAAGAGGAGAATTGAAGCGTTTGAAATTTGGTGTTACAGGAGAATGATGAAGATCAGATGGGTAGATAGGGTTACAAACGAAGAGGTGTTAAGACTAGTTGGAGAGGAGAGATGTTTCTGGCGACTGCTAATGAAGAGAAGAGATAGGTTAGTAGGACACAAACTAAGACACCCAGGAATAGCAAGCTTAGTTATGGAAGGAAGGGTCGAGGACAAGAACTGTAGGGGTAGACCAAGGTTAGAATGTGTTAAACAGATTGCCTTGGATGTAGGGTGTGGTAGCTATGTAGAGATGAAACGATTAGCTCAGAACAGGGAGGCATGGAGAGTTGCATCAAACCAGTCAAAAGACTGAAGACTCAAACATTCAAATACACACATATTTATAGTCATCATTGCTGGAATTGTACAAGAGTGTTCCTCTCACACAGTTCTCGGCACTACTTACTTATCCAAATTAACTGGTGAGCATTTGAAGTCACTGCTGATAATATCCACCAGTAAACTTGTTTCACAGCTGCAAGCTATTGATAGTGGAGAGTTACAGCTGCATACATCTCATTAATCAAAGTAGTCTGATATTAAGAATAATAGTTGAAATCCGTCAAAACATGACGGACAATGAACAACATATTTACTGAAGAAGTTTCCTATATATGTTACATTCTTTGTACGATTACTTTTTGGAATATTGCAACATTTAGGGCGCCATTGCAACATACTGCTGGCACAGATCTCACATCGAGTGACCGGGATTTCAACCACGGACCCAGCGGTGAGAGAGCGGCGTGTTGCCGCCGAAACCACGTTGGCTTCCCAAGACATAAAATAAGTAGAGACACGAGTTTACGGTGAATAAAAAACCACAATAGCGGTGTAAAAACTAAGGGCAAAGCGGGATAAAAGCGGTGAATAAATGCCATTGCTTACGGTGTAGAAAAACGGTTTACTAGACTATATTCATACTTTTGCCTTATGTTGCAATGAAGGAAACAACAAACACACTAAGTATGGCTTGGTTTACAGTATTCATTTGCTGTTGAAGTAGTAACTCAGTAATGTTTCTAAGTTATCATTTGACAGGTTGGTACGCGTGTCAGACAAAATATCATTCTAGGCAGAAAGGGCCCTTTCACTGTCAACATTTGAAATGGAAATGTACAGAGATTGAAGATATTTCACAGCTATATGATATTCCTCTAACATTCCCTTCAATACATCTTCAACTACATTACCGTCACTACATGAAAAAGATTTACAGGTGATTTGCAGTTGAATGTAGAACTTCAAAAAGTCATGAGAATTCACTCCAGCAAAAAGGGGGATTTTCTCTATCTTGTTGAAGAGAGATGACTCGATGTTCACAGTTCTTAGCAGGGGCAGATGAAAGAGCGAGGAGAGTGAATTAAAAATCCCATGAGCAGAGTCTTTTGCCAGCATATCTGAGAGTTTTGTGTGACATGCATTGGCAAGGGCTACGAACCTTTTTTCAGCACTTGTCTTTCTATCGCTTGATAGTTCATTCAATGCCTTCAATGTGTCTGGTTTCATCACTAATTTTTCGATAACCGTGTACTCAGAAATGAGTTCATTTACCATTGGAACAACTTTATGTGCCAAAGCATAATTAGAACCCTCGAAGCAAGTTATTTTTTCAGAAGTTGAGACACAGTGTTCTTTTACAAAAATTGCCTTATACAAAATTGATTTTACTTCACTTTCACTTAATTTTTGAAAGTATTTAACACTTTCAGCATCACTCTCCACTGTTTTAAAATACTGAACCAAGTCCATGACATAGTCTGCCAAGTAGGAAACTGATGTGAACCACGTATTCCACCTTGTGATAACTGGTGAGGGAAAGAGCTTTATATCCTTTTCTCCTGCACCATACTTCTGCTGCAAGAACCTAATATACCTATGCTTCCGTTTTCTTGTATTAAGAAAAGCTTGCTTTGTTTTGGTAACACACTCATTCACACGATGAAGTTTCTTCGGCCAGATTCCTGCTACTAAATCAAGCTTGTGTGCCCAACACTCAATGTGAAGAAGGTTGTCCGATATCAAACCTTGTAAAGTGTTGCACACACTTTTTCATATATCGTGCACCATCTGTTGAAATGCCTATGATATTTTTGTATTCAAGTTTATGTCTCTTAATAACCTCCACTATGGGTTGAGAACATTCCTGCGAGTTAACATTCTGAAGCATTAGGACACCACCTACTAGTACTTTAGGAGTCTCGCTACTACCCTTGGGAAGAGTTCTAAATAGCACAATGAACACGGCTCGACCCATCCTATCTGTGGTTTCATCACAATGTAGAATAACATGCTGATTCTTTAATTTCTCACTACTTGTTTATTCTTTTTCTTGATTAATAGGGGCAAATATTTCTTTCGTAACCAGTCAGCTGAGGGAAATTTTCCACTTCCTAAAACAGTGTACCGGTAATGAAAAAATCTATTAGCAAGCAAATCATTTTAATTTAAAATATTAATAAATCAGACTTATTTGTTGTTTATGATATGAACTTACAAGTATTTAAAAGTAAACTAATTCATTACTACACTTTCTAGTATCCCACATCACGTTTCAAATGGTGGCTGCAAAACTTTCAGCTGTAAATGTCACGGCGGGTTGGTGGATTCTCGGCAATCGTAAAAGAATTACCTTCCCTCCCTGATAAAATTCGTTACATAAAACTACGTCTTTCCACCTATTATTATTTTATCGCTACGAAAAGTGGGGCTGCGGGATACTGGTAAGTGTAGCGGCATCCGAAAAAAAATTAACTCGCCTGGTATATGTTTGTTCATCCAATCCTTCATTGTTGGATGATCTAGCTTTTCTAAAGGAATGTTGGCACTCAAAAAGGCCTCCACTGTTGACATTATAAATTCGTCGGAGTCATTTCTCACTTTTTTGGCATTCCCGACCGACTCTTGAACTGATATCTGTCTTTTGGTACCTCCTTCAGACAAAATCCTTTTCTTCTTTTTGTGATTTTCACTTAAGTTGTGTTTCACACATGAATCGCGACGCTTCCAATCTAGTCTAATGTTGCAGAATTTGCACATAACTATCTTCTGCCGCGCATCGAAAACATGATAGCCTTCGTCTTTAAACTCGTCAGCCCTATCAAAACACGTCGTTATTTTCGGCATTGCGAGTTCACATTAGAAATAGAAATTTCAACTACAAATCACAGCGCAACAACGTGGTCAGCAATGCGCGGTTAACTCTCTCACTTGTCTCCCAGTACGACAGGATAGCCAATTTTGAAACTGTGTAGTAATTTCCTGCTACGTGATGTTAGGATATGCTTAGGCTTTAAACACTTAAAAACACATTTGAATTGGGTTAAACCAGCAATGCTAACAAGGTGAAAACCACTGAAGGCTCGCGATATCGCACCAAATCGTGTAGAGACGTAATAAACAAGCCGATTTCGTGATATGTCGCAAATACGGACGTACATCGCAAATAAGGTGGAATTTCGCGTTTAGTCGTGAGGACAAATTCAGTGCTTTATGATCAAACAATATTAAACACACCTTTAAAACACCTTTGATGCACATATAAACACATTTCGCAATTTCGCGATACACCATAAAATCGTGTCTCTAAAAATAAGGCATGAAAATAATATATTGTCGTAATAAAAGAAACAATTCCGGTGCAGCAGTGACAATTCAAATTGAAAACAACTTCTAATATGTGATTCATAAATAATACGGGGTTATCCGTTTGGGATGTCACAAAAGTACAGTATAACGTTATAGCTATTATGTTAATGCATCTATACAATGTTCTGTAATGTACGTGAGAATGATGGGAGTTAACAATGATTCTCTTTGCAACAATGACTTCCGCGAGACAACGCAGCAGTGTAGTTCGTAGTGCAATCACCAGATGTCAGGTACACGTTAGCGCGCGCTCAGTGTTGTTAGAGAGTTCAGTGAAGATGGTCGTCACACCACAACAACGCGCTCAGTGTGTCGTATGTTTGCCAAATTTTCGAGTGTAGTGAAGACCTAGCGAACTTTCAGACGTCAGTACAACGTTAGGGATGTCCCATCACATCGGAACATTGTTAAATGGTACAACATGTTTTTGAAAAATGGATTGCAGATCCCTCACCGGTCTCAGAAAATGCCTCCACTGAACTTTGGTCAGGGCGAGTTCTTGCCAGTTGTGCGCATTCAGATGTCTACAAAGTTTGGAGATTTCATTTTTCCAGGAACTTCGTGGTCTTCCTACTGGCCTTTTTCCTCTTGGTTGTTCTTTAAAGATTTGTAAGCCCATCCTATCATCTCCCATCCTTAGTAAATGACCAACCCATTGAAGTCTTCTGTAGTTAATGATGTTGAGTATTGGTGCTTGCTGTGATGTGTCTTTATTTGATCTATTTTTCCAGCTTTGAGATGCAGGGTCAACAAATGGTCCACATATTTTCCAATACACTCTATTTTCGAAACCCTGCAACTGGTGTTCTTCTCCACCATAAGTTAGAACTGGCCTAATGATGGTATTGGATATATTTTCAATTTTGTATTTCTCGTCACAAATTTGGATCTCAATAAAAACTGCAGAGATTAGTACACTTTGTTAGCATTCTGTATTCTAACTTTAATTTCCACTTCTCTGTGATTCTGTTCATCAATCATGACTCCTAAGAATTTGAAATAATAATAATAATAATAATAATAATAATAACAATAATGAATAATTTAATTCTGTGAATTAGGGCCTACCTATGTATTTCACATATGTTAACGATAATTACAGTTAAGATGTTCAATTTCATTATGTATGCCAGTTATTATATTGTGTTTCTTAATTGCTCATTGAATAAAATAGTACATTATGCAACAAGCCTATAATGGCAATAATTAAGACACGAGTTTTATAATTTCCACACGTGTGTCTTAATTACCATTTTAGGCGAGTTGCATACGACTGTTTATGTTCGACGATAATTATAACTTTATTGTATGTTTTAACGTAAATGTTCATAAATATCTGTCGATATTCTGTCGGTCGACTTCTTCTTGGGAATTGTGTGGGCTCAGCATTTGCTCTCTACCCAATAACGAATCCCAAAGCTTTGAAATATTGTTTATCCTGAAGTAGCACCAACAGATAGCGCACAGGTACTAAGTATGATCATTTTGTTATTGTGGTCAAATAACACGAAATTGGCTGTTACAAACGCTTTAAGATTAAAATTTATCGTATCATCAACTAGTTATTCTTCAAATTAGATGCATATAGAATGTCAACGGAAGGCAAATCAATTTATCCCAAATAGAACTGTAACGGTATCTCGCGGAAGAGTTTCGCAAATGAAATTCATTTGCTGAACAGGGAGCTGGATTATAATTTCCGTGGAACTAATGTCATATGCCTGCTTCCTCCATGACGTTATGGTGTGTTTATGTCAACAACTGCATTCACTAAAATTGTCGTCGAAATCTTACGAATGTGTAGAAATTGGAGTTGCGGATATTAAGGTATGCTACAGTGCTTTTTCGTTTGCAATATTGCCCAGTTTGTTTATACATTTGTTGGTCCAATATAGGCTACATTGTCAACGTTCAAATCATGTGATTCATGTCCGACATGTGAGCATGTGAGAAGCTATCCTTACCTAATTGGTCAATGAATGAAAATATTGAGCTCTGATTGGTTGAAAAAACAATGTTTTAATGGAAAGTAGTACTTTAATGACCCCATTATTTTACAGTTTTCTGACATATAATATTTTCATATCGACATCGTCGAACATAAACATCTTATTATAATTTGTAGCCTAATGAAAATAAGCTAAGGGATACTGAGTATGTCCGGCCGGCTACCGTAGTTTGGACAGCCCTGGCGTAAGATAACCCTAAATGCTTGCCGGTGCTGCGCTCTGCTTTCTACTGAATTCTTGTGATATCACCTACTTTATCTGTTCAAGATGTGAGGTTTGGTTGATGTCTGCTCGGTAAGACCCTTCAGGGAGTTGTTTTTGCTGCTTCTTCCCGCCCAGAGCGCGCAGGATGTGATGTCACTGGTAACAAAGGCCGGTGGAAAATCTGGGGCGTGCTCCACAGATGTGGTGACATGTCACATGGCAGCTATCGGGTCAAGGGCAAGAGACTGACACCGGTGTATCACTGGTCAGAGTGTTGATATTCTGTCAGGTGTGGTGACATGTCACATGACAGCTATCGGGTCAAGGGCAAGAGACTGACACCGGTGTGTCACTGGTCAGAGTGTTGATATTCTGTCAGGTGTGGTGACATGTCACATGACAGCTATCGGGTCAAGGACAAGAGACTGACACCGGTGTGTCTCTGGGCAGTGTGTTGATATCCTGTCAGGTGTGGTGACATGCCACATGACAGCTGTCAGGTCAAGGACAAGAGACTGACACAGGTGTGTCACTGGGCAGTGTGTTGATATCCTGTCAGGTGTGGTGACATGTCACATGGCAGCTGTCAGGTCAAGTACAAGAGACTGACACAGGTGTGTCACTGGGCAGTGTGTTGTTATCCTGTCAGGTGTGGTGACATGTCACATGACAGCTATCGGGTCAAGGACAAGAGACTGACACCGGTGTGTCACAGCGCAGTGTGTTGTTATCCTGTCAGGTGTGGTGACATGTCATATGAGAGGGCTCCAAGTACGATTAAACAGAAGAACAAGGGGGGGGGGGGGGATCTCTGGAAGATAGAAGGATGAAATCCAGACAATACGCTACGCTTAACACTTACACTAACCGGTCAGCGTCGGCAGATCATCCGAACAAAGTTACTTGCAATTTAATTGTGTTGGTAGCTTGGTTCCTCAGTTTAGGGGCTGCGACAAGGCGGTCATTTAGCCCCGTGTACTTTGGGTGTGTGTAGAATCTGTCTGATAGCCTGTGTTAATTGTGACGGCTGTATTAGTGTGTGTTATCTGTGATGCAGGTTTTCTCTTTTTTTTAGCGTATGGCTTTTAGTACCAGGAGTGTCCAAGGACATGTTTGGCTCGCCAGAGTTTGTAGCTGCTTCCAGCGGACACCCAAGGGGTGGTCTGGAGAGACTGGAGAGAAGTGCATAAAGTTACAAGGAGATTATGTTGAGAAGGTGGACGTAACAACTGATGTGAAATGTGCTTCATATCGTACGCCCCTCGTATTTTATCTTTCTTGCACATAGCAGTGAAGCTGGTAGAGGGAGGGAGCTCAGACAGACAAGTGTTTTGTTTTCTCCGCTGTCGCTATCCAAGGCCGGACAATATCCGACCGATAACAAAAATGCTGAGATATTCATACAAAAGTGTTGACGTCAATTTGAACAATTGTACTGCTCATGTCACGTTATATGAAGTATTTAAAGCGAAAGTTTCACATTATTATCACAACTAAACTAAATGCAATGTCCTGTCAACCTAGAGGTCCAAGGTCGATTTCCGCTTCTACCGAGGAAATTAAATCTTGTCAGTCGTTCTCCTTGATCGACACATTACTCAAGATTATAAAAACTTTAATTTAATAATTATAAATATTGTTGTACATAACTACTGAAAGGCTCGGAAGTTGAACACATATACATTTCCTAAAGAGACCTATGAAAGGACGTATAATATCAAAATAAAGGACATTAAAACAGGAAAAAAGAAAATGTATAAGTGTAATCCAATTAATATATTGTGAAAATTAATACCTTAAGTCAATAATTAGTTGTAATCACTGGAGTATATGTCCATTATAACCCATTTCATACAAAGCTCGTATTATTTCTATCAGTAGGCTATATTGCATGCAACATACTCAAATTAATCAAATATAGATCAGAACGAGAGATCAGCTGCCATCTTGTCTGTAACCGAGACGACTCAGTTTTTTAAAGTAACTTCTGCACTTTAATATTACAATATAAACTTTTAATTTCGAAAGGGCCACTTCCTTTATAACAGTTTAAGCGATTCTCGGTTCGATAATCGGAACTGGTGGGTCCCATGTTATGGATTATAAAGTTTGCATAATTCACACGGCCGCCATACTGAAATGGCACAAGACGCGTCCCATATGAAGGTATGTTTTTACCAAATTTGGTAAAGATCCGATGATTAGTTTGGACGTAATTTAATTTTATGTTTTAACCATTTGAGTGGTTGCCATTAAGGTTTGGTAAAGATGGCGGCAATATATAATAAAACATGACACTCAGGTGCCCTTTGCTAGGGCTACCATTGTAACAAATTTCGTTCCATTCGTTTTCGTCGTGTTTGAATTGATAGGGGAGAAGGGGAGGGGGGGGGGGGGGACAGGCATTCAGAGTACACACACATACACACTCACACACAGACAGACACACACATTTTTGGCCCTGTGTAGATCTCATAAGTCTACTTTCATTATTTGCAAAAATCGAAAATCAGATCTGTCACAATAATTAAAGATGAAAGATATAATTCTTGATAAGGAAATGAGAAACACATTATAGAAAGTCACAAAGAAGAGGGAAATAGGCTAGGATTGAAGATATCATGCATTAAAGTAAGAATAATTATGATGTTACCTGTGTGAAGAGAAAAAAAGTAGTTCCGTGAAGAACTATACAGCCTATTTTCACATATCCTACTTATATTAACTGCCACTAACAACATACAAAATTTCAGTTTGATTGCTGTAATAGATTCGTAGATATTGAGTACCGACTAAATATTTCGGATGGTCGCCATGTTGGATTTTATATGTGTAGGTCCTAGAGTTATGTACTGTTACATGAAGATTATTGTGTACGTGTAGCATTCAAACTTCAGTCGCATGATTAGGACACAAGAGATTTTAAACTTTCGCACAGCTGCCATCTTGTGGTTATAGAAACAATTGAAATAAATTAGATGCCAGTGGATTAACATTCGTAAAAGGATTTACTTTACCAAGTATCACTGCACTCGCATGGTTAAATTGCAAGAAACGTCCATGTGAATATTTATACTTCGCGTCGCCGCCATGTTGGATTTGTGATCACCAGGTTATTTAAAGTCCTATAGGAGAACTTACGTTCATAGCCCCTATGAACATTAAAAAATCAGTTTGATTCCTATAATAGATTCGTAGATATTCAGAGTCGTCTGAATATTTCGGATGGTCGCCATGATGGATTGTTAAATGTATAGGCCATAGAGTCATGTACCATTGAAGGAAAATTATTGCGCAGGTTCATTAATCAAACTTTCACTTCGATCGCATGACTACATCAGAAGAAATAAAAACTTAATTTTAAAATTCGCACTGCCGCCATCTTGAGGTTATGTAAACAATTGAACTAAATTAGATACCAGTGCATTACAATGTGTATAAATATTTCCTGTACCAGATTTCATTGCGTTTGAAATATTAAATCGCGAGAAAGGTCTAATTAAATTTTTCAAATCCGCTTGGCCGCCATGTTCGTTTTGTAGTTAACCGCTTTTTGAAAGTCTTGTAGGTGAACTTCCAGTAGTGCCCTTTACCTCCGTATAAAATTTCAGGGTGATACAGCTAATAGTTTCAGAGATATAGAATGCCGGGTGAATATTTCGCTCATCCGCCATCTTGTGGTTATATAAACAATTGAACCAAGTTAGATGTCGGTGCATTACAATATGTATAAACATATACTGTACCAAGTTTTATTGCGTTTGGTTGGTTAAATCGCGAGAAACATCTATTTAAAAGTCGCAAATTCGCGTGGCCGCCATGTTGGTTTTGTAGTTACCAGTTTTTCAAAAGTCACATAGGTGAACTTCTAGTAGATTCCTTTATCACTGTAATAAATTCCAGGGTGATATCGGTAAAAGTTTGGGAGATATTGAATGCTGGTGAAATATTTCGCACAGCCGCCATGTTGGATTGGTGAGACATAACAAAATTTGAAGGGCACGGTCGAGGTCGCCCGGGATAGTACTATGAACTTACAGAGTTTCATTGAAATCGCTCCAGCCGTTTAGAATTTATTAGGGGGGGACACACACACACCTCTCTCTCTCTCACACACACACACACACACACACACACACACACACACACACACATACGGACAAAAGGTGATCTCATAAGCCTATTTTTTCAAAATTGAAAATAGGCTAAAAATCCAATATAATATGTATGTAGTAAAATAATGTTCTTCAATGTTAATTTATGAAATCTGAAAAATACTTACTGTGATTTATGTAATCGATGAAGTTGAGTATTCCAAGGTGCACAATTACACGAGACTGATGACCATTGCTTCCTCTTGCTAGTGGCAGGCTCCTTTCTGTCATCCCTCCTATCGACCTCCCTTGGTCAACTCTTGTTCTCTTCCGACCCCAACGGTATTAGGGTACTCGAGGCCTTTCTCGCCTTAATTGGCCCTTGTCTCCTCTCATTCTTCGGGGGATCAAACCTCATGGTATTTCCAGTCTTCCGTACAAGGCCCTAAAGGAGACAAGGTGTGTGTAGTGCAACACCCTGAAGGACTCATGGCTGGCAAACCCGAGGGATTCGGAGCTGGGTCCGTTTTCCCCTTTTTCCATTCACTTTGGGGCGAACCATCTCCTCTTTCCCTTCCCTATCGGCCTTTCATGGCTCTGCTTCATTCCGAGTCCCTCAATCCTCAATCTTCAAGGGTTCAGAGCATTTCTTTTCCCGGTCTTTTATTTCTCATCATTTTTAGCCTATTTTCAATTTTGAAAAAATAGGCTTATGAGATCACCTTTTGTCCGTGTGTGTGTGCGTGTGTGTGTGTGTGATTCGTGTGTGTGTCTCCCCCTAATAAAATCTAAACGGCAGGAGCGATTTCAATGAAACTCGGAAAGTTCATAGCACTATTCCCGGCGACCTCGACCGTGCCCTTCAAATGTTGTTACGACTCACCAATCCAACATGGCGGCTGTGCGAAATATTTCACCAGCATTCAATATCTCCGAAACTATTACCGATATTACCCTGACATTTTCTATGGTGATAGAGGGAACTACTATAAGTTCACTTATGTGACTTTTGAAAACCTGGTAACTACAAAACCAACATGGAGGCCAAGCGAATTTGCGACTTTTAAATAGACGTTTCTCGTGATTTGACCAACCAAACGCAATGAAACTTGGTACAGTATATGTTTATATACATTGTAATGCACCGACATCTAACTTCGTTCAATTGTTTACATAATCACAAGATGGCGGATGTGCGAAATATTTCACCGGCATTCTATATCTCTGAAACTATTAGCGGTATCTCCCTAAAATTTTGTACTGAGATAAAGGGAACTACTGGAAGTCCATCTATAAGACTTTCAAAAACCGGTTAACTACAAAACGAACACGGCGGCCAAGCGAATTTGAACATTTTAAATAGACCTTTCTCGCGATTTATTGTTCCAAGCGCACTGAAACCTGGTACAGGAAATATTTATACACATTGTAATCCACTGGTATCTAATTTAGTTCAATTGTTTACATAACCTCAAGATGGCGGCAGTGCGAATTTTAAAATTAAGTTTTTATTTCTTCTGATGTAGTCATGCGATCGAAGTGAAAGTTTGAATAATGAACCTACGCAATAATTTTCCTTTAATGGTACATGACTCTATGACCTATACATTTAACAATCCAACATGGCGACCATCCGAAATATTTAGACGATACTGAGTATCTACGAATCTATTTTAGCAATCAAACTGCATTTTTTAATGTTCATAGGGGCTATGAACTTAAGTTCACCTATAGGACTTTAAATAACCTGGTGATCACAAATCCAACATGGCGGTGACGCGAATTATAAATATTCACATGGACGTTTCTCGCTATTTAACCACCAGCGAGCAGTGAAACTTGGTACAGTACATCTTTATCCAAATGTTAATCCACTGGCATCTAATTTATTTCAATTGTTTCCATAACCTCAAGATGGCAGCTGTGAAAATTTTTTAAATCTCCTTGTTTTTTCTTGTGTCCTAATTATGCGATTGAAGTTTGAATACTACACGTTCACAATAATCTGCATGTAACAGTACATAAATCTAGGACCTACATATATAAAATCCAACATGGCGACCATCCGAAATATTTAGTCGGTTCTCAATATCTACGAATCTATTACAGCATTCAAACTGAAATTGTGTATGTTAAATAGTGGCAATTAACATAAGTAGGATATATGAAAATAGGCTGTATAGTTCTTCACGGAACTACTTGTTTCTCCTCTTCTCGTAAATTAGTCACTTTCAATTCTAGTTTTTCACTTAATCAACTTTCATTTCTTTTCACACAAAGCATTGTCGATAAAATAGATGTATGGCCCTTAAATGAACATCATCATCATAGCTTGCCACGATGGGTGAGTGGTTATCGTGTCATTTCATTATCATCATCATCTCCTATAGGGTCAGATGACCTCGTAGTTCCGCCCTTTGAAACAACAATAAGTAATTAATCATCTCCTATGTCACATCCGCTGTAGTCATCCTGAGCAGGTGACCTGGGATGTTTCCTCGGTGTCCGGGGGTAAAGTGATGCCCCCCATGTCCTCGCGCTCTGGGCTCATTGCCATCCCAACACCGCGTGAGGGCTTGAGAACACCAATATCCATTGTGGGAGCGCTTCAGACACAGTTACACCTTTTCATGTACCATGTCGACGTTGTCGCAGTCGTGGACGGGGGGGGGGGGGGGGGGGGGGGGGGAGGGGGGAGGGAGCACTCTACCTTTCTTCAATAAACCTTGAACACCATTCGACGCGACATAGACTCTCTGTAGGCTGCACTAGTAAGTTAACTATTCGTAACGCACGGCAACACGCACTTTCTCTCGTGACTATGTTTCCGGCACGCGTCTTTCTGTCATCGTGGTTTGTACTCGAGCACACCGATCTGCTGCTTCTATCTCTGATTTGACACTCAGCGCATGAGCCAGTGCTCTCGTTTTGCCCGATGTCATGGCGATGTGTTGTAATACTGTCAAGTAATATGACGAAACTTAAATTCCGAACGACCCTCGTAGTGTGATCTCGCTGTTTCGCCTTATTAGAATAACACTAACTACCTAACTAACTAAATACCTACCTAACTACCCACCTAACTAACTAAATACCTACCTAACTACCCACCTAACTAACTAAATACCCACCTAACTACCCACCTAACTAACTACCCTCCTAACTAACTACCTTCCTAACTAACTACCCACCTAACTAACTACCCTCCTAACTAACTACCCACCTAACTAACTACACCTAACTAACTACCCTCCTAACTAACTACCCACCTACCTAACTACCCACCTAACTAACTACCCACCTAACTAACTAACCTCCTAACTAACTACCCTCCTAACTAACTACCCACCTAACTAACTACCCTCCTAACTAACTACCCACCTAACTAACTTCCCGCCTAACTAACTACCCACCTAACTAACTACCCACCTAACTAACTACCCTCCTAACTAACTAAATACCTACCTAACTACCCACCTAACTAACTACCCACCTAACTAACTATCCACCTAATTAACTACCCACCTAACTAACTACCCTCCTAACTAACTACCCTCCTAACTAACTACCCTCCTAACTAACTACCCACCTAACTAACTACCCACCTAACTAACTAAATACCTAACTAAATACCCACCTAACTAACTAAATACTGCACCCTTCAATAAAGCATTGTTTTCTCAAGATTCATCTACGGGGTCGTGTTCAGTCCTGACTGCTTTTCACAGCAAATTTCGCATAAAAACAACATGCTCTAATGAATAGAATTTCCATGACAGAGGCTATACTAGAAATAAAATGAATAACAAGTAGAATAAAAGATATTTAATGACTGAAAATTATGTGCATAATAATAATAACAAATAAAAAGAAATCCTCCATGACTTTCACCCCCTAAGAAATAAATATATTACTGAGCGGTAAGACTCGCTCCACACAACTTATGGATGCAAGTCCATTTTTCCTGGTCAAGAAGTTATATAATGCGTGGTGTACTGCTCTTTAATAAGAAAATGAGTACTGATGCGAGTCCGTTTATAACTGAAACAGTCATGTTGCTCACGGAGTTGCTTCTTTTTAAATCACACTACGGCTATGGGACCCACCCTTAATTACCACACTACAATTACTACTGACACATGCAAGATCTAATAATACAAAAAGATGAAGAACCTCCCTGAGATTCTAGCTGGTGCCAACGCACACAAGATAAAAAGAGCAAGCCGGAAATGGACCAAAACGCTCGCATCACAAATTGGGAACACACCCTAATGCCACACGGGGTCATTGAACGCGTAAAATAAACAAACGAGAAGTGAAGCAACAGCACCAAAATACAAGCCTAACGGCTGAAAAATTATATTTACATTTTTATAAAACGCCAGACAAACAGATGTTTCGGGAGCTACCTTACAACTATGGACAACACCCATTTAATCAATCAAATACTTATTATAACCGATCAGGTTTGTGAATTTTAAACAACGTCTTAAATTGAAGTACAGGACCCTGGCCTGTTACTAATGACAAGTCGCGTTATCTGATTTGAACGCACCCCTCTTGAATGAATCATCGCTGCCTCAACTATCTCTCTCAGTCCTTCAAGCTAGGTGCTATTTCCATCTGGAAACGCAGACATATCTCACTCATCCACTTGGATGGCAAGAAAACACAAATATATACCACGAGTTCAGCCTCGCGAGGTTATGAACTGGGCTGATGTGGAGCAAGTCAGAATAATCACAATGATATATTCTCGCTAACACATCATAAAATCACACTACGCACCATAAAGCTTGGACTGACTCACTCATAAACATACCAACTGGGTCGGCTCAAAACAGATCAACAATATTGCGTCCATAGACACATTAAACAAAATAAACAACAAAAACAAAAACTCGGGTGCAAAGTGCCATCCCGTACAGAACTGCTGGAAAAGCAACTATCAAAATAATCCTGATCCGTCATAAAATTCTGCTCACAAATAATCTTTACCCTCCAAATTCTATTTTTAATCTCAAAATTAATTCAGTTCCATTTTTGTTATAAGGCGGCTGGCATAGGAAGCCTGTAGGAGTGCTCCGCTTTATCCCGCGCAAACCGCAGTTTTTAACCGCAATTTCCGGCCCGAAAGTGAGTGACCAAGTAACATAGTGTGTGAAGTACGTGCCTGAACATTTTCTACATCATTATGTCAATACAAAAGGTGAACAAACGTGTAAATGTTGTTGAGGCAACGATGGCAGACTTTGAAGCACGCCTTCAGTTGTTGAACAGTGCTGCCAACCCGGGTCAAGACTCCCTAGAGTCGCTTACTCGTGATTTTCGCGAGTTCCGAAGCACTGTCACCTCCGAACTCGCTGTGCTTAAAGAAGAACTGAGCAAGCTGGAGAGGAGACTTGACCACCATGAGGAGCTGCTGGACGAAGGAGAGCAATACAGCCGGAGAAACTGCCTTCTCATCCACGGGATCGTCGAGGACCCTGAGGAAGATGTGTACGAGAAGGTGAGGGACACAATCAAGACGAAGTTGAACGTGGACCTCCCTATGGAGAGCCTGGATAGATGTCACAGGATTGGGCGGCCGCAGCGAACAGCAGCTGAAGTGGTAGCCACTGGGAAACGCCCTATTATTGTAAAATTCCTCCGCTACCACGAGCGAGATCGCGTCTGGAAGTCCAAGCGCCTCCTAAAGGGAACCAAGATTCTTATTACTGAATCCCTCACAAAAACCCGGAAAACTATCCTAAATGCAGCGAGAGACCACTTCGGACCCACCCGAGTCTAGACCCAGGACGGCCGCGTTTTAATACACCTCCCTGATGGAACTAAGAAGACCGTCACCACATTTAGGGAGCTGGAAAACGTTGAGCTAATGCGGGATATTGGAGTGAAGTGAAATGAACATGTGCGTAATGTTTATATTAGACAAGTTTAGTAATAAGTGTGTGTGTATGTGTGTGTGCGTTGGTTGCGGTCGGCAGTGTGCAGCGGGAGGTCCAGGTAGGTTTCTTCTATTTTAAGATATATCTCCCGTTACCCAGCTGAGCTATTGTATGAATGAGCTGACTGACCTTGGCCAGCCTAGCCCACACCAACCCCCTCCCTCCCCTTACACCACTGGCTTTCTTCTAAAACAGGCACTTTCCTCATCCAAACTTTCATTACAATGTTGCCATATTAATGCTTTGTCGCTGGTTGCACATCACGACGAAATACAGGCAATAATAAACGAAAACAATATCCACATCCTCTGCATAAGTGAAAGTTGGTTAAAACCTGACATCCCGTCTAGCATGGTGGAACTAAATCGGTACTCGCTGGAACGTCATGACAGAAATGATGGGAGGCGAGCAGGCGGGGTTGCCATGTACTGTAGAAGCGACTTAAAAAGACGGGTAATATGTGTATCAACACTTAGCACACAACCAGGACCGGAATTCATGTTTGTTGAAGTAATTGTTGGCCAACAAAAGACTCTGGTAGCTGTTGTATATAAGCCGCCAAGAATAACAAACATGAGTGAATTTGAAAACCGCTTGCTCGACTTACTTCCAAGCTACGAACACGTAATAGCCGTGGGTGACTACAATACCAATTTACTGACACAGACGTATGAGACCAAACAATTAAAAAACCTGTTCGCTTCCTGCGACATGACTATTCTTCCCCTAGAACCTACAAACCACATTTACTCTGATAAATACGAATCACATACATTGATTGACCATCTTGTGACAAGCAATCTCGACAGAGTTGAAACTTTCGGGCAAATACCCGTACCATCTATCTCCACCCATGACCTAATTTACCTATCGTACTCCCTACGTGTGCCTAAGTACACACCTAAATATATTATCACTAGAAACATGAAAAATATTAATATGGATGACTTAAAACATGACGCATACAACCTTCCCTGGAATGACATATTACTCTTAGATAACATTGACGCAAAAGTAAACAAGTTAAATTCTCTTATTATTAGTCTGTATGACAAACATGCCCCTAAACATTCGATCAAAGTTACTCGCCCAGCATGCCCATGGTTAAATGATAACATTAAAAGTATGATGGCACAGCGTGATGCACTATTCCGGCGTTTTAAACGTACCCGTGACGAAACTGATTTTGAAAATTATCGTGTACTCAGAAATCGTATTAAGCAGCTCGTAAGAAACGCCAAATTCTCCTACATACAAAACGTGACAAAGAAGATGAATACAAGGAATGCCTGGAATAATATGCGTTCTCTAGGTATAGGCAAACAGCAGCAACAGACACATGTACCAGACATACCGCTTGATGAGTTAAATGAATATTTCACTGAAGAGAGAGTACCAACTAATTCAACACCCCATGATTCTTTTCACCCACTACCTGACCACCCGCTCTTTACTTTCCATCCGGTTACGGCAGACAAAGTAAAAAAGGTACTATATTCCATAAAATCAAAAGCGAGAGGAGTTGATGATATTCCCATATCCTTCATACATAATATCATCGGTGCCGTTCTACCAATTATTACTCACATATTCAACCATAGTCTTACAATTAACACCTTTCCCTCCCTATGGAAACACGCCAATGTCATCCCTATTCCTAAGAAAACCGAACCTTTATTTCCATCTGACTATCGGCCAATATCCATTCTACCTGCACTTTCAAAAGCCCTCGAGCGTCTGGTTCAGGAGCAAGTACTTGAATATTTGAATAGCCGTTCTCTTTTAGACCCTCTGCAATCAGGTTTCAAGAAGGGACATAGCACCGCAACAGCATTACTCAAAGTGACTGACGACATTAGACACGCAATGGACCAAAAACTGGTGACAATCCTCACCCTTCTCGACTTCAGCAGTGCTTTTGACACCATAAATACTCAGACACTATTGAAAAAGATGGAATTTTATTACTTCGACCAGCAGACAATTAACTTTTTCGCATCATACCTGAATAATCGCCAGCAACGTGTTGTAACCCAGGATAAAACTTCTCAGTGGCTAAGCAGAAAGTCAGGCGCCCCACAGGGTAGTGTATTAGGGCCCTTGCTTTTTGTACTATATATCAATGACATCTCATCTAATTTGAAAAATTGCAAATATCACCTATATGCAGATGATTTGCAAATATACTCCCACTGCAAGACAAATGACATTCCATTGACAATTGAAACTATCAACGCTGACCTTCAACGACTTGGAAAATATTCTCAGGAAAATTCCCTTCTTCTGAATCCATCCAAAACACAAGTTATCATAATTGGCTCTCAAAAACTATTGACGTCACTCCGAGATCAAATTATTCCCCCAATTGTACTGAACAACAATGAAATTCCATACTGTCCTACAGTGAAAAATCTAGGTGTGATAATAAATCAGACTCTTAACTGGTCTGAACATGTACAGAATGTATGCAAGAAGATTTTCGCAACGCTCCACTCCCTCAAAAGAAAAAAAGATATTTTACCATTCAAAGTAAGAATCCTACTCATACAGACAGTAATACTTCCTATTCTTGACTACTGTGACGTTATTCTTGTAGACGCAATCAAAACATTAACTTTGAAACTTCAACGAGCTCTGAACTCTTGCATACGATTTATCTACGATCTGAGCTATGATAAACATATCACTCCCTATTATTGCGCTCTTTCCTGGCTGAAACCTGAACTACGTCGATCATATCACATTCTTGTCCAGATTTTCCGATTATTGTCTGACGATAGACCACTATACTTATCAAATAAATTCAAGTACTTGTCTTCTTTCCATGGTAATAATACACGCTCTTGTTCTTCCCTCTCCATTCCTATTCATCGCTCCTCTATATACAATAACTCTTTTCATGTGGTGGGGTCTAGGCTGTGGAATACCCTTCCAGCCAGTGTCAGGGGTACCACCTCACTATCTAAATTCAAGACCACCCGCTGGGGCAGCCTGCTGAACATTGCTGACCGACAACAAGTGTGACTGGATGAGTGAATGAGAGTGTGAAAGTCATGATCAATGCCAATTATTATTGTTTAATTTTGTCGCCATAATAAGCTTATTGTATTGTATTAACGTGGTTAAGTGTAAGAGAGGGCCAAGAGCCCTAACTGCGCCACCAATAAAGGCAATATAATAATAATAATAATACTTCCGAATTATAATGCTTGACCGCGATTTACGCAAGCGAACGCGAGCACGAGCTGCGCGTCGCCCCGTATAGTTGAACCAAACTAAATCACAATATTTACAAAATACACCGCGCTCGGCTTGTCCCATACTTAATGTGTCAGTAAAACAAGAACTAAGAATCTACATTACCAAACAAGCAAACAAATATCTACAGAATTATGTCCCATAATACCATAGCTGATTTAATAAATAAATAAATTCATTTGTACTCATTCCTATAGAACAGCGTCAGGAAAAACATCTGCAGCCATCACTCCTTTAAAATGCTTAGCTCGTCATTGACATCTTCTGGTAAATGTCCTGCTGGTTCCAAGATCCGGCCTCGTTCCTAGACGTCATCTCGTGCTGAATTAAATAAAGTTTGTCAGATACACACACGATATATTTCCTATTAAATTCACCGGTCAAGTACTAAATTCCTTGACAGTCTATTGGTGAATTATTTTCGATGAACTGGTCCTATCTGGTAGTACTGGGACTACAAATAAATCATTGAAGTTACACTTCTAACTTGACGAAAATGTTCCATGTTCAAATACATGAAAAAATATGCAGAGTATGCCTCGTGTCCTCAGACACCTGAATAAAAGATCTTACGTCCTCAAATGCTCAAATAAAAGTCAACGTTACGTCCTCAGACGCACAAATAAAAGTCATCTCTCAAAGCTTCCTGGACCATTATAAATGAAACTGGCTAGGGTAGGTGTGGAAGGGGTTTTATGGAAAAATATTCCATAATAATTATCAGACTAGCATGCGATCGGTATCATTGAGTTCGTAGCAGTGTGGAGGTTACGATTATGCTGTAGCTGGCTCGAATCTATCGTGGAATTAATCCGTAGATAACTCCCGCGTTAATTTACCAGGGTGCGTTACCACGCCGAGTTGCCGCTTAAACAGGGCGTCTTGATATTATTGGTCCAGACTCTTGTAGATCTTTGCGCGCTTTTACTTGTATTTCTGCCACAGGGAGTGGTTAACATGAAGATTAACCAATTACATCGTAGCATTCAATTTTCTTCTTGGCGCCAACACTCATAGCAACAAGCCATATTGTGCGTACCCAAGCCATCTTCGCGCTAAAAGTTGCACCTGTTCTATGTGTCATGAATATTATGCTACTTTCTAAAATACCACAGGAGCTTAAACCATTGTGTCCTCTCGGCCACTGATTTCTCAATATTTCCCAACTCCGTCTGGCTCTCATATCTGCTGTCTGTAGAAATGTATCAAAAGATGATGCATAATTTATTAGAATCCTTTATACATCCTGTGGATAAAGGTCTCAATACCTACCTAACTACCCACCTAACTAACTCAATACGTAACTAACTACCCACCTAACTAACTAAATACCTAACTAACTACCCTCGTAACTAACTAAATACCTACCTAACTACCCACCTAACTAACTACCCACCTAACTACCCACCTAACTAACTAAATACCTAACTAACTACCCACCTAATTAACTACCCACCTAACTAACTAAATACCTAACTAACTACCCACCTACCTAACTACCCACCTAACTAACTAAATACCTACCTAACTACCCACCTAACTAACTAAATACGTAACTAACTACCCACCTAATTACCTACCCACCTAACTAACTACCCACATAACTAACTACCCACCTAACTAACTACCCACCTAATTAACTACCCACCTAACTAACTAAATAACTAACTAACTACCCACCTACCTAACTACCCTCCTAACTAACTAAATACCTACCTAACTACCCACCTAACTAACTTCCCACCTAACTACCCACCTAATTAACTACCCACCTAACTAACTAAATACCTAACTAACTACCCACCTACCTAACTACCAACCTAACTAACTAAATACCTACCTAACTACCCTCCTAACTAACTACCCACCTAACTAACTACCCTCCTAACTAACTACCCACCTAACTAACTACCCTCATAACTACCCACCTAACTAACTTCCCACCTAACTACCCACCTAATTAACTACCCACCTAACTAACTAAATACCTAACTAACTACCCACCTACCTAACTACCCACCTAACTAACTAAATACCTAACTAACTACCCTCCTAACTAACTACCCACCTAACTAACTACCCACCTAACTACCCACCTAACTAACTAAATACCTACCTAACTACCCACCTAACTAACTAAATACCTAACTAACTACCCACCTAACTAACTACCCACCTAACTAACTACCCACATAATTAACTACCCACCTAACTAACTACCCGCCTAACTAACTACCCACCTAACTACCCACCTAACTAACTAAATACCTAACTACCCACCTAACTACCCACCTAACTAACTAAATACCTAACTAACTACCCACCTAATTAACTACCCACCTAACTAACTAAATACCTAACTAACTACCCACCTACCTAACTACCCTCCTAACTAACTAAATACCTACCTAACTACCCACCTAACTAACTACCCACCTACCTAACTAAATACCTACCTAACTACCCACCTAACTAACTAAATACCTAACTAACTACCCTCCTAACTAACTACCCACCTAAATAACTACCCACCTAACTAACTACCCTCCTAACTAACTACCCACCTAACTAACGACCCACCTAACTAACTTCCCACCTAATTAACTACCCACCTAATTAACTACCCACCTAACTAACTAAATACCTAACTAACTACCCTCCTACCTAACTACCCACCTAACTAACTAAATACCTACCTAACTACCCTCCTAACTAACTACCCTCCTAACTAACTACCCACCTAACTAACTACCCACCTAAATAACTTCCCACCTAACTAACTACCCACCTAACTAACTACCCTCCTAACTAACTACCCACCTAACTAACTACACAGCTAACTAACTAACTACCCACCTAACTAACTACCCACCTAACTAACTACCCACCTAACTAACTACCCACCTAACTAACTACCCTCCTAACTAACTACCCACCTAACTAACTACCCACCTAACTAACTACCCAGCTACCTAACTAACTACCCACCTAACTAACTACCCTCCTAACTAACTTCCCACCTAACTAACTACCCACCTAACTACCCAGCTACCCAACTAACTACCCACCTAACTAACTACCCACCTAACTACCCAGCTACCCAACTAACTACCCACCTAACTAACTACCTCACTTAAATTTCTTCGGCTTTTCCCAATTAATTGGGGTCGCCAAAGCCAACCAGGCTCATTTTGGTTTTGGCCGGGGATTTAAGGCCGGATGCCCTTCCTGACGCCGCGTGATTTGTCAGGTGAAAATTCCACCCCACTGTCATCTGGATTCGAACCAAATCAAATAGAAACACATTTCCTTGTGTTTGAAAGTCGTCACGTGACGCACAGTAGTTCTAGGAATTGTAAACGTGTGACGTTGCTTGTATCTCCATCGCGGTTCCCATAGCTTTAATTAGACCTATTGTCTTGTTAAATTTATTCACTTTTCTCCACATTATTTCGGAATTTCTAACACTTTCCCTTCCCCAATAACCGCACCCTGTGAACTCCGGTCGTGAATGCAGATTATTTCCTCTCCCTTCACGGCTCTTACATCCCGCTCGCCACTGACTATAGGGCAAGGCGCACAGGCTCAAACCTCGAGGACAAGAATTTCAAAGGAAGAGCTCAATTCTTCAAATTTTGTAAATTTAATCTCAAGTAACTTTTCGAGTCCTGCGTTTATACTCGTATTAAAAACAAGTAGTTCCGTGAAGAACTATACAGCCTATTTTCATATATCCTGCTCATGTTAATTGCCTCTATCAACATACAAAATTTCAGTTTAATTGCAGTAACAGATTCGTAGATATTGAGAACCGTCTAAATATTTCAGATGGTCGCCAGGTTGGATTTTTATTTTTGTACTATTACATTAAGATTATTGTGTACGTGTGGTATTCAAACTTCAATCGCATGATTAGAACACAAGAAGTAAAAACGAGATTTTAAAATTACGCACAGCAGCCATATTGTGATTATGCAAACAATTGAAATAAATTAGACGCCAGTGGATCAACATTTGTATAAGCATTTAACGTGCAACGTTTCACGGCACTCGGATAGTTAATTCGCGAGAAACGTCCATTTAAATATTTATACTTCGCGTCGCCGCCATGTTGGATTTGTGCTCACCAGGTTACTGAAAGTCCTATAGGTGAACATATGTTCATAGTCTCTATGAACACAAAAAAAAAATCAGTTTGGTTGCTGTAAAAGATTCATAGATATTGAGAACCGTCTAAATATTTCGGAAGCTCGCCATTTAGGATTGTTATATGTATATGCCATAGAGTTATGTACCATTCAAGGACAATTATTGCCTAGGTTCATTATTCAAACTTTCACTTCGATCGCATGATATCGACACAAGAAATAAAAACTTAATTTTAAAATTTCGCACAGCCGCCATCTTGAGGTTATGTAAACAACTGAATTAAGTTAGATGGCAGTGCATTACAAACTGCAAAATCATTTACTGTACCACATTTCACGGTGCTCAGAGAGTTAAATCACGAGAAAAGCCTATTAAAATATTTCAAATTCGCTTGGTCGCCATGTTCGTTTTGTTCTTTACAGGTTTATGAATTATACATAGGTAAACTTGTATCAGTACCCTTTATCACCGTACAAAATTGCAGGGTGATATCTGTAAAAGTTTCGGAGATATAGAATGTCAGTGAAATATTTCGCACAGCCGCCATTCTGAGGTTATGTAAACAATTGAACTAAATTAGACTTCAATGCATTACAAGGTGTATAAACAATTGCTGTACCAAGTTTCATTACGTTTGGATAGTTAAATCGCGAGAAAAGTCTATTTAAAAGTCTCAACTTCGCTTGGCCGCAATGTTGGTTTTGTAGTCACCAGGTTTTTGAAAGTGTCATAGATGAACTTCTAGTAGTGCCCTTTATCACAGTACACAATTTCAGGGCGATATCGGTAATAGTTTCGGAGATATTGAATGCTAGTGAAATATTTCGCACAGCCGCCATGTTGGATTGGTGAGACGTAACAAAATTTGAAGAACACGGTCGAGGTCGCCAGGAATAGCGCTATGAACTTACCGAGTTTCATTGAAATCTCTCCAGCCGTTTAGATTTTATTAGGGGGAGACACACACACACCTCACACACACACGCACACACACACACGGACAAAAGGTGATCTCATAAGCCTATTTTTTCAAAATTGAAAATAGGCTATAAACCCTATCTCTTACTCGTGCCAGAAACATCATTATCAGCAGGGCCACCGAAAGGGGGTAGGGGTGGAGGGGTAGGGGGGCAAGGGGGGGGGGGGGGTGGGGCAAATATATAGGGGCCCGTAAGCAATGAGGACCCGTTAGTTCCAGTTTATTGTACCTACTTTTGTATTACGAGGGCAGATCAAAACATAAGTTGCACTTCCCAGTTATGGCCATTTATCACACCACCTATACAACAGCAACACGCATATAACGACACACAATGAAACGTCACTTTTCCACATAGTTTCCAAGAGACTGGAACATTTCTGCGAATGCACAACCAACTTGTCGATGCCGGATGTATAGAAATTTCATCCAGCGTTCTGCAACCACACGGAGACAGAGGCCTTCACCTCCTCATCGGTCTGGGAATGTCGACCACCGTTCTGTCTAATGATCGCATTCACACTGTTGACATTTGCATGGGTCCTGGACGTTGGGGGCCTGCCCTCGCGATATTCGTCCGTGATATCCGTGCGTCCGGCTTCGAATAGCTGACACCACCTTGCGATCCCTTGCCGGGAAATGGCCGCTCCCCATACACAGCACTAATTCCACGATGAATGTCCGTGCAATTCTTCCTTTTGGCCCATAGGAATCGGATTGTCGCACGCACCTCATATTTGGAGTGAACGTCCAGTCGACGCGATCTTGCATTTGGCCGCTGTTCACACCATACAAGACGAGACATCACAGCGACCTTCCTAACAGATGTGTGGGCAGTGTCTGTCCCTTTCTCCGCTGTGCCCATGTTTGCGACACATAGCGCGCTGCTGCAGCGCGTTAGTGCAACTAACGTTTTGATCCACCTTCGTATATAAAATGCTGTCTATAACGTACAAGCTGTCCGAGTTTCTGCAGATGATATGTCATGTTACCGAACTATTAGCTGTCAAGAGAATTGAGGCAGAAAGAACTTTAGGAGCCTTACAGTAGTCGCCAATGATGTGTAACATCTGACATAGAAGAAACCTCACGTGAAATTGTTGAAACACCGGTATTTTATACTATTATTGGCACAAATATTAATCTATTGTAAAAGGGAGTGTCTTACAGATATTGTAGTTTATAATACGGAACTCATTTTATTAGATGATTTGTAGCTTCCACCAGCACTAGCCTAAATAAAGAATACGATATGGATCAACTAGATTAATAGACGCGACATCGCTCATAACCGTAAATTCCTTATAAACAGGACCTCTTGATTCACAGACCAACACGTAATTTCATATGGATTCAGTTAAAATGAGTCATATTGATATGATTAGCAGCAGAGTATCAAGAAGGCTGTGCGAGAGTAGAAATATCAAGTAGGCAGAGAAGAAAGAAAAAAAAAGAGAGTCTTGGCATTGTTATGTATTATTCGTGTGTAAATAAAAAAGATTTTTGTGTGTTGATGAATGTCCAGGAGGGATACGATCCAGCTGGCAGTGCGCCTTACACACTTCCGTCCGATCCACTTCCGTCCCATTTTTCAAAACCACTCCCACAAAATATCCAGCAACCGAGTGGAAAGATGTTACACATCAAAAACACTCATGGGCAAATATGACAGTGCGAAATCATTGGCTGAGACCATTTATTTGGTAAAAGAAGTTCATCGATTCTGAAAATTACATTATTCTACTCCAGAAGAGTATTACATTCTATAGCTAGGTGTATGACTGACTTAGGAGTTTAGGAATAATCTACTACAATTTAGTGTTGAATAATGCGGAGTATTAAAATGCTCCTGTGAAGATTTACAGAATTACAAAAAAAAATCCCTATGCATGTAATCTCTATTCAAAATTCCAAACTGTTTTCGTGCACTTTGCAAAATATATTTCATAAAAAATACTAACATGAGTCGCTCAGTTGCAAAGCTCGATTAATCCACTAGTGAATAAGGATCATGTCGCAAAATTATTTATGTTCGAACCTGACTATTATATGTCAGAAAACTGTACTATAATGAGGCTCATTATAACACTATTTTTCATTATGAAACAGTTTCTCCCACCAATCACAGCTCAAGAAACAGTTGTTTGACCAATTAGATAATTAGATAACGAGTTCCACGGCCTTTTAATTTAAATTTCATTGCGTGGTCTAGTGTCAAAGTGGGGTAATCGAGGAGGACATGGTTAAATACGAGGCATTCTCTGCGTCTCATGCATGCTGTTCAGTACATAAAACTGGTGAAATCTCGACAGATATTTATGAATATTTATGTTCGAACATAAAATAGTTATAATAATTATCGTCGAACATAAGCAGTCGTATGCAACTCGCCTATAATGGTAATTAAGACGCTCGTATGGAAATTATAAACATACTCGTGTCTTAATTATTTCCATTATAGGCTCGTGGTATAATGTACCATTATTTAATTAGTACACGCCCTGGACTAGACCTTCCGTGAACACTACGGTATTCCTTTAGGGGATATGAACTTGGCAATTTACGTTCTCCCAGGGGATCACATCTAGTGGGACGTAGGTTGGTCACCACGGGACCCCAGCTGAGTCCGGCATTGCTTCCACTTACTTGTGCCGGGCTCCTCTCATTCTTCTTTCCTGTCGACCTCTCTTGGTCAACTCTTGTTCTCCTCCGACCCCGACGGTATTAGGGTATCCGAGGCCTAGGGAGTCTTTCACTTTCCCGCCTTAATTGGCCCTTTTCTAATCTTTCCTGATACCCTCATTCTTCGAGGGGTCAGCCTTCATTTTCTTTTCATGTTATCTCCTGCCTTCTGCTCAAGGCCCTCAAGGAGGCAGGGTGTATGTAGCCCCACCACTTCTGGTGCACCCTAGATATTGCTACACCGTCAAAGGCTCACGGCTGGTGAGTTTGGGAGTTTGCGATCCCAGAGGATTCCTGAGCTGGGTCCGTTTTTTCTCCTTTTTCCACTGACTTTGGGGCGGGCCCTCTTCTCTTTCCCTTTCCTATCTGCCTTTCATGGCTCTCCTTCTTTCCAAGTCCCTCAATCCTCATTCCTCGAGGGTTGAGGGCATTTCTTTTCTTCCTGTCCTTTATTTGCCTTATCCTTTATTTGTTTACCATTTCTTCTTCTAGTTTGTAAGTCTGTAGTTAGTATTAGTTATAGTTTTCATTCTCATCTCATCTTTCACTATCACCCAAACCATTAAAGGAAGATAACCTAGATGTTAGGCCCCTTAAAACAACAATTAACGTCATCATCATCATCATCACATCTCCGCTCGTGACACTATCTTCTCGTTGTCTGTCGATCACATTACATTTTCGTCCGATTGTGGGCTCGAACCCGTTTCATCACTCTATCTTATTGCTGGTGCATTTGTAACTAATTTTCGTTGTTTTGCCAACATAAAGGACACACTGAACGTGAGGCGCCTCCCAGGACAGCGCAGCGCAGTGATAGAGTGAACTCTGTTACTCGTTACGGCGAGCAGTCAGCATAACACAAAGTCAAGGTCACAGCGAGCGGAACTAGTCGGCACATCCTCCCCGCTGAATTATGTGTTGTGGGACATCTTGGTAATCAGCCCCGTGTAGCTGTATTAGTAGGCGCCCGTGGACTTGAAGTAAGGTACTATCCCGGCCTTTCGCTGGAAAAACCACACTCAGGATAGCCGCTGTCAGCGCCGGGATATGAACCTGCAATATCCGGACTTGCTGCAGCTGCCCCCGTGGCCGTGGGTACGCTGCGGGACATATGTTTTGCTTCAAGTGAATTCAACCTTTTGACAATATCCTCAGTTTACAAGAAATTGGCTCAATATTTCAAAACGCATTTAACCCTTCTAACGCAAAGTAATAATAATAATATCGTATGGCCTCGGGTGCCGGGTGCAAGCTTTGTTATTTGACACTCAAAGGGTAGCTTGCATGTCGAATTTCGTTGTTCCTTGAAGCACTATGAAAGTCAAGGAGGTTAGTTATCTAAGCTCCTTGAACACTATAGTGCTTTCTAGTAGAGAAAGGAGGAACATTGTATTTGTGGAAACTCCCGAGATTAATTTTGCCATTATGAACATGGCCTACTGAATTCAAATGTTTTTTTTGGCATGCCAACATCGTATGACATGGTGTCGCAATTTTTGCCGCCTTTAAAAAAAAATCACTTACCACGGCCAGAAGCGAACCTGCAAGCTTGGGGTTGGTAGACCAACACGTTGACCACTCACCCACCGTGGCAAGCAAATGCCAAGTTATTAAGAGTGGTTATGTTTAAATGTTTAATGAAAATACAAGTTATTGTTTAAAAAATTCTTTCTAAAGAGTGCCCCATGAATTGGATTCTTCGCATATTTATTGTGTCTGTGTGTTTGGTTTGTTTTAAGGTGATCAGTGATCAGCACCTGATGATGCCCACTTGAGTGTGGAAACGCGTAACCCTAAATTGCCCATTTAAGTGGGATTACTAACTAGTACATGTAATGTTTTCAATTTGTACCCCGCCCAATTCATTGGGCACAATCGTGTTGACCGACTAAAGAGCAGCCAAGACAAAATGCCGATTAATGTAAGACATTTCAGAAAGCCAGGTGGGATTTCCCGATCTATTTTTATTTTGTAATACGAAGAGTGGTCAGAAACTAAGACCGATATTCCTGGAGTTTGGTCTGTTCTAGAGAAATTAGTAAAGTGGGATGGTTCAAATACATTTGGTTGGTAACTGTGCAGAGATTCAGCGACCCACCACCTTCAGCGCTAGTTGTAGTTAAACAACGAATGGCGACTCGTTTGGAAAGCTCGTGTCGCGAAGAGATCCGCTCAGTTATTCGATGTAACTGCGGCTAGGACTTCTCACTGAGGGCGCCACCGTCCTTCACGATAACGCGCGTCCTCATACAGCCCAGAAGACCACCCTCCCTACAGCCCGGACCTCACTAGGAATACTCGCGACGTTGCTGATTGTCACCATGAGGGCATATTCAAACTCGTCCCTCGAAGCGACTAGTATCTAAACCGATATGGAGACTGTGTATGTTGGCTGTATTGGTTGTATTCACTGCAGACTTTGTATCCATCGTTTCTGATCACCCCCTGTAAAAACGGTACACAGAAGATTACCCTATTTGGCTACGTAACAGAGTACAAATCATGTCTAACAACAGGGACGGTGCGTCATTAAGGGCCGAATGGGCCCTGCCCACCCATGGCCGTTGGGCAGCATTGCAAAGAATTTCCTCAATTAATGTCTTTTCAAATTACTTTATATTGCAGATACTCAACTTTAAGTAAGTGTTTTACCCTTTCCAGAATAACGATGTTTTTTGTTTGTTTCCGATTTGGCCAACTATGGATCGTATAGAACCTAAGGCTTTCAGGTCAATCTCTTCTTCTCCTCCCAGAACCTCTTCATTCTTCCACTTCGAATCCTCCGAGGCTCCGCAGAAATTACCAATTTAGGCCTAGCTTTTGGTGGATTCTCCTTAACGCTGTCAATGCGACTAGGAAACACCTTCCCGTTGTGGGTCATGGTGGCAGTAATTCTAATTTCAACCACGACTTTCTTGACTTCTCCTACCCATTTCGTTTTAGAAGTATTATTTTAATATTAACAAGAAGTTCCGTGACGATCTAAAGAGCCTACTTTTCTTAAAATTAACATTCATGCCAACGAACATTCTACAGTATATGAACCTATCTAGAATGACAAAATTAATTTCGTAATATCGAAATGTCTAATTAGTTCGAAATGTACCTGGTATAATGTAGCCTAATAGAGCACTACAGATGGCAGCCCTGGTGACTGAATATATTCTTAGTTCCATCTCTTAAGGTACAGAATACAAAATTTGGTTGAAGTCCAATGGACGTTACATGCAGTTAGACATTGGATCTATCAGCACACGTAAAAGCATGTTGGAAACAATGTCATGCGTGTGTTGGTCAGAAATGATCTGAAATAATATGATATATTGTTGTGCCAATTTTGAATGAATTCCTTTTGTTAGTATAGAAGTTACATGTATTTTAAAATTGGACCTATAAGCAGGCTTAGAATCATGTTGGCAGCACTGATGTATATTAGTTACTCCAAATTAATGTAGAATGCCAGGTACTATACGTGTGCTACGTTTAGAGCTATTGGCTTACATACTTCCTGATATATTGATATCAGGGTTAAAAAAATCGAGACAGCATTTATTGACAGTTGGCAGCTCTGGTTGCTCTTAAGAATACGCATAGTCATATCTGTCATGGTACACATGGCACATACGAAATGTGGTTGAAATCTAAATGATTGTATAGAAGTTACATGTATTTAAAGTTGGACCTCTCAGCAGGCTTAGAATCATGTTGGTAGCACTGGCGTATATAAGTTACTCCAAATTAATCTTGAATGTCAGGTACGATACGTGTGCATAGTTTACAGCTGTCGGCTTGCATACTTTCTGATAAATTGGTATTTGGATAAAATAAATTGAGAGCATTTATTAACAGTTGGCAGCCCTGGTGTCTCTTAAGAATACGCTCAGTTATATCTGTTTATGTACACATAGCACATACGAAATTTGGTTGAATTCCAATTGATAGTTTAGAAGTAATACTGTCATCATACCGGGTGAGTTAGCCGTGGTCGTTACGGCATGACTGCTGGCAGTCGCTGACATCCGGGAGGCAAGGAGGTTCGAATCCCCCCCGGCAACCTTGAAGATGGTCTTCTGTGGTTTCCCATCTTCCTTCCAGGCAAATGTCGGGGTTGGTCCCTAACTATAGGCCACAGCCGCTACCTTCCAACTCCTCTTCCTTCCATTCCAACTTACCTCCCCAACGGTACTTGCAGCTCACCCATCGGGTGACCGTCTCGAAGCAGCTACAAACCTGGCGAGCCGAACATGTTCTCGGACACTCCCGGCACTAAAAGCCATACGCTAAAAATACAAAAAAAACTGTCATCATCATCATCATCATCATTTCCCCTTATCCAGCTCCTGCCGGGTCGGGGTATTTATGGCACTTCTCCACTTTCCTCTTTCCTTCCACCATTCTTCTTCCACGATCTTGTCCCAGTCCAGATTTCTTTTTCGTACGCTGTTCTTCACTGATTCAATCCACCTTGTTCTAGGTCTTCCTCTTGATCTCTTACCCTTGCACTTTGCCTCCGGCATCTGTCTTGGTATTCTATTTTCCTCCATCCTCTTTACATGCCCAAACCATCTTAGTTTATTCTTCTCAATTCTCTCATTTAGTTTTCCCATCCCAACTTCCTTCCTAACATCTTCATTCCTCACTCTGTCTTTCCTTGTCTTTCCTATCATACTTCTTAGGAATTTCATTTCACTGGCTTGGATTCTACTCTCTTGCCTGCTTGTCAGGGTCCAAGTCTCAGCTGCATACGTTAATATGGGAACATAGTACACTTTATACATTACCTCCTTGCTTATCCTTGGCACTTCCTTATCCCAAACAAGTTTTCTTACACTTTGATAGAATGCATTGCTCTGCTGTACTCTCCTGCCAATCTCCATGTCCAACCTACCAGTTTGCATCAATTCACTTCCTAGGTATTTGAACGTGTCCACAATTTCCAAACTCTGACTTCCAATTTTCACAGTGCCCTTTCCTTGTCTTTCCCCTCTTGTCATCACCATGGTCTTGCTTTTCTCTATACTGATTTTCAGGCCGTACTTCTGAATATTTTCGTTCAGTGCATCTAGTTGTTTTTGCACTTCTTCGGTGTTCCTTCCCCAGACCACAATATCATCTGCAAATAACAGTAACTTCATTTCTTTATGTCCATATGCTTCCTTTGTTTCCTTTACAATTTCATCCATCACCATTATGAATAAGAGAGGTGACAGCACACTCCCCTGTCTTAGTCCAGTCTTGTTCCTAAACCAATCTGTCTTTCCAACTGGGGTCAGTACCCTGCTAACACAGTTGTTGTACATTGCTTGCACCATTTCCAACATTTCTCTTCCCAGTCTCTTCTTAACCATGGTTTCCCATACCTTCTCTCTGGGGACACTATCATATGCCTTTTCTAGATCTATGAAAGTCATGATCAAATCCTCTCCAAATTCCCAGTTCTTTTCCATCACCTGCCTCAAGCTAAAGATTGGGTCCACTGTGGATCTTCCACTCCTGAAGCCATACTGTTCCTCTTGCAACTCTCCTTCCACCTTTCTTCTCATTCTTCTTTCTAATATCCATTCCAGTATTTTTCCTATCTGTGATAAGTGGTTGATCCCTCTGTAGTTATCACACACCTTCTTGTCCCCCTTCTTAGCACTGGTATTATTAGCCCTTTCTCCCAGTCTTCTGGTACACATTTCCGTTTCCACACACACTTTAGCAGTCGATACAACCATTGCATACCAACAGGTCCAGCAGCCTTTATCATTTCTACACTGATTTCATCCACCCCTGTTGCTTTTCCCATCTTCATTTTCTGTACTGCTAATTCCACCTCCAGCATTGTTATATCATCTTCTGTTATAGAGTCGTCAGGTTGTGTCACTTCCATTTCACCAGTACAATTGCTCACATTCAATAGCTTATCGAAATACTCCTTCCATCGTCCCTTTATCTCTTCTGGGTGTGTTAACAACTCTCCATCTTCCTTTTTCACCAGCTTTGTGGTAACTCTTTCTTTCCTCTTACTTCTTAGAAGCCCATACAGCATCCTTTTACTGCCACTTACATCTGTTTCCATTCTTCGTGTAAATTCATCCCAACTTTTCTTCTTTTCTTCTCCTACCACTTTCTTACACCTCCGTTTGCTGTCGTGTGACTTCCTTTTGCTTCCTTCTGTTTGATCTCGGTTCCATTCTTTCCATGCAGACTTCTTTTCTTTCACTGCTTTCCTCACTTCCTCATTCCACCACGGTGTCTCCTTCTCTTTCACTCTTGTTGACGTCCTACCACAAGCACTCTCTGCTGCACCAACAAATGCCTTTTTAAAGTGGGACCATTCCTCTTCTATGTTTTCCACTTCGGTAACTGGGATTTGTTGCTTCAATCTCTCCTGAAATTCTTCCTGTACAGTTTTGTCTTTCAATTTCCATACTTTTATTTTACTTTCTCTGATCTCCTTTAGGTTTTCCAATTTTTCCCATCTAAATTTTGCCACCACAGCTCTATGGTCCCCATCAAATGCTTCTCCTGGTAAAGCTGTCACATCTATCAGCTTTCTGCGGTTAGTCCTTTCCACCAGAAAGTAGTCAATTACTGATTTTGTTCTTCTATCGCCCCAACCATATCTCGTAATTTTCCTGCTGTTTTTCTTCCGAAACCATGAATTACCCACTATCAGTCCATTCCTTTCACAAAAGTTTACAAGTTCCTCTCCTTCCCGGTTCTTTTTCCCATATCCATATGGTCCAATGACTTCTTCCTTTCCTTGTCTCTCGTTTCCGACTTGTGCATTCATATCTCCCATGATCACCACTTCTACATCTGAAATTACTCTTTCTACATCCTCCAGGAATATTTCAATATCTTCTTCTCTGTTTCCAGTCTGTGGTGCATACACTTGTATGAAGTCCATCACGTCATTTTTCATCTTCATTCTAATTTTCATTATTCTGTCACTCACACACTCGACCACTTCAACATACTCCTTCAGTTATTTCGAGGTTATCAGTCCCACGCCATTTTTTGCCTCTTGGCCACCACTCCAGTATAATGTATATCCATTCCTCAATTTCTTCCTTCCTTTACCTTTCCATTTCACTTCACTCAGCCCCATCAATCCAACATTCTCCCTCTCCATGAAGTCTACCACCTCCTCCACCATGCCTGTCAGGGTCATGACATTCACGATTCCCACTTTCATTTCGGTTACTGGTCGCCCATTTCTCACAGTTCCCCCAGTACCAAAAGAACTGCGCGTCGCCTGCAGGGTACGCCCTAACCTTCTCCGAATCAGTTGAGGTGCCATTTCCATTTTAGGCTATTATTACGATGGGGTCGCCAATCCCAAAGGCATTTTATGAAGCTACTGCCAGCTATTATACAGGCCGCCCCTAACATGGGAAACAGACGCCCTTGCAGCCGCCCCTATCCTGGGAAACAGACGCTGCCGATTGATGCTGTACTCATACTATTCCCTGAGTACTGGGATGCCTCTTCCGCAATCTCCACCGTTCCGAAGTCCATCTTATCCGCTGCAGATTCCGTTGAGGTATTCGCACGTAACCCTGTGCACGGGGCCTATGTTATACCCCATAGGACTGGGTCCTCACCAGAACTTAGCCGGTACTGTAGTTCCATGGTATATTACAGTACCGTTGCCCACCCCCGCGACGTGGACGCGCCTGGCAAGAATTATCCATGTAGCCAATTATAATTGCCTCATGGACTGGGTTAAGGAGCTGTCTAAATCCAGCCTCCAAGGCTATACTGTATGCATTTAAAAAGTGGACCTATCAGCAGGCTTATAATCATTTTGGCAACACTGCTATGAATGACCTCCTGGAAATTAAACTGAAATATTATTATCTACAGTGTGCCAATTTTGAAATAGCTCCCATTCATAGCTTCCTAGTTAACCAACATGGAGCTCAAATTTCTAGTGCGTTTTTTCAGCAGTTGGTAGCACTGAAATCATTTACAAATATGGGCTTGAGATATTCCGGTATACGTCTTTACTCATACTAAATTTGGTTTCGATTGCTGCAGCCGTTTAGGAGTTGATAGGGGGGGGGGGACACACGCATACACAGCCAGCCAGCCAGACAGACCGACAGACAGAAGGACAGACAGACAGACACACATTTGCCCGGATCGATCTCATAAGTCTACTTTTTCCTCATTTTTGCAAAATGTGAAAAGTAGGCTAATAATATTCCTAGAAAGCTCATAAAATATTATTTAATATTAAGCAATATGTTTCGCTTATAGTCGTGCTTAGACCAGGCTAGGCATCATTATTTTCTACACAAAAGGAAATGTTACTAATATCTTACATTACATAACAACACTTAGTGTAGTAGTAACGTGTGACAGTAAGCAAAGTTTCAATTTCACTCGTAGTTTGCAACACAGACACAAATCACAATACACACCAATAATGCATCGAACACCAAGGAAAGGGGCGGCGGACAGAACCCTGTATGTATAGATATTGCTTTCAACTCGTGAATATTTATACAATTTTAAGTGCGAATTTCAGGTTATAATATATTTATACCTTTGAAATGCACACATCCTACCTCACTTGTAAGTATATACTCGTAGAATTAATTTTGACGGGTAGGGTAAAGTAGTGGGCTAATAAGGTGATTGGGTTTTATTTTTTGCGCTGTCAAACTATCGTTGCATTTTCTGCGTCCCCATATGACAGCGCCCGGTGCGGTCGCACCTGGCTACGCTTGATGACCATCCATTATCAATAAGAACAACATTACATTTCCAGTAATTAGTGTAGTCTCATGTTATAGCGAAACCATTTGATGTCCTCGTCCGCCTCACAACGAGATCTGTGAGGTATTTGTGTTGTTAGTATCATTACTACCATCTTGCCAGATTATTATCGGAGGTACGTCATAGTCCATCGCGTGGGCGCTGATCGCCTATTGTCAGCGGGAGTGACAAGCAGACTCCAGCCAATCATCAGCAATGTGAAGTATCCCATAATCAAGATAACTATCATGCACCCCAGTGATATCAGAGTGTTGTATCCGTGTACTCCAGGATAGGAGTCGTTTCTTAGCGTATTTCTCTTAAATATTAAATCGTAGGGTATTTTATGTTCGACGATGTCCAAATGTAAATATTATATGTCAGAAAACTGTATCATAATGAGGGTCATTATAGTAATATTCTTCATTATGAAACAGTTTCTCCAGCCAATCACAGCTCATTCATTGACCAATTAGGTAAGGATAGCTTTGCGCATGCGCCCAAAATCCAACATGTCGGACATGAATTTCATGATTTGAAATTTCAAATTGGATATCGGATCAACCATTGTAGTTACAATCCCAAACGCAAAGACAAAATCAGCACGGACCTTTATGGAAACAAGAAAATAATATGCCATATGCAAGAAATTTATGAATCTACGTCCAGAAGTTAGCAACACAGCATCCTTCTACAGAAATTACCGACATGGAAAGTGCACCGTCCCATATGTTCGCGTAAATAAACAGGCGAATATGAGACAAGAAATAGCACAGTATCTTAATATCCCCAACTCCAATTTCTACACAGAGCATTGCTTTCAATCGACTTCGGTGACAATATTAGTGAATGCTAGTTCTGATTGGCACTAGACATCATCCAGGCTGTAAACAATAGCATTGCCAAGGAAAGTAAATGGTCTCTGCTTTCGAAATTCTTTGACCCACGCATGCGCTCTGTTCAGTCAGCAAACCACCCAGCGCGCTCTGTTCACTAACTGAAGTTACTGAATCCCACAGATATTTATGAATATTTATGTTAAAACATTTATAATAATGTTATAATTATCGCCGAACATAAACAGTCGTATAGGCATACCATATTCTTCCCGTAATTTGTAAGGCATCTCCTCTGATTTGCAGCATCTTCCCTGCATGAGATATCACCAAAAGTAGGCGTAACTCGGATCTGTTCCTCTCACAAACTCGCAAGTTGGAGAATACAAATTGGGCCACCTTTTGCCTGGGGCTGTTCGTCGGCAAATCTCCTATAAAACCTCCTCTCTGCGCAAGGGAAAGGTTGTGTCGTCTTTTATCCTGGCCATTTTCTGACATCCAGTCACCCTGTATCCAATTATGTCGCAATATCCTTCCATCTAGACAACTGGTCACTAGATATGGCTTTGTCATGTTCCGACGTAGGCCTACATTGCACCGTACAGGGCTGATTTTAACTTGTATGAATTTATGTCCTCTACAGAAGAGGGCGAAACGTCGGTCTCTCTAATAATCAGTACACTGAAAACTAACCACAATATGTGTTCTAATAATATTTGTCGACTCAGTACGGTGCACGCTCTGTAAGGCACGGGGCTGATTGAGTAATTCTGATATATTGGCTATATTGCATTCTGGTCTCCCGTCCGCTCCAGGCGCTGATTGGATGTCATTAACACTTTTAGAAAGTAAACCATTCCTCTTTATTTTTCCCGGCCGAAGTCGTCGGACTTTTTAAGAGCGTTAAAAATCCCTCAGTACGTCTTCCTTCGGAAGGGAAGTAAAGCCGGCGGTCCCTTGTCATAGATTTATGTCATAAAAAACAACCTTCCACTAATATTACACTTGTGTGAAGCTAAATTATAAGTTACATTTGACTAATGCTCTTAGGTTCCAACGTACCCCACCAGGAGCCTGCTGCGGTGGCATCTAGTAACCAAGTTCAGAACTAGTTGTTGTTGACGGTGGCGTTTGGTAGCAAAAGTAGGAACAACTTGAAAATTGAATGTCTGCAGTCCTTACTTGAATTAAAAACAGATAACACACACTAATACAGTCATCACAATTAACACCGGTTATCAGACAGATTCTACACGGGGCTACACGACCACGTTGTCGCATCCCCTAAACTTTCAACTCGACTGCGTTCCATTTGCCTCAATTGGCACTTGTGGAATCTTTGAACATCAGCCCTGTGATATTTGTCTGATAACCAGTGTAATTGGTGTGGCTGTAGCAGAGTATATTAATATAATTATTTAAATCAAGTAGGAATTGAAATCAGGTACCATCCGAGCATTTTTCGAGAGAGAGAGGGAAAAGCCAGGATAAACGTACAGCAGGAAACCTGATCTCATTTTGAAGCTCTCATTCGTGATTATCGGAAACGACAACCACTGTAAACGTTCAGTGTGATGACGAATTTATGAAGAGTAATATTAATGGGAGGTTTTGTGCGTTCTGGCCAGTGCCATTAAAAGCGGGCGGACTTGTGAAATCGGGTGCAGCGTTGCCGCGTTAAGTTGCGATCGTCGCGGCTCGCAACGAACGAACACAGCTTTAAGTTTACTTTCAGCCTTTGATTTTCTTTCCTCGTACGAATTTCAATCTCCATCACCTTTTCACATAAGGGCTTTGGACCTTCAATGGCAGGTTTGAAAATGGTTTGCTTCCTAATTTGGAAATGTCATACTACACAATATTTACATGGGCTATTTACATTATTTACATATCTTTACAGTATTTAATTCAGTCAGTATTCTTCGTCCGATGAATCAGAACTGCTGTCATTCATGTTAATTATGACTGACTCGAAATGAGGGGCATTTTCAGACGGTCCATCTTTCTCCCAGTAGTGGTCTTCAATTCTTTTAGCGTGTTTAATACATTGTTTTCAGAGTTCAGGAGCAACGGTAAGCAAGGCTTCTCGGCATAAAATATTCATTGCTTCCATACTTCTACCATTTTGTAATATGGTAGCCATATTTTTCCTTTAACGTGAGTCCAAATAAGTTCGATTGGTTTGAGCTCACATTGAGCCAATGGTACCCAAACAAGCTTTACATCCGGTCGAAGTCATTTGGTTAGTTGTTCCAGTTTCTTCATTGAAAATAAGGCCTGGCAAGGACAATCAGCTCTGATTTATTCAGCTTGTTGTAATTGCCAACTCCAAGTGGTATTGATATATTCTTTGTTGTTATCCAGATTATAATGTCAGGTTTCAGCCATGACGTGTTCGGGGTTTTAGTTGCAGGATTGACCATCGTATGATGTGGGGCTTGATGTATAATGACTGCCGACCTTTGAGGGAATAAACTCAGCACTTTTGTGAACCATTCCTCGTAATGAGTCGAGTTCGCCCTCAGACAATGGTGGTCTTGGAGGCCTCTGGAAGTGATGTGATGTGGCCAATGTGCAGTAAACAGTAAGACTGAAAATAGCATGTGGACATAGCCAGGTCACTACACAACTGCCCGGGACGAGGTTACCCGGCAACGCTGCACTCTAATTCTCCAGCCCGCTCGCTTTTAATCGCACGGGCCAGAACGCACAAAACCTCCCATTAATATTACTCTTCATAAATTCGTCATCACACTGTACGTTTATTACAGTGGACGTAGTTTCCAATAATCACAAATGAGAGCTTCCAAAATAGACCAAGTTTCCTACTGTACGTTTATCCTGGGCTGAGAAACCGTTACTTCAGAAAATGTATTAGAACTTTTTATTGGGTAATTGAAAAAAATCAAACTTGAGATTTGTACTACCGATACTTGTGCCTAAAACATATGAAAATATCATTACTCTCAGCCAAGTAGTTTTCCAAGTATATAGTTTTAAGTGAGTGGTTCCTAGAAAAGACGTCAACAACACGGACAATTTTTCATAGAACCACAAATAAATAAATAATTAATAAACTTGACAATAATTGGCTTATATATTCTAACGCAGAATTAAACAAGGAAAATATTGGTGTAAGTCATTTTTCAATAGGTCTGTTGGTTTGGTTGTAATTAAGGCCTAAACTGGAGTATCCATAATAAAAAAATCCGACAGGAGGTGGATGGAGGGAGAACCGGCACCACTGTCTCCTTCCCTCAGAGCCGCAGACTCGGCGGATTGAGGGAGAACCGGCAACCCTGCCTCTCGCCTTTAGAACCGAAGACTTGACAACGTCTGGCGAACACCATAGCCACAAGCTGGAGAGCCTCAATGTGTGACAATGTTATTTGCGCTCTGCCACGCGCGAGACGCACAACGAGTAATAACGGCTCTTCAATGAACCCTGAGTGATTGTGTACGAGGAGCATTTCTTAAAAGGACAAGGTTACTGCACCAATTGTGACATCACAAAGGTGACCAGGGGTCATCAAAGTTTGGTTATTCACCTATCGCACTTTCTAAAGCGTTAGTACGGCGCGTATGGCGGATGTGTTTAATATGGACACTCGAGTTTAGGAATTAATTACAAACAGACCTGTTAAAAAGGAGTTATACCAATATTGTCCTTGTTTAATTCTGCGTTAGACTATATAAGCCAATTATACTCAAGTTTATTAATTATGGTTTTATATTTGTGGTTGCATGAAACATTGGCTGTGTTTTTGACGTCTTTCCTAGGAACCTCTCACGTAAAACTATATACATGGAAAACTACTTGGCTTAGGATAATGAAATTTTTATGTGTTATAGGCACAAGTATTGGTAATGTAAATCTCAAGTTTAAATTTATTTCAACTACGTAATAAAAAGTTCTTATATTTTTTCTGATGTAACGTTTTCTCAGCCCAGGTTAAATGTACAGCAGGTAACGTGGTCTTGCGATTAAAAGTAGGTCGCCTGCTCTCATGAGGAAGAACAAACGATACAATGTAAGATATATAAATAATCTAACACCAGGATTTATTTTCAGTCGGTCCACACTGAGTGGGGAGGAACTAGTCTACTAATTTATTAACCTAACATGAAATAAATTAATTATGTATTACTTAATTGTTACACTTTTTTTTGTACAAAAGCGGGTATTTAAGTGGATGAGATGTTTCGATCGTCAAGCGATCATCATCAGACCCAAATCTAAGCTTTAGTGAACCGCATCTGATGATGATCGCTTGACGATCGATTCATGCTATCTTATGTGTGTTATTAAATGTATAAATAATAAGAGACGTGTAATTCAGGTTAGGGTGATAAAGTATTCGTTACTACCTGCCCGCTTGACATGGTGGGTGAGTAGTGATCGTGTCGGACTACCAACCCCCCAAGCTTGCAGGTTCGCTCCTGGCCGCGGTAAGTGATTTTTTTTGTTGGTTGGTTGGTTCCTTAGTTTAGGGGCTGCGACAAAGCGGTCATGTAGCCCCGTGTACTTTGGGTGTGTGTAGAAGCTCTTTGATAACCGGTGTTAATTGTGATGGCTGTATTCGTGCGTGTTATCTGTTTTCAATTCAAGTAAGGACTGCAGACATTCAAATTTCAAGTAGTTCTTACTTTTGCTACCAAACACCACCGTCAACGACAACTAGTTCTGAACTGGGTTACTAGATGTTACCGCAGTCGGCTCCTGGCGACGAACGTTGGAACCTAAGAGCGTTAGTCAAATTTAACCTATAATTTAGCTTCACACAGGTGTAATTAGTGGAAGGTTCGTTAACATGCCATAAATCTATGACATGGGACCGCCGGCTTTACTTCCCCTCCGAAGGAAGGCAAACTGAGGGACTTTTAACGCTCTTAAAAATTCAGACGACTTTGGCCGGGTTTGAACCCGCGACCTTGGGCATAGAAGCTCAGCGTGCTACCAACTACGCCACCGAAGCCACTAAGTGATTTTTGAAAGGCGACAAAATTCACGGCACGCATGACATACATTGTTGGTATGTTAAAGAACCCATTTGAATTCATTAGGCCGTGTTCATAATGGAAAAAATAATCTCGGGATTTCTCGCCGACACAAAGTTCCTCATTTCTCTACTAGAAAGCGCTATAGTGTTCAAGGAGCTTAGATATCTTGACTTTCATAGTGCTCCAAAGAACGACAAAATTTGACATGGAAGCTGCTCTCTTGGTGGCAAATAAAGCTTGCACCCAACACCCGATGCCATACGATATTATTATTATTACTCCCCGCCACACTCGTGTTGACCGACTGAAAGGTGATTCTGTTCATACAAACGATAAAATGTAACAAGGTAAAGAAATGCCTTCACCCATCGAAGAATGAGGATTTGGAAGGATGTCGAGACACGAAAGGGAAAATTCTGCAAAAAGGAGAAACGTGCGTCAAAGTCAAGAAAGGGTTAAACAGGACCCAGCTCATGAATCTCTGTGAGCCCTTGAGGGTCGTAGCGCTAACCACCTGACACTTTTCGGTGTATAGTAGTTGCTTTGACAGAAAAAGATAAATCGTGGTTCCAGGAAATAAAATAAAATAACTGAAAGTCTCCTTAGACCACGGATACCTTCAGGGTAATGACCAGTGGAAAGGCGTACAAAGTGGTGTCCGTGGTCTCCAGTGGGGTAGGATTTGCCATAAATCATCGCATTCAATCATGTTGAGAACATTCCTCCAGTTGATTACTCTAGTATTTTATGTTGGTTGTCTGTCATCTGTTGTGGAATGTAGCTGTTTCTATTCTCAATACACATGCAATCATTACTCCACTGTGTTCAGTTTCTCACGTCAATAAGTTGAGTAACAAGCGAGATACACGCGTAAGATGTGTCTGTGCATGCCATTTGCTTACGGTCATTGAAGCAAAGAGTATATAACAAGTAGTTCCGTGAAGAACTACACAGCCTATTTTTATATCCGGCATCCTACTTAGTCTATGTTAATTACCTCTATCAATTATACAAAATTTCAGTTTGATTGCTGTAAAAGATTCGTGTATATTGAGAACCGTCTAAATATTTTGGATGGTCACCATGTTGGATTTTGATGTATGTAGAACTTAGAGTTATGTAGTCTACTATTACATGAAGATTATTGTGTAGGTGTATTATTTGAACTTCAATCGCATGATTTGGACACAAGAAATAAAAACGAAATTTTAAAACCTTGCACAGCCGCCATTTCGTGGTTATAAAGACAATTGAATTAAATTAGATGCTACTGTATTATAATTTGTATAAGCATATACCGTAACAGGTATCACCGCACTCGGATGGTTAAATCGCAAGAAACGTCGATTTGAATATTTAAATTTCGCGTCACCGCCATGTTGGAATTGTGCTCGGCCGGTTATTGAAAGTCCCAAAGGTGAACGTATGTTTATAGCCACTATCAACATACAACATTTCAGGTTGATTGCTGTCATAGATTGACAGGTAAATATTTTAGATGGTCGCCATGTTGGATTTTAATATATGTAGGCCATGGAGTTATGCACTTTTAGATGAGGACTATTGCGTAGTTTTATTATTAAAACGTTGACTTCGATGTCATGATTAGGACACTAGAAATAGAAAATAATTATATAATTTCGCACAGCCGCCATCTTGAGGTTATGTAAACAACTGAACTAAATTAGATGTGAGTGCTTTGCAATTTGTATAGTCATTTGCTGTACTAAGTTTCACTGCGTTTGGATGGTTAAATCGCGAGGAAAGTTTCATATTCGCTTGGCCGCCATGTTCATTTTGTAGTTAACAGGATTTTGAAAGTCGCATAGGTGAACTTCTATTAGTGCTGTTTATCACCGTACACAATTTTAGAGTGATATTTGTAATAGTTTCGGGGATATAGAAGGCCGGTGAAATATTTCGTATAGCCGCCATGTTGGATTGGTGAGACGTAATAAAATTTGAAGGGCACGGTCGGGATCGGCCGAAATTGTACTATGACGTTATCGAGTTTCATTCGAATTGCTCCAGCCGTTTATACGTTATAAGGGGGGGGGGGGGGCGGCACACACACACACACACACACATACACACGGACAAAAGGTGATCTCATAAGCCTATTATTTTATAAATGAAAATAGGCTAAAACTATGTGGGTTGGCACAGGCACTGCTGATATCCAAAATAGATTTGGGTATTAGAAAGTCAGGTTTGAAACGTTAGACTGTACCGTGGCGCTCTATGGAAGGGAAACTTGGACTGTTGGTGCAGCAGAAAAGATGAGAATAGAAGCATTTGAAATGTGGTGTTACAGGAGAATGATGAAGATCAGATGGGTAGATAGGGTTACAAATGAAGAGGTATTAAGACGTATGGGAGAGCAGAGATGTTTCTGGCGATTGCTTATGAAGATAGCGATAGGTTGGTAGTCACATACTAAGACAGCCATTAATAGCAAACTTAATTATGGGAGGAGGTGGTCAAAAGACTGAAGACTCAAAAAATAACAAGAACAATAACGACGACATTGATAACAACATTGTGTGACTATACAGGTTGCTTAACAGCCATGGTACCTCGTTACAGGCAGCCTTCGATTCCCAGGTCAGAAAGTCTTAACAAGCTTATGAACAAACGGTCCGATTTAGGGGAAATCACGATGAAGTCGGCCATACCGTTTGCTTCTATGCGTAAGACAGGAACAGGAAATGCGTCTGGGGTGAGTTAGCAGTGTAATTTCGAGGGACTTAGACATCGTGATCATTCAGCTGACAAGCATGGATACAACATGGCGGATGAGTGAATTTCAAATATGTAATATTATTATTCAAGTGATTTAATCACACGAACGTAGAGAAACATTTCACAGCGAATCTTTACTTATGACTTAATATAACATCGACTTCAAATAGTGTACAATTGAGTTAAGAAATTCAAGATGGTAGCACTACGAATTTTTAAAACACATTTTTAATTCTTGCGTCATGATCAAGCGTTTGAATATTAAGTCATAATTCTTGGAAATAACTCTTTGGTTTACATTGAAGTTAATTCTCCCGCTTTGTAATGAAATGATAATTTTATGTTAATTTCAATTAATGAGCGTTGCATCAATAACAACAGACAGTGTCGGGGTTGGGTAAATAAATGGCATCTACAAATAAAAGACTGAAACTCAGCCTCTCCACCATTAAAATATTCTAACGATGTCCCTCTAGAACAGCAGCGTCCAGAGTGCCTGGCACTGTCCAAAGTCGCACCTCTGCACATCTGTGAATGTACAGTGCAGAGGTGTATCGTTAGACAACGGTGCGCTCGCATTATGGGAGTGACGTATCCCGCAATGCTACTCGTTGTGAAAGCGCTGTTTGAAAATTACATATGTGTTCTCAAAGACGCGAAAGAAAAATTTGTAAACAGAACTTTCAGCTTCGTTTCCTATGTTCGATTTTTTTTTTTTGCACGGCCTTGTTCCATCTCAATGAATAGCGCACCAACTAAGTTACAATTGGAATTTATTGCAATGCGCGGTTGAGGGACAAGATCATTACAGCAAGAAACTTGACCGAATTCTACGAAAATTTTCCCCATAATGAATTTCCTCGCTTTCATCAAGAGACCGCCAAACGTATGAGTATGTTCGGTTCTACCGATGTATGTGAAAGATTTTTTCGATATTAAAACGTAACAAACCGAAGTTCCAAGCGGGCATTTCAGATGAGAATTTGAGAAGTTATTAACGCTTGTCTGTAAACCGTTCATTTGCGCCTAATTTTAACAAGATTGTTAAGGGACACTACGACTGAATTTTTCAACTTCCACATTTTTGTTATCAGATGCCAAAGTTTGGTGCTTTTCAGTCGGTCAACTCGAATGTACCCAAAAAGAGCTGGGTTATGCCCTAATCCTGAAATAAATTACATGAGATGAATAAATACACTAGGATGACCAGTTTCGATCGTCAAGCGATCATCATCAGATCCATTACACTTGGGGGCTATAACATCTATGTTTGAGAATACAGGTGAAAAATATTTACAATATGTACAATTATTTAGTTGCAGTATTGGTAATGCAGCTGTCGGTCTATGCTAAATGTAGTATATCTAATGTTAGGTGAAATGCTCAAAATGGTGATAGAAATCCGGAGTTTGTCTGTTTGGTGTGATTGTATGGTTGTAAGAAATCAACTATGGTTATACTGTAATAATACAGGCTGATACTTATCTGGTTGTCTTCCTGGCTGGAGCTTCGAGCAGTTTCGTGTTCACTCTAGCACCAGTTGTGGTCGACTTAACCCGGGTGTTAACTGGACGAAACTGGTTTTTCCTTTCTCCCCCCATAGTTCTGTCTGAGGTCAGTGCAATGTTTATTTGTGTGACGTTGTCAAATCTAGATAAGAATGTATGTTATTGAATACAGGAAGATCTACAACTATTAAAGAACGTGGAACTGTCTTCGCCACGCGTGGACTAAAAAGTCATTCGAACTAAGCGCTACCCGGTCTATTGAAGACGTCCCGGCACCTTTAATGCTGCCGGTTTTAGGCTGATTTTCCGGAACGGCATTTTGACCGGAGGTGTTTTTGAAATTAGATAGAGCTCTCCAAGGCCCTTTAGCTCTTCAACATTATAGCATATACGAGGCACGTCCAGAAAGTAAGTTCCGTTTGGTAATAAAATTGAATTGTGTACAGATACAGAAAAATTATTTATTGCACAACATTCTACTCCTCTTAAACTACTTTTCCACATAACTGCCGAACTTTTGCTGGCATTTGTCATAGCGTGGCACAAGTTTTTGGATACCTTCTTCATAGAAGTTTGCCGCCGACCGTAAACGAGAGTGAAGACTCCCCTGTAAGATATCCTACCGTTCGGCCACCACTGTTAGGCAATTTGCGTATGTGGTCAGGAGAACTCCTAAACATGCGCAGTTCTCCTGGTAAGCACGCAATTTGCCTAACAGTGGTGGCCAAACGGTAGGATATCTTACAGGGGAGTCTTCACTCTCGTTTACGGTCGGCGGCAAACTTCTATGAAGAAGGTATCCAAAAACTTGCGCAACACTATGACAAATGCCTGCAAAAGTTCGGCAGTTATGTGGAAAAGTAGTTTAAGAGGTGTAGAATGTTGTGCAATAAATAACATTTCTGTATCTGTACACAATTTAATTTTATTACCAAACAGAACTTATTTTCTGGACGTGCCTCGTACTTACATTTTATTGCCAAAATCCTTCATGGTATTATAAACTAAGTTTATCTTCTAATACGTTATCACGTGCATGTAACCACTAAGCTACGCCAGCCGGCAACACTCGACAGTAATAGAAACACAGCCATGTATTATAACTTGACACGCTAATAGCGACGAGTTGAACATCTCTCCGGAGATAAGATTGATAGCGCTATTGTCTGCTACGAGCGCTAGTTAGCACTTCATATGTCGGCAGCAATGATCTATGTTGATAGACAGGTTTTCCGCTTGTTTACCCGCCTAGAGGGGGCCTTGATTTATAGCATGACCCTGAACATATACTATTACAATGGGGAAACCACCGAAACTCATTTCAAGGATGGCCGAATGTGGGGTTCGAACCCATTTCTACCGAATCCGCAGATAGCTTGACCCTATGGTCTAGCGCTGTGTGGTAACGAGCGTAGCTACAGTACAGCCAACACAATGACACAGGTTATCAGACAAATTCTACACACACCCAAGTATAGGCTACATGGAGCTAATAACCACGATGTCCCTCAATAAATCATCATCATCAACAACAAAAGCAACAATCGGAGACTAAGAGTCATTGCGATGGAGCTAAAGCACTGAATGTAAGAGTTGATTGAGTCTTCAGTATTTTCATTGGTTTGAAGCAGCGCTCCATGCCTCCCTGTCCTGAGCTAATCGTTTCATCTCTACATGGCTAGCACACCCTAAATCCTAGGCAATCTAACACATTGTAACCTTGGTCTAATAATTTTATTAATGCAGCCAATGTCCATGTACTTTTCTTTTGAGGACGGGTCAGGGAAGGGATTGTGATAGGAAATCGGCCGTGGACCTATTGATAGGAACCGTCCCGGCATTCGCCTGGTGGTGAAAATGGGAAACCACGAAAACCATTTTCAGGACGGCCGAGGTGGGATTCGAACCCACGCTCTCCCGATGCCAGCGAGGCACGAGGTAGCGCGTTAGCGCTCTCGGCCACCGCGGCCGGTTTAACCTTGGTCTACCCCTACAGTTCTTGTCCTCAACCCGTCCTTCCATAATTAAGTTTGCTATTCCTGGATGTTTTAGAACGCGTCCTACCAACCTATCTCTTCTCTTCATTGGCAGTCGCCAGAAACGTCTCTCCTCTTCCACTCGTCTTAAGACCTCTTCATTTGTTACCCTATCTACCCATTTGATCTTCATCATTCTTCTGTAACACCACATTTCAAATGCTTCAACTCTCCTCTTTTCTGCTGCTCAATTAGTCCAAGTTTCACTTCCATAGAGCGCCACGCTCCAGACACAGACTTTCAAAGATGAGTTCCTAATACCTAAATGTATATTCGATGTCAACAGATTTGTTTTCTGTAGAAATGCTTCCCTTACATGTGGTAATGTACTGTATCATAATGATGGATATTATAACACTATTTTTCATTATGAAACAGTTTCTCCCACCAATCACAGCTCAAGAAACAGTTATTTGACCAATTAGATAAGGTTAGCATCGCACCCGCGCTGAGTTCCAAGGCCTTCTAATTTAAATTTCAGTGCGTTGCCTAGTGTCATAGTAGGGTAATCGAGGAGGCCATGGTCAAATACAAGGCATTCTCTGCGTCTCATGCGCTCTGTTCAGTACATAAAACTGGCGAAATCTCGACAGATATTTATGAATATGTATCTTCGAACATAAAACAGTTATAATAATTATCGTCGAACATAAACTGTGGTATGCAACTCGCCTATAATGGTAAATAAGACACTCGTGTCTTAATTATTGCCATTATAGGCGAGTTGCATAATGTACTATTTTTATATCCTCTTTGCTTCGTCCATCACTGGTTATTTTGCTTCCTAATTAGCAGAAGTCTGCTTCTTCCTTTACATTTTCATTTGACTATTCGACGTCAGTAGGGGTTTCTGATTTCTTTCGGCTGCATTCCACTATTTTTGTTTTACATCTGAGCATATAGTGGAAAATGTCGGGTGCCATCGGGATTCGAACCGCAATATTGTCGGATCTTTGGCGATGCTTATTGCGCTAAACTTCTGCTTATGCGAACCGAGAGCGTTCGTTATATGGTGGACCATGTCCCCCTGACTGAAGATGTCGCAATCATGAAAGGTATTCCCGTTTCTTGGTAGCAGTTATCCTAATGAGCTTCGCCCGGCTTTGGTGGCATAGTGGGTAGCATGCTGAGCTTCTGCGCCCAAGGACACGCGTTCAAACCCGGTCGAAGTCGTCGGATCTTTTAAGAGCGTTAAAAATCCCTCAGTACGCCTTCCTTTGGAGGGGAAGTAAAGCCGGCGGACCCATGTCATAGATTTATGGCATGTAAAAGAACCTTCCACTAACTACAATTGAGTAGTCCAGTTGCAAAACTTGTTTAATCCACTTGTGAATAAGGATCATGTCGTAAGATTATTTATTTAATTATTTTATTTTACCTTCTTTTCTTTGGTTTTATTTTGTTTTATTTTGTTTTATTTTGATTATCCAGAAAACAAACACAAAACAAAAAAAACGAAGCAAAAAAGCAAAATTCAAAAACAAAAGCAAAAGCAGAAAACAAAAAACAAGAAACACGAAGCAAAAAGCAAAATTCCCAAAAAAAGCAATAGAAGAAAATAAACACAAAACCATGAAAGAAAAGAAAAAAGTAAAATTCAAAAGCACAAAGCAAACACAAAACCAAAAGCACAAAGCAAAAAGTAGAAAACAACAAGCACAAAAGATACGCGAGGCAAAGTTCAGAGAAACGTTTCTCATGAAAATGATTCTTATTCACAAGTGGATTAAACGAGTTTTGTAACTGGACGACTGAATTGTGTGATGCTAAATTTGTAGGTTAGAGTTGATTAACGCTCTAGTACGTTCGTCGTCAGGTGCTGACGGCGGTGGCATCTAGTAGCCAATTTCACAGCTAGATGTCGTTGATGGTAGCATTTTGAACTACCTGAAATTGATCGTTAACAGTCCTTACCTGCAAAACGTCATAAAGAGAACACATGATAACAATGATGTATTTAGCTTCTCTTTCAGGAAAATAGCAAAGTTTCCAGAAATATTAATTTAATGTATGACATATTTCTGTAGGGCGGTACGTTTCTAAATCACGATTTACACAGCAACTTATGCTTCTGAAATGCGTCTTGCTTGTCCTTGTACTGTAACTATAAACCATTGGTTCTGAATTCGTAGAAATCTGCGGAATACTCAGCCCGAAATTGAATCATGTGCGCAACCAATATACCTGATCACTTGTAACCCCTTCTGAATAACACTTATTTTAAAGATATTTCAGTTCAAAACCTGACAGTCATCGCCACGAATACATTCGGACGATTCTCGTTCAACGCACATCGTTTCCGAAATCCCCATTTATTGGCCACTTTTTTTATAAGTGGTGGTGGACCCTTTTCTCCCGCAGACCACTCCCGAGGCACTAGCGGACCACCGGTTAAGAACCAGTGGTATAAACGGTCAGATCTTGCAGCAAAAATGACTAAAATCCTTATGTTTTACTTCACTCCATGATTTTGAACAATTAATGGAAGACAATAATAGAGCCCTGGATAACAAGGATAATTTTAACTTACTAAATTACACGCAAGCTTTTTTTTGCGGTGGGGAGGGTTGTTGATACTTCCATGATAATGACACGGGACGAATTAAAAATAAGATGTTCACTAAAGAACATATAGCCTACTTTCTCCTAAATGCATGGGTATTGTTATAACTCTTTGTCCTTTTCAAGGAGTATAATTGAATGTTGGTTGTAGTAGCTCGTTGAAATACAACGTGCTATAGGGATATTAAACATGAATATCAGGTGCCCTTTGCTAGTGCTACCTCTGTTCAACATTTCAATCAATTCGGTTTGACCGTGTTTCAATTGATATGGGGAATCGATTTGCACACATACATGGCCGCTATCTGCAAACTATTGGGCTGATGACCTTGCAGTTCAGTCAAAAGATGCTTGCTACAAAAATGTATGTTGTTGCAAAATTTGGTAGAGATCAAATGATTAGGTTGGTCGTAATTTGATTTAAGCTTTTAACATTTGGGTGGCCGCCATTCCATTTCCGTCAAGATGGCGGCGATATAAAACATGACACTGAGGTGCCCTTTGCTAGTGCTACCTCTGCACCAAATTTCGTTCAATTCGATTTCACCGTGTTCGAATTGATAGGGGGGGGGGGGGGGGGGGCAGACATTCCGAGTACACACAGACACACAATGTTTGGCCCTGTGTAGATCTCATAAGTCTACTTTTATTTTTTGCAAAAATCGAAAGTAGGCTAATAAAGGGTCCGGAAGTTCTAGTCCTGGGGCCTTTGATCGCCCTCCAGGGACCTCATATCGAGATTGTGTCAGCAGAGGGTGTTGTATTGGTCTGGAGCTGTCACAGCTTGCCTTATTCCACTGTTCGGAACGTGATCTATGAATATTGTTACGTAATGATCATACGAGCAACATTGAGCAATGTAGCGGATGTTATCAGCCCACACCGCACCGCGATCCCAACATTAGCATTCTCTTTCGCCTCATTGCTGCCACAGAAACACTGGGACATCTTCAAACAGTCAACACAAAATTAGTTTTACCTGCATTATTAAGAAGGAAGATAAACAGCAACTTCATTTTATTTAATTCAAAGTTTACTTTCAGTTGAGTATAAATGAAGTTCTTTGATTATTGGCAAGTTTTCAGGAAGAAACGTTGCTACTTTATTTCCAATATTTTGTGCTTAAGCCAAAATCACTCTCACTAAAACGTTACAACACATTCAGTGTTCACTCATCTTTACTGCAACCAAACTTCTTGACGTTCTAGGACAGAGGTAGCCCTCATCTGAATTACAAATACACACAGTGATACAGCCATCACAATAACACAGGTTATCAGACAAATTCCACACACACACACACGCACACCCACGTACACGGGACTACATGACCGCGATTTCACAAAAGCCCCTACATGAATCAACAACAAACCAGTGAAAAGACTGAAGACTCAAACACATTATTATTGAGTTGCAACTGGTGCGAACAATCTCCCCTCCTGAAAGCAAGGGGCAGATGACCTAGTAGTTCCTCCCCTTAAAACCTCCTCAAGGCAGGACGCGATGGCTTGTCTGCTCCACCACCAGCAGAGCTGTGATAGCGGAGAGGAAGTAGGTGGCCTATGCTGCTGGTTATTTGCGAGCAGTTGCGATAGATCAGTGTTGCCCAGGCAGGAGCATTGGGCTCTGGAAGCGCACACAGCTTTGAGGGCGGAGCTAAAACCTACTATAGCATTCTTTCTTTCTTGTGGTGGTTATTATTGTTGTTTGAGATGCTGTCTCCCTTCCCCCTACCCAAATTTGCAATTGTTCAGAATGGAAGTGAGAAAAAATTAAATCGGAGTGACTGGTAGTATGAGTCATCCTGATAATTATGGTCACTTGATTCACAGTGCTGTTTGATATTGGCTGACATCGCTCTCATCGACCATCGACATACCCCCACATCCTTTAAGACCTGGTGGGGTATTTTCCTGCGTAGTACCTAGGTACCTAATCCTTCTTTGTTTAGCTTACAGCATATTGAGTGACCCCATCCATCTGTCAGGTGCTCCCTTCTAAATTGTTACAAATATATATATTTCCAGAAGACATTCACGTCATCCTTCCCCCCTGGATATGTCCGGTAGGTATGAGCAGCAGTCTACAGTTCTCATGGCTTGATGATGAAATGTCCATGTTGATAAACATAAAGTATGCAGATCTTCCCTCTGCAGTACAATGCATTTTAAGGCGTATTTTGTGTAAATACTCTTAATAAGATCTCTCCTTCCTGCAAGATGTTGCCCTTTTTTTTAGCCTATTTTCAATTTTGAAAAAATAGGCTTATGAGATCACCTTTTGTCCGTGTGTGTGTGTGTGTGTGATTCGTGTGTGTGTCCCTAATAAAATCTAAACGGCAGGAGCGATTTCAATGAAACTCGGAAAGTTCATAGCACTATTCCCGGCGACCTCGACCGTGCCCTTCAAATTTTGTTACGACTCACCAATCCAACATGGCGGCTGTGCGAAATATTTCACCAGCATTCAATATCTCCGAAACTATTACCGATATTACCCTGACATTTTCTATGGTGATAGAGGGAACTACTATAAGTTCACTTATGTGACTTTTGAAAACCTGGTAACTACAAAACCAACATGGCGGCCAAGCGAATGTGCGACTTTTAAATAGACGTTTCTCGCGATTTGACCAACCAAACGCAATGAAACTTGGTACAGTATATGTTTATATACATTGTAATGCACCGACATCTAACTTCGTTGAATTGTTTACATAATCACAAGATGGCGGATGTGCGAAATATTTCACCGGCATTCTATATCTCGGAAACTATTAGCGGTATCTCCCTAAAATTTTGTACGGAGATAAAGGGCACTACTGGAATTCCATCTATAAGATTTTCAAAAACCGGTTAACTACTGAACCCTTTAACCTCTGACGGATAAATGATTCGATGTTTTATTTCTTCAATTAATAAATATTTCCACCAGCATCATGAAAATAGCCAGACGGAGATGAGGAAATTTCAAGCATTGGTTGGAGACAATGAGGAAATACCTGCAGCAGTTTGACAAAAGGCTAAATACTTAGGATTGTGAAAAGAAAGACCTAGCAATGATTCAGAAGGACAGGTGGTGGCCACCTCAAAATAGAAGCGACGCGCAGTGAGACACGCTTCTGGTATGTTCATTGTAATATTCGCGCCTAGAAAAAATATGATGCAGTAACGTGAGTGGCTGATGAAAATACTAGACACTCCTACTAGGCCAAGGTCTGATAAAAACCGCCAAGTTACAGAAAATGTCGAACCAATGGGAGAAGAATGCTTCCCAGCGCGGCAGGTCTAGCTTGGGCACGCTATGGCTAGCATTAACGCGGGAGATCGGCTAGACAACATCTCTACGATCGATTCTAGGATTAATGGGCATATTCTTGACCTGCGCTATTTTTCGAGTTCAATGATATTTATTTCATTCCTGTACCACTATTATTTTGAGAAATTTTTATATAATTTCCCCCTCTATCAAGACCTAGGGCCGGTTCATTTATAAGTGGCGTGAAGAGCCAAGACATTGCTATTACTCTTGTACGTCTGAGGACGTAGGGCGTATTACTTTTGTTCGTCTGAGGACGGAAGCACTTATACTTTGCGTGTCATCAAGGACACATAAATTATTAATAAATGTGTTAAATTCAGTGTTAGATAGTCATAGTACTATATTTTGTAGGGGCAGTATCTTCGATAATTCGCCAATGAACAGTTCCGGGGAAAGTAGTACCTGAAACGGCGAATTTAGTAGTCAGATATCTAGTGTATAATAATTTAACTTTTTGAATCAGCACGAGAGATGACATCGCTTACCATTGAAGGAGCCTGGAACTATCAACACTCCGTCAAGATGGTTGAAATGAGATAAGAAGCATCCAGTTGGGAGATGGCCGCTGATGTTCTTTGACGGGTGACTAGCTGAGGATGAGTACTCAATAATATTATTATTATCTGATAAATTAACTTATGGTGTATGGGACATATTTTGTTTTGTAAATATTTTGCTTGTGTGATTAACGTAGTATATTTAGTTTTGGTCTGACACACCTTTTGCATGGAAACAGCTCGCATATGTTATTAGCGGAAGGTTCTTGTTTTTGTTTGTTGTTTTAACTAACGTAGCTATGTGGACGACCGTGTTTGCATATGTTACGCAATGCGGTTAAAAACGTCTCTCGGAGATATGTTGTGTTTCACAAGTAGGACTGAAGTAATATAATTACACAGTAGATTGGAGGGTAATTAATTTTTTTGGTTTATTATTGATCAGGTTCAGTGAAATTATTGCCTTTGGAGCAATGTGATTTGTGACGAAGAGCAGTCAGTTCTATCGTAGGTTTTAATATTTTCATAAAATAGTTTGTGATCATCTATTCAGCCGATCTGTGTGAAAAACGTGATGTCATTCCCAGAAGTGTGTGTGTGTGTGTATTTTTGTGGTTATTACAAGCGGGAATTTCAGCGTAGACTGATTTCTGTCAGCTTGGTGCCAGGTCCATATTGTAACCTTGCGAGGGCAATTGTGGATATTTTGATTAATGTCTGACCATTTGTTGAGGTGGTTGAGATTTGCTGCTGTTGATTCTTTGAGATAACGGCACAGCTGGTCAGTTATTTTAACACACTGGAGTTGGGACAATGGCAGGTATTGAGGAAAGGGGAGATGTTTCACAAGACGGACTGAAGGTTGCTAGCGAGGTCATTAGTGGAGAGTGCTTGTGGCACCGTAATTACTTGAAATACAGAATTAAGAACTGATCAATGATAAAAATTGTTTAAATAAATGGGAGTTGCCTACGAATCACGATAATCTCCGAAGCGTTACCTTAACATGCAGTTTTGTTCATATAAAGTAATATCAGCTGGTCAGGCTTTTGTTTTTGTCGGTTTAGTCCATGTTTATATTCCATTCTGTGACCCGTGAAGTCACGTGCTATGCTGTATTTCCTTGCTTGAGTATTGAGCAATTGGCCGGAGTTGGCAGCTCATTGTCAAGTGCGTCATCGCGCTAAATGAGGGTCTCGAGAGAGATACCTGTAAATAGTAGATTTTAGTGTGTGTGTCAGGATTACATTTTTAAGGGTTTTTATTAGTGTCATGTTCCATATCCGTAAACGTTGATTTACGAGATGATTGTTCGTGAGCACCGTGGCTGTTAACCCGTTGTAAACGAACAGTCATCCAAAGTACTCATTCCTCGTAGTTAGTCATTACGCGTACATAAAATCCAAATTGCAAGTTAGTGGAACCAGGATCCACATTTTAATAAAGGGGAGATCTGTCTGACTCCTCAGCATTGATAGATATTCTTGTCATGGGAAAATTCAGGGAGGATTTTTTTATTATTGTTGTTTATATTCTTTTTTATGCACTATTAGTCATTAAATCATGTTATTATTTTACATCTTGTCACCTTTCTTTCTTAATTATAGTTTTAATCCTATGACCCTTACCTCAGTAGAGCATGTTGTTTGGCGAACGTAAACATCACATTGGAACTGAGCGCGACCCCTTGATTAAGAATTCTTACATATAAACACTGCTATTCTGAAGGGTTCACTACAAAACGAACATGGCGGCCAAGCGAATTTGAACATTTTAAATAGACCTTTCTCGCGATTTAATGTTCCAAGTGCACTGAAACCTGGTACAGGAAATATTTATACACATTGTAATCCACTGGTATCTAATTTAGTTCAATTGTTTACATAACCTCAAGATGGCGGCAGTGCGAATTTTAAAATTAAGTTTTTATTTCTTGTGATGTAGTCATGCGATCGAAGTGAAAGTTTGAATAATGAACCTACGCAATAATTTTCCTTTAATGGTACATGACTCTATGGCCTATACATTTAACAATCCAACATGGCGACCATCCGAAATATTTAGACGATACTGAATATCTACGAATCTATTTTAGCAATCAAACTGCATTTTTTAATGTTCATAGGGGCTATGAACTTAAGTTCACCTATAGGACTTTAAATAACCTGGTGATCACAAATCCAACATGGCGGTGACGCGAATTATAAATATTCACATGGACTTTTCTCGCAATTTAACCATCCGCGTGCAGTGAAACTTGGTACAGTAAATCTTTATCCGAATGTTAATCCACTGGCATCTAATTTGTTTCAATTGTTTCCATAACCACAAGATGGTAGCTGTGAATATTTTTAAAATCTCCTTGTTTTTTCTTGTGTCTTAATTATGTGATAGAAGTTTGAATACTACACGTTCACAATAATCTGCATGTAACAGTAAACTCTAGGACCTACATATATAAAATCCAACATGGCGACCATCCGAAATATTTAGTCGGTTCTCAATATCTACGAATCTATTACAGCAATCAAACTGAAATTGTGTATGTTGATAGTGGCAATTAACATAAGTAGGATATATGAAAATAGGCTGTATAGTTCTTCACGGAACTACTTGTTTTAAATGCCAACGCATGTGGGTAAATAGTGAAATGGTGCTTTGTAAACGTGATGATTCCACCGGCACTGCCTTCATTGTTGTAAATTTATATAAATGCCTTCCTGTTGACTTTCAGTGTGTAATCAGAATGGTGGAACACAATATGGATTAGAATTGCACTTTGACTGAAAACCAAGAACCTTCAAAGTGTCCTGAACAATATTTAAGTAATTAAATTACTTTAATATAATTTGCTTATGTTAAACAAATTTAGAATGAAAATTGTGAAATGGAAGATGTTATCCATAACATGGCTAAACAGAAAATCCTCTTGTTAAGGTAAACTCAGAAGTAAGTTAAATGTAAATGGCAGCCATAGTTGTACTATTAGCTGGCTTTAAATAAAAATTGAAATGAGCATGCAATTGCATAATATGCATGTTCTAAATTTTAGATTTCAGGAAAGTGTAGATGTTTTCCATCAGTGTTACTTTCCCGATTCAATTTAACTGCTCCCGATATGCATGAGACTATAAGCGCTACATTCATCGTATAGTTGACAGGGCAGGAGACTATAAATGAAGTTCGTAATGGCAAAATTAACCAACTATTCTTTGTGATATAGCAGTGTTGCCATTACTTATTGAATGTCCTAGTACGTGGCAAGACAGTACCTCTCCTCTGTCTTCCTGTCAAGGTTAGCCTTCCCCACACAGCAGCAGCAGCATCAGGGAAGGAGAGGAAACATCATTTATAGCACTTGTATTGGAGGTTCAGTTATCTCCTACCGACAGTGGTGGCTACGCAGGCTAAAGCGCAGTGTTTGGTCATGGGGCCAAGCTCTCTGCTGACTCGGTAGACGTGTGGGTTCGAGCCCCACCTTCGGCTATCCGTGGTTTCCCATGAATGCTATGACTGATTTATCCTTGGTATGAATGATCAGACTTTATCAATTCAGCTACTGGTGCAGTGGTTAGGGGTTTGTCATTCCTTCATAGGTATATCAGAGACACTGATAATTTAAGGGCCTTTAAATGTGGTTTTCGGAGACCCTTTATAGTCGGGTGAAAAAGACCTTTCGTACCACACTCACACGTGAAAATTGCGTGAAAAAATTCTAGGGTGCCCCTTGACCCTCGTAAGCGCATTATACTGTATGTATTGGTGAATTTTACAGCTTAATTTGGTTGAGTGATAGCCTTATAACCATCTGGGAACTTTCACAGTAATGTAATAATTGGAATTGCATTGCGTCTTACAGAAATAGATGGACCTGTCAGATTCTGTTACAATGGTTACCGTGTTGCATTCTTTCATTATTTCATTGTAAATATACATGTTTTAAGGTATTTATTTAATTGTGAGCCATTTAAAGAGTAAGTGAGTGCGTTATGCTGAACCTGTAGGCACCCCATATGTGTGGGTTGGTGTTAATGGGACCTTATTTTCGGTACAAAACTGGAATGGGACCTTAGCAGAATAATATAGGGACGGACAATGAGAAAAAGGAGAATGCAGTTTTACGGACACTTGGTGAGGATGAACAGTGCCAGATTGACGAAGAGGATTTTTTAATTCTTCAGGAAGAGGAAGAGGGAGCCGAAATGGTTTCGGGAAGTGAGATTTGACTTGGATCGGATGGGGGTGAAAGAAAAAGATATAATGGACAGAGAGCGATTTAGACGACTAGTTAGGAGTTTCCAGGAGACAGGAGACTTGTCAGTGAGGAAAGGGAGATCTTACACGGAGGGAGAGAAGAAGGAAGTGGGAGAGAGGATGAAGAGATATTGGGAGAGAGTGAAGACAACAAATAATGTAAAATCTCTGAATCGTGGTCCATAGTTGGCCGTAAGGAATGCTTAGAATAATAATAATAAACAAAAATGCCTGTCCAAAAATACTAAACTACGTCATTATGAAACTGTTCTGAAACCAGTAGTTATTTATGCAGCCGAAACCCGATCCCTAAATGCTAATAAAGGACTCCTTGAAGAACTCGAGAAAAAAGAGCGCAAAATCGTCAGTGGTATAATGGGATCAAATTACACGAATGGTATCCACTATAAAAAAAATCCAACTAAGACGTCTACAGTGAAATAGAGAAAATTTCAGAATCGATCCGTAAAAGGCGGGCACGGTATTACGGTCATCTCAAACGAATGGACGGAAACAGGCTGACTAAACAGATTTTTCATTTCTTTGACTCCAAACCCAAAACCACAATGCCCTGGTTTATGAATACCAAAGACGACCTCAACATACTGCATCTAAAACCCGACGACGCCTTCAATAGAGATCTCTTCCGCAAAAAGATACTGACTAATGGGCTAACCCGAGTCGAGACACCGAACCCGAAAAGAAGACAAGGTACCAGCTGGACAGCGGAGCGCAAGATGGCCCACTCACAGAGAATGAGTGAATTCTGGGCTCAGAGGAAGGCGAAACAAATTGCCAGGTGTAGCAAGACTTAACGTGGTCCTAGATGGCCTCAACGAATTATATATATATATATATATAATAATTAATGCAGTAGCTTACATCGATTCTGGAACAGAGCAAACCGTGAGAAGCAATAATACTGTAATAATCTTTCTACTACCGCGAGTAGACATTTTGCACTTTTTAATAAAACAGGGATTTTACCCTGTATAGGAACCATACTCTTACCATCAGTTATCCCCCAGGGGCTCACATCTAGTGGGACGTGGGTTGGCGACCCCGGGACCCCAGCTGAGTCCGGCATTGCTTCCAGTTACTTGTGCGGGGCTCCTCTCCGTCTTCTTTCCTGTCGACCTCACTTGGTCAACTCTTGTTCTCTTCCGACCCCGACGATGATAGGGTATCCGAGGCCTAGGGAGTCTATTCCTTTCCCGCCTTAATTGGCCCTTGTCTCATCTTTTCTGGTACCCTCCTCTTGTGAGGGGTCAGCCTTCTTTTTCTTTTCATGTTTTCTCCTGCCTTCTACTCAAGGCCCTCAAGGAGGAAAGGTGTATGTAGCCCCTCCACTTCTGGTGCACCCTGGATATTGCTACACCCTCAGGGGCTCACGGTTGGTGAGTTCGGGAGTTGGCGACCCCGAGGGATTCCTGAGCTGGAGCAGGTTTTCCCCCTTTCATCCATTACCTGTGGGGTGGACCCTCTCCTCTTTCACTTTCCTATCAGCCTTTTATGGCTCTCCTTCCTTCCAAGTCCCTCAATCCGCATTCTTCGAGGGTTGAGGGCATTTCTTTTCTTCCTGTCCTTAATTTGTCTTATTCTCCTTTTGTTTTCCAATTCATCTTCTAGTATATAAGTTACTAGTTAGTTTTAGTTATAGTTTACATTGCATTATCATCTTCACGATCACCCAGACCATTAGGGGCCGATAACCTAGATGTTAGGCCCCTTAAAACAACAACTAACATCATCATCTCACCATCAGTTAGGTACGCACACACTAGAAACTACAGTAATTTATGTTACATAATCGTTTTGGATACTACTGTATATTTCAGTGTTGCCTTAGTAATCGAATACACGTGATTTACCTTTTGTTGAGATACTGATAGTTCCTGATTGATCTTCAGGTGTTTTAGCTTAGTGTGATGGTTCTCCTGGCCGTGGTAACTGATTTTCGAAAGGCGACAAAAATGACGGCACGCATGTCATATGTTGTTGGCATGTTAAAGAACCCATTTCAATTCAGTAGGCCGTGTTCACAATGGAAAAATTAATCTCCGGATTTTCCGCCAACATGAAAGCGCTATTGTGTCAATGAGCTTAGATATCTAACCTCCTTGACTTTGATAGTGTTCCAAGGAACGACAAAATTCGACATGCAAGCTGCCCTCTAGGGGTCAAATAAAAAAGCTTGCACCCGGCACCCGTGGCCATACGATAATATTATTTATTTATTTAGTATGTTTCGACCCATACAGGATCAGATAAAGCAAGTTATGATCTGTTATTTTTCTTGTTCTTCCAGAATTCTTTCATCATGTCGCTATGTTTAGCTCGACGTTCGTCAGTCCATTTTCCCCTAGGCCAGCTGGGCTTGTCTTCTGATGCAGCTTCCCAAGTGTAGATCTTATGTCTGAAAGTTTTGCGGTCTTCGATATCTGTGGGTGTGATGTTGGCGTTATGGAGATCAGTTTGGACTTGTTTAATCCAAACCGTTGTCGTCTTTAATTTTTGTGAGTACATCAATATTTTCTTTGTTAATCGGTTGTCATCTAGCCTCATAATGTGTCCATAAAATTTCAAGCGTCGTTTACGGAAATCGGTTTCAATATTTGAATATTTTTCTGTGATCTTGTGCGATTGCAAACGATATCCTTCATCTGTAAGTCTTGGGCCTAGAATTTTTCGGATGATTTTCCTTTCCGCTTTCTTGATGTTTTCAAGATCCCCTTTATAATTGAGGTTTAAGGTCTCACTGGCGTAGAGTGTTTCTGGTTTGATGACCGTCGCGTAATGTCGAATTTTAGTGTTAATGCTCATGCTCATTTTTGTTGTAGATGTTCGCGGTTTTCCCATATGCTTTCCGCATTTTGAGTTCAAGTTTTCTTTGTGCTATTCTTTCTGTGCCTGTAGGTTCAATAATTTCACCTAAGTATTTGAAACGATTAACCTTGTTGATTGAACCGTATTTTGTTACCAAAGTTTGGGTTTCAATGTGTTTTGTAGCTATGAATTTAGTTTTTGTGAAGGAGATTTGCAACCCTACTTTTCCAGCACATTCTTCGAGGACTTCAATCTGGTGAATTTCCGTTCGTTCATCTCCGGAGAAGATTGCCAAATCATCAGCAAAAGCTAAGCATGTAACATTGATATTATCCTTCCGTCTTCCTAACAGGACAGGTTTCCATATGTTGCGACTTTTTAATTATTTTTCCCATTCTTTGATGACCTTATCGAGACCGATGTTGAACAACAACGGAGAAATTCCATCACCCTGCCGAACACCAGTTTTAATGGGAAAAGGTTGGGAGACCTCTCAAATGAATTTGACCTTGGCAATTGTGTCGGTTAAGGTTTGTTGGATGAGTCGTCTCGTCTTCGGATCGAGATGGTTTTCTTCGAGTACATTAAAAAGAGATTTTCGATCAATGGAGTCATAAGCCTTCTGAAAGTCGACAAATGTACAGATAGTTGGGAGATTTCGTGTGGCTCGAAGTTTCAAGGTGGATTTCAGATTTCAGATTTGTTCGACGGCTGATCTGTTTGGTCTGAAGTCAGCCTGATATTCACCGATGAGTGGCTCGAGTTGTTCTTGCGTGCGTTGTAAAAGACAGACGGAGAGGATGTTATAAGCGATGGGTAAGAGGGAAATTCCTCTGTAGTTATTTACATCAGATTTATCTCCTTTCTTGTGGAGTGGGTGGATGAGTGCCCATTTCCATTCGTCCGGTAGTTTTTCACTTCGCCAAATGTCCTGAATGATCTGTGTGATTTCCTGTAGTGATCGTGGTCCTAGATTTTTCAATAGTTCTGCGATGATTCCGTCTTCTCCTGAGGTCTTTCCGTTCTTGAGTTTTTTGATGTGGTGATGGATTTCTTCCTTCGTTGGTGGTTTGGATTCGGGTCGTATGTGTTCTGGGACTGTGTGTATAAATCGCTCAGGTGGTTCAGGACAATTGAGGAGGTCAGAAAAATAACGTGCTAGTTCTTTACAGTTTTCTTGGTTAGTGAGTGCGAGACTTCCGTCTTGTTTCTTGAAAGTCAAATTTTGCGGTGTGTAACCTTTAATTCTGTTCCCGAAGGTTTATAAAAATCTCGACTGTTATGATTACTGAAGTCATCCTCGATTGACTGAAGTTGCTTAGTTATAAAATTACGTTTAGTAGTCCTGATAATTTTGGTTGCCTGTTTGCGGACGCCGAGAAGGCGTTGTAAAGTTTCTGGAGATTTGTGGCTATTGTATTTTTGGAATGCGATTCGGCGATCAATAATGACTTGATCACAGTTGGAATCCCACCAGGGGTGTTTTGCTTTCTTTTTTAGTGGAATCAGTTCTTTGGCTTTTCTGACAATTTTGCTGCGAAAGTCCGTCCAATTGTTCACTGGTTCTTTATCCCATTCTTCTGCGATTTTTGTTTCTTGAATTTTGGACGTGTCAAATTTTGGGATGTAATATATATTTTTATGAATCCTCTTAGGTGAAAATTTCATTTTGATTCTTGTGAGATAATGGTCTGAATCAATGTTTGCCCCTCGTCGGACTTGAACGTCATGGATGGTTCTATAGTGTGCATGGGAGATGGCAACATGATCAATTTGGTATTCACCGAGATGTTGAATGGGAGATCGCCAAGTTTTCTGTTTGTGTGCAGGTTTCCTGAAATGCGTAGACATAACTTTGAGATTGAATTGATGACAAATGTCTACCAATCGTGTGCCATTGCTGTTTGTATTATGGCGTGCAGAATTTTTGCCAATGATTTTTCGATAGATTTTTTCTTTGCCAAGTTGGGCATTGAAATCTCCCATCAGGATTTTCACGTCATCTTGATGAATGTTACTCATAATTTTTCCAGTATTTTCCAAAATATTTCAACATTTTCAGGATTTTTCTTGTTGTCGATGTTAGTAGGTGCATGAGCATTGACAAGAGTGTATTTCTTGTTGGCGCTCTGGATGCGCATGGTCATAATTCGATCATTAAAGGGTGTGACTTCTTTGACAGAGTTAATGATGGATTTGTGGACAAGAAAAGCCATTCCGATGATTGGTGCACCTTTCACGACTCTCTGTAATGTTTTGCTCTTGAAAATGCGGTAATTTCCATAGTCCATAGTTTCGTTGTCAGTCATTCTTGAAGAGCAAGAATGAGAATTTTTTGTCTGTCGATTCCTTGCGTGAGATTGTATAATTTTCCAATTTGAATTAGGGTATTAATGTTTAGTGTTCCAATGAATGTTTTCTGTTTGTAGGGAAGGTGACCAGAGATCTACGACTCTCTCCTCTGCGCTTGCCTGGACTCCCCAGAATCCGAAAGTCCAGTTGCCGATTGTGGACGGGTGGATTGGGTACCACCTGGGGTAGAGTTGTGATTGCTTGCACAGTTCATGTTTGCTTGTACTTGATTTGTTTGGCCTGGTGAGTGCCAGGACCATATAGGACCAGTGGTTGTTGAGGCCTTTGGAACATCGTGTTTCCAGCCGAGCTCACTGAGCTAACAGACGCTGACTATTAGCCGCTGGATACCAGTACAGACACTAATGGATTTTAGTTGCATCAAAGATAGTTCTTCCACCTTCTTCGCCCTTGGGAATTATTTTCCTCTTCCGCCGTTGTAGCTGTTGACCATCTTTGCATTTCTACCAACACAGATCGGCTCGCCGACCTAGTTTCCCGCTGGGATTGGTTACCCAACCTTCCACTAAGTTGCTCGGCTTAACAGTGGCACCTCGGGTAGGTTACATGTTGGAGTTGGAGTGACAGAGGCTAGTTGGATTCACTTGTATTGCGCATATCACTCCCACGATAATTATTACTGTATTGTTATGTGATGGTTATCAAAAGGTCAGGTTAATACCACGATCGGTATCACAAAAATAAATCACATATCTTAACTAGTTGTCCAGGTTTCGATTCGCAGTTTTGACAAGACTGTAATTCTTTCGAGATATAAGCACTGTATGTAGGCTTTGTGACCCAAGGGCAATGCCTTCTGTGATATCACAATGCCGGGGAAAATGAAACTGAAGATATAGACTATACATTTTTATTTTATTTAGTATATGGAGTTCGGACTCTGAGACTTTCTTGAAGATGAGCTTTTGGTGCGTCAGGAGAGAGAAAGCTATTATTAAATTTGAAACTCACGATAAGGTTACTGAAGCAGAAGTTGAAGTTGCCTGTGCTTAGACAAAGATTCTCCACTCACAATGCGCGCAAGTTTCTGCCTCGTTCTTTTGTTCTACTCATTTTACGGGCGCTCCTTGGAAATTGCTCTCACACACATAGCCGGCGTATCTTAACTAAAATTACCAGTTCTTAGCTCAGCTTAGCAATAAAAATGAAAGAAAAATCTTTAGTTGATGGATTCAAAGAAGATAAGAATGCGAACAATTGGGCATTTTCTTGTGGAGCCAAGCGTTGACTGTGTAGCACACTTTTTGCCAAAATTCTGAACCTTCATACAAATATCTGGAAGCCATGTTTAGCCTATTTTCATTTATGAAAAAGAAAAAAAAGGCTTATGAGATCACCTTTAGTCCGTGTGTGTATGTGTGAGCGTCTGTGTGTGTGCCCCCCCCCCCCTAAATTACTTCTAAACGGCGGGAGCGATTTCAATGAAACTCAATAAGGTTATAGTACCATTCTCACAAATCCAACATGGCGGCTGTGCGAAATATTTCCACGGCATTTTATATCTCCGAAACAATATTACTGATATCACACTGAACGTTTGTACGGTGATAAAAGGAACTATTAGAAGTTCACCTATGTGACTTTCAAAAACCTGTTATCTTCAAAACGAACATGGCGGCCAAGCGAAGTTGAGACATTTAAATAGACTTTTCTCGCGATTTAACCATACGAACGCAGTGAAACCTGGTACAGCAAATGACAATACAAATTACAATGCACTGACATCTAATTTAGATCAATTGTTTACATAAACTCAAGATGGCGGCTGTGCGAAATTTTAAAATTAAGTCTTTATTTCTTGTGTTCTAATCATGCGATCGAAATCAACGTTAAAATAATGAACTTACACAATAATCCTCATCTAATAGTACATACCCTACATATATATATATTGAAATCCAATATGCCGACCATCCGAAATATTTAGACGTTTCTCAAAATCTATTAATCTATGACAGCAATCAAACTGAAATATTGTATGTGTATTGAGGCTATAAACATAAGTTCACCTATGGTACGTTTAACAACCTGGTGAGCACAAATCCAACATGGCGGCGACGCCAATTTTAAATATTCAAAAGGACGTTTCTCGCGATTTAACCATCCAGACGCAGTGAAACTTGGTACGGCATATGCTTATATACATTTCAATCCACTGGCATCCAATTCATTTAAATTATTTTCATAACCACAAGATGGCGGCTGTGCGAAATTTTAAAATCTTGTTTTTTTTCTTGTGTCCAAATCATGCGATTGAAGTTTGAATAAAATACCCACATCTTCATGTAACAGTTCATAACTCTGAGGCCTATTATATAAAAATCCAACATGGTGACCATCCGAAATGTTATACGGTTCTCAGTAACTACGAATCTATTACAGCAATCAAACTGAAATTTTGTATGTTGATATAGGCAATTAACATAAGTAGGATATATGAAAATAGGCTTTAGTTCTTCACGCCCCCCCCCCTCCCCCAGGGGCTCACATCTAGTGGGACGTGGGTTGGCGACCACGGGACCCCAGCTGAGTTCGGCATTACTTCCACTTACTTGTGCCGGGCTCCTCTCTGTAATCTTTCCTATCGACCTCCTTTGGTCAACTCTCGTTCTTTTGCGACCTCGACGGTATAGGGTATCTGAGGCCTAGGGAGTCTTTCACTTTCCCGCCTTAATTGGCCCTTGTCTCATCTTTCCTGATCCCTCATTCTTGAGGGGTCAGACCTCTTGTGTTCTCTTCATATCTCCTGCCTTCTGCTCAAGGCCCTCAATGAGGCAGGGTATGTGTAGCGCCACCACTTATGGTGCACCTTCGATAGTGCTACACCCTCAGGGACTCACAGTATCTCCTGCCTTCTGCTCAAGGCCCTGAAGGAGGCAGGGTGTGTGTAGCCCCACCACTTCTGGTGCATCCTGGATAGTGCTACACCCTCAGGGGCTCACAGTACCCCCTGCCTTCTGCTCAAGGCCCTCAAGGAGGCAGGGTGTGTGTAGCCCCACCACATCTGGTTCACCCTGGATAGTGCTACACCCTCAGGGACTCACAGTATCTCCTGCCTTCTGCTCAAGGCCCTCAAGGAGGCAGGGTGTGTGTAGCGCCACCAGTTCTGGTGCACCCTCGATAGTGCTACACCCTCAGGGACTCACAGTATCTCCTGCCTTCTGCTCAAGGCCCTCAAGGAGGCAGGGTATGTGTAGCGCCACCACTTATGGTGCACCCTCGATAGTGCTACACCCTCAGGGGCTCACAGTACCCCCTGCCTTCTGCTCAAGGCCCTCAAGGAGGCAGGGTGTGTGTAGCCCCACCACATCTGGTTCACCCTGGATAGTGCTACACCCTCAGGGGCTCACAGTATCTCCTGCCTTCTGCTCAAGGCCCTCAAGGAGGCAGGGTGTGTGTAGCCCCACCACTTCTGGTGCACCCTGGATAGTGCTACACCCTCAGGGGCTCACAGTATCTCCTGCCTTCTGCTCAAGGCCCTCAAGGAGGCAGGCTGTGTGTAGCCCCACCACTTCTGGTGCACCCTGGATAGTGCTACACCCTCAGGGGCTCACAGTATCTCCTGCCTTCTGATCAAGGCCCTCAAGGAGGCAGGGTGTGTGTAGCCCCACCATTTCTGGTGCACCCTGAATAGTGCAACACCCTCAGGGGCTCACAGTACCCCCTGCCTGCTGCTCAAGGCGCTCAAGGAGGCAGGGTGTGTGTAGCCCCACCACTTCTGGTACACCCTGGATAGTGCTACACCCTCAGGGGCTCACAGTATCTCCTGCCTTCTGCTCAAGGCCCTCAAGGAGGCAGGGTGTGAGTAGCCCCACCACTTCTGGTGCACCCTGGATAGTGCTACACCATCAGGGGCTCACAGTACCCCCTGCCTTCTGCTCAAGGCCCTCAAGGAGGCAGGGTGTGTGTAGCCCCACCACTTCTGGTGCACCCTGGATAGTGCTACACCCTCAGGGACTCACAGTACCTCCTGCCTTCTGCTCAAGGCTCTCAAGGAGGCAGGGTGAGTGTAGCCCCACCACATCTGGTGCACCCTGGATAGTGCTACACCCTCAGGGACTCACAGTACCTCCTGCCTTCTGCTCAAGGCCCTCAAGGAGGCAGGGTGTGTGTAGCCCCACCACTTCTGGTGCACCCTGGATAGTGCTACACCCTCAGGGACTCACAGTATCTCCTGCCTTATGTTCAAGGCCCTCAAGGAGGCAGGGTGTGTGTAGCGCCACCACTTATGGTGCACCCTCGATAGTGCTACACCCTCAGGGACTCACAGTATCTCCTGCCTTCTGTTCAAGGCCCTCAAGGAGGCAGGGTGTGTGTAGCCCCACCACTTCTGATGCAACCTGGATAGTGCTACACCCTCAGGGACTCACAGTATCTCCTGCCTTCTGCTCAAGGCCCTCAAGGAGGCAGGGTGTGTGTAGCCCCACCACTTATGGTGCACCCTCGATAGTGCTACACCCTCAGGGACTCACAGTATCTCCTGCCTTCTGCTCAAGGCCCTCAAGGAGGCAGGGTGAGTGTAACCCCACCACTTCTGGTGCACCCTGGATAGTGCTACACCCTCAGGGACTCACAGTATCTCCTGCCTTCTGCTCAAGGCCCTCAAGGAGGCAGGGTGTGTGTAGCCCCACCACTTCTGGTGCACCCTGGATAGTGCTACACCCTCAGGGACTCACAGTATCTCCTGCCTTCTGCTCAAGGCCCTCAAGGAGGCAGGGTGTCTGTAGCCCCACCACTTCTGGTGCAACCTGGATAGTGCTACACCCTCAGGGACTCACAGTATCTCCTGCCTTCTGCTCAAGGCCCTCAAGGAGGCAGGGTGTGTGTAGCCCCACCACTTCTGGTGCACCCTGGATAGTGCTACACCCTCAGGGGCTCACAGTATCTCCTGCCTTCTGCTCAAGGCCCTCAAGGAGGCAGGGTGTGTGTAGCCCCACCACTTCTGGTGCACCCTGGATATTGCTACACCCTCAGGGGCTCACAGTATCTCCTGCCTTCTGCTCAAGGCCCTCAAGGAGGCAGGCTGTGTGTAGCCCCACCATTTCTGGTGCATCCTGGATAGTGCTACACCCTCAGGGGCTCACAGTATCTCCTGCCTTCTGCTCAAGGCCCTCAAGGAGGCAGGGTGTGTGTAGCCCCACCACTTCTGGTGCACCCTGAATAGTGCAACATCCTCAGGGGCTCACAGTACCCCCTGCCTGCTGCTCAAGGCCCTCAAGGAGGCAGGGTGTGTGTAGCCCCACCACTTCTGGCGCACCCTGGATAGTGCTACACCCTCAGGGGCTCACAGTATCTCCTGCCTTCTGCTCAAGGCCCTCAAGGAGGCAGGGTGTGAGTAGCCCCACCACTTCTGGTGCACCCTGGATAGTGCTACACCCTCAGGGGCTCACAGTACCCCCTGCCTTCTGCTCAAGGCAATAAAGGAGGCAGGGTGTGTGTAGCCCCACCACTTCTGGTGCACCCTGGATAGTGCTACACCCTCAGGGGCTCCCAGTATCTCCTGCCTTCTGCTCAAGGCCCTCAAGGTGGCAGGGTGTGTGTAGCCCCACCACTTCTGGTGCACCCTGGATATTGCTACACCCTCAGGGGCTCACAGTATCTCCTGCCTTCTGCTCAAGGCCCTCAAGGAGGCAGGGTGTATGTAGCCCCACCACATCTGGTGCACCCTGGATAGTGCTACACCCTCAGGGGCTCACATTACCCCCTGCCTTCTGCTCAAGGCCCTCAAGGAGGCAGGGTGTGTGTACCCCCACCACTTCTGGTGCACCCTGGATAGTGCTACACCCTCAGGGAGTCACAGTACCTCCTGCCTTCTGCTCAAGGCCCTCAAGGAGGCAGGGTGTGTGTAGCCCCACCACTTCTGGTGCACCCTGGATAGTGCTACACCCTCAGGGACTCACAGTACCTCCTGCCTTCTGTTCAAGGCCCTCAAGGAGGCAGGGTGTGTGTAGCCCCACCACTTCTGGTGCACCCTGGATAGTGCTACACCCTCAGGGACTCAGAGTATCTCCTGTCTTATGCTCAAGGCCCTCAAGGAGGCAGGGTGTGTGTAGCGCCACCACTTATGGTGCACCCTCGATAGTGCTACACCCTCAGGGACTCACAGTATCTCCTGCCTTCTGCTCAAGGCCCTCAAGGAGGCAGGGTGTGTGTAGCCCCACCACTTCTGATGCAACCTGGATAGTGCTACACCCTCAGGGACTCACAGTATCTCCTGCCTTCTGCTCAAGGCCCTCAAGGAGGCAGGGTGTGTGTAGCCCCACCACTTATGGTGCACCCTCGATAGTGCTACACCCTCAGGGACTCACAGTATCTCCTGCCTTCTGCTCAAGGCCCTCAAGGAGGCAGGGTGAGTGTAACCCCACCACTTCTGGTGCACCCCGGATAGTGCTACACCCTCAGGGACTCACAGTATTTCCTGCCTTCTGCTCAAGGCCCTCAAGGAGGCAGGGTGTGTGTAGCCCCACCACTTCTGGTGCACCCTGAATAGTGCAACACCCTCAGGGGCTCACAGTACCCCCTGCCTGCTGCTCAAGGCCCTCAAGGAGGCAGGTTGTGTGTAGCCCCACCACTTCTGGTACACCCTGGATAGTGCTACACCCTCAGGGGCTCACAGTATCTCCTGCCTTCTGCTCAAGGCCCTCAAGGAGGCAGGGTGTGAGTAGCCCCACCACTTCTGGTGCACCCTGGATAGTGCTACACCCTCAGGGGCTCACAGTACCCTCTGCCTTCTGCTCAAGGCCCTCAAGGAGGCAGGGTGTGTGTAGCCCCACCACTTCTGGTGCACCCTGGATAGTGCTACACCCTCAGGGGCTCACAGTATCTCCTGCCTTCTGCTCAAGGCCCTCAAGGTGGCAGGGTGTGTGTAGCCCCACCACTTCTGGTGCACCCTGGATATTGCTACACCCTCAGGGGCTCACAGTATCTCCTGCCTTCTGCTCAAGGCCCTCAAGGAGGCAGGGTGTATGTAGCCCCACCACTTCTGGTGCACCCTGGATAGTGCTACACCCTCAGGGGCTCACATTACCCCCTGCCTTCTGCTCAAGGCCTTCAAGGAGGCAGAGTGTGTGTAGCCCCACCACTTCTGGTGCACCCTGGATAGTGCTACACCCTCAGGGAGTCACAGTACCTCCTGCCTTCTGCTCAAGGCCCTCAAGGAGGCAGGGTGTGTGTAGCCCCACCACTTCTGGTGCACCCTGGATAGTGCTACACCCTCAGGGACTCACAGTACCTCCTGCCTTCTGTTCAAGGCCCTCATGGAGGCAGGGTGTGTGTAGCCCCACCACTTCTGGTGCACCCTGGATAGTGCTACACCCTCAGGGACTCAGAGTATCTCCTGTCTTATGCTCAAGGCCCTCAAGGAGGCAGGGTGTGTGTAGCGCCACCACTTATGGTGCACCCTCGATAGTGCTACACCCTCAGGGACTCACAGTATCTCCTGCCTTCTGCTCAAGGCCCTCAAGGAGGCAGGGTGTGTGTAGCCCCACCACTTCTGATGCAACCTGGATAGTGCTACACCCTCAGGGACTCACAGTATCTCCTGCCTTCTGCTCAAGGCCCTCAAGGAGGCAGGGTGAGTGTAACCCCACCAGTTCTGGTGCACCCTGGATAGTGCTACATCCTCAGGGACTCACAGTATCTCCTGCCTTCTGCTCAAGGCCCTCAAGGAGGCAGGGTGTGTGTAGCCCCACCACTTCTGGTGCACCCTGGATAGTGCTACACCCTCAGGGACTCACAGTATCTCCTGCCTTCTGCTCAAGGCCCTCAAGGAGGCATTGTGTGTGTAGCCCCACCACTTCTGGTGCAACCTGGATAGTGCTACACCCTCAGGGACTCACAGTATCTCCTGCCTTCTGCTCAAGGCCCTCAAGGAGGCAGGGTGTGTGTAGCCCCACCACTTCTGGTGCACCCTGGATAGTGCTGCACCCTCAGGGGCTCACAGTATCTCCTGCCTTCTGCTCAAGGCCCTCAAGGAGGCAGGGTGTGTGTAGCCCCACCACTTCTGGTGCACCCTGGATATTGCTACACCCTCAGGGGCTCACAGTATCTCCTGCCTTCTGCTCAAGGCCCTCAAGGAGGCAGGGTGTATGTAGCCCCACCACTTCTGGTGCATCCTGGATAGTGCTACACCCTCAGGGGCTTACAGTACCCCCTGCCTTCTGCTCAAGGCCCTCAAGGAGGCAGGGTGTGTGTAGCCCCACCACTTCTGGTGCACCCTGGATAGTGCTACACCCTCAGGGACTCACAGTACCTCCTGCCTTCTGCTCAAGGCCCTCAAGGAGGCAGGGTGTGTGTAGCCCCACCACTTCTGGTGCACCTTGGATAGTGCTACACCCTCAGGGACTCACAGTACCTCCTGCCTTCTGCTCAAGGCCCTCAAGGAGGCAGGGTGTGTGTAGCCCCACCACTTCTGATGCAACCTGGATAGTGCTACACCCTCAGGGACTCACAGTATCTCCTGCCTTCTGCTCAAGGCCCTCAAGGAGGCAGGGTGTGTGTAGCCCCACCACTTATGGTGCACCCTCGATAGTGCTACACCCTCAGGGACTCACAGTATCTCCTGCCTTCTGCTCAAGGCCCTCAAGGAGGCAGGGTGAGTGTAACCCCACCACTTCTGGTGCACCCTGGATAGTGCTACACCCTCAGGGACTCACAGTATCTCCTGCCTTCTGCTCAAGGCCCTCAAGGAGGCAGGGTGTGTGTAGCCCCACCACTTCTGGTGCACCCTGAATAGTGCTACACCCTCAGGGACTCACAGTATCTCCTGCCTTCTGCTCAAGGCCCTCAAGGAGGCAGGGTGTGTGTAGCCCCACCACTTCTGGTGCAACCTGGATAGTGCTACACCCTCAGGGACTCACAGTATCTCCTGCCTTCTGCTCAAGGCCCTCAAGGAGGCAGGGTGTGTGTAGCCCCACCACTTCTGGTGCACCCTGGATAGTGCTACACCCTCAGGGACTCACAGTATCTCCTGCCTTCTGCTCAAGGCCCTCAAGGAGGCATTGTGTGTGTAGCCCCACCACTTCTGGTGCAACCTGGATAGTGCTACACCCTCAGGGACTCACAGTATCTCCTGCCTTCTGCTCAAGGCCCTCAAGGAGGCAGGGTGTGTGTAGCCCCACCACTTCTGGTGCATCCTGGATAGTGCTACACCCTCAGGGGCTCACAGTATCTCCTGCCTTCTGCTCAAGGCCCTCAAGGAGGCAGGGTGTGTGTAGCCCCACCACTTCTGGTGCACCCTGGATATTGCTACACCCTCAGGGGCTCACAGTATCTCCTGCCTTCTGCTCAAGGCCCTCAAGGAGGCAGGGTGTATGTAGCCCCACCACTTCTGGTGCATCCTGGATAGTGCTACACCCTCAGGGGCTCACAGTACCCCCTGCCTTCTGCTCAAGGCCCTCAAGGAGGCAGGGTGTGTGTAGCCCCACCACGTCTGGTGCACCCTGGATAGTGCTACACCCTCAGGGACTCACAGTATCTCCTGCCTTCTGCTCAAGGCCCTCAAGGAGGCAGGGTGTGTGTAGCCCCACCACTTCTGGTGCACCCTGGATAGTGCTACACCCTCAGGGACTCACAGTACCTCCTGCCTTCTGCTCAAGGCCCTCAAGGAGGCAGGGTGTGTGTAGCCCCACCACTTCTGATGCAACCTGGATAGTGCTACACCCTCAGGGACTCACAGTATCTCCTGCCTTCTGCTCAAGGCCCTCAAGGAGGCAGGGTGTGTGTAGCCCCACCACTTATGGTGCACCCTCGATAGTGCTACACCCTCAGGGACTTACAGTATCTCCTGCCTTCTGCTCAAGGCCCTCAAGGAGGCAGGGTGAGTGTTATCCCACCACTTCTGGTGCACCCTGGATAGTGCTACACCCTCAGGGACTCACAGTATCTCCTGCCTTCTGCTCAAGGCCCTCAAGGAGGCAGGGTGTGTGTAGCCCCACCACTTCTGGTGCACCCTGAATAGTGCTACACCCTCAGGGACTCACAGTATCTCCTGCCTTCTGCTCAAGGCCCTCAAGGAGGCAGGGTGTGTGTAGCCCCACCACTTCTGGTGCAACCTGGATAGTGCTACACCCTCAGGGACTCACAGTATCTCCTGCCTTCTGCTCAAGGCCCTCAAGGAGGCAGGGTGTGTGTAGCCCCACCACTTATGGTGCAGCCTCGATAGTGCTACACCCTCAGGGACTCACAGTATCTCCTGCCTTCTGCTCAAGGCCCTCAAGGAGGCAGGGTGTGTGTAGCCCCACCACTTCTGGTGCAACCTGGATAGTGCTACACCCTCAGGGACTCACAGTATCTCCTGCCTTCTGCTCAAGGCCCTCAAGGAGGCAGGGTGTGTGTAGCCCCACCACTTATGGTGCACCATCGATAGTGCTACACCCTCAGGGACTCACAGTATCTCCTGCCTTCTGCTCAAGGCCCTCAAGGAGGCAGAGTGTGTGTAGCGCCACCACTTATGGTGCACCCTCGATAGTGCTACACCCTCAAGGGCTCACGGCTGGTGAGTTCGAGAGTTGGCGACCCTGAGGGTTTTCTGAGCTGGGTGTAGTTTTCCCCATTTGTATCCATTGCGTTTGGGGCGGAGCCTCTCCTCTTTCCATTTCCTATCTGCCTTTCATGGCTCTCCTTCCTTCCAAGTCCCTCAATCCGCCTTCTTCGAGGGTTGAGGGCATTTCTTTTCCTCCTGTCCTTTATTTGCATTATTCGCCTTTTGTTTTCCATTTCTTCTTCTAGTATATAAGTTAATAGCTCGTTCTAGTTATAGTTTCACTATCACACAAACCATTAGGCGCCGATAACCTAGATGTTGGACCCCTTAAAACAACAATTATCATCATTATCTTCACGGAACTACCGTACTTGATATATTTAACAGTTTCTTTAAGTTATTTAAAATAATATAATTATACCAATGTTCTTAGGTTGTACCACTGTTGCTGGTGACATCAGGAGCGTGGCAAATGCTTAACGCTGCAGTTGTATGCAGGAGGATTAGGGTGGACCAGTGCAGAGCTAGCTGCCGGTAACTGGGCCACGTCACGGCCTGTTAATACACGCACTGGCTCACATTCGTCCATCTGTAGCTTGGTAGTTTCTTTGCTCGTCGCGTCCTCAGGAACTTTTTAATCCAAGGTGATTGTGGCCACACTTGGCACACTGTATCAGTAAGCACCTGTTAGACTATTGAGTGAGCAATGATGTACCTCAGGGGTGAACACTCGGTCCGCAGTTGTTTGACTGTATGCTGGAAGTGCCTGGATGATGTGAAAGGTTTTAGAGCAACCTCGAGCGATGGAGAGCTTTGTCAACAGAACCCTCCTCACTTCTCTTCATACAGTCAGCCACTCGAGCCTAAGGAAGATCCAAATGCAATCACATTTTATGACGCACTTTCTCTCTCTACTTCAACTCGTCTAGACTTCCCAAGCTCAGTAAAGAAGACCATTATCATATCCATTTAAGATCCAAACTGCTCCACCACATTTGCACATCGCAGTAAACTTAGCGCCACTCACGAACAGATACATTAGCTTTACTTGCCGCTCGTTCAGTGGAATGACACTTTATTGCTCATCTGACCCAACGCTACCCAGACTGGTGACAGGTAGGGGGATCTGACTTACCCGTTAATGTTGTATGGAACTGGAACTGTTAGTAAACACCAAAGATGGTTAAAATATATAAATTGCTGTTCATAGGCTGTTTGTGGTTGTCCGAAGCACGCGAGGATAATGTTTGCTTCGCCTGACTCATAATAGTGTCCTTCATACTTGTCCAACCATGTTACGTTTATATTATTGTTTTAAACTACTTTTTTGGGAAAATCTAATTCAAGAGCCCGCTGAAAAAAACGGGTTAAGTCAATTTCTTCCGAAAATGAGTTTATAGCGCATTCTAGTGGCCAGCCATCGTTACTACAGATCAGTTGAAATTAATTTTAAATAAAGCGGAATGTCACCGAGATACAGAGGTTTTTATTTTTAGTGGAAACGGAAAGAACGTCCCATATCCTCTCACTTTTTCATAACTTAACTTTACTTTTTACTAATATATAATAATAACAAGTAGTTCCGTGACGAACTAAAGAGCCTACTTTTCTTAAAAATTTAAGATTCGTGCCAATCTACATAGACCTATGGCGAAACCAAGTTGGTAATACTAACATTTCTAAGTACTGCAGTTTGAAATACACCTGAAATAGTGTAACCCTAACAGAGTAACTTACTACAGTTGGCAGCCCTGGTGACTCTGCATACAGTCTTAGTTCCATCTCTTTAGGTATAGAATGCACATGCACAATTTGGTTGGAATCTAATGGATAGTATGGACGTCACATGCTGTTTGATATTGGATTTATCAGTGCACGTAAAATCACGTTGGAAACAATGGCATGAAGGTGATGCTCAGAATTAATCTGCAATATTACGATCTATTATAGTGCAAATTTTGGATTAAATCCATTTGTTACTATAGACGTTACGTGTATTTAGAAATTGAAGCTATCGGAAAGCTTAGAATCATGTTGGCAGCACTGAGATATATTAGTTACTTCAAATTAATCTAGAATGTCAGACACTTGACGTGTGCAAAGTTTAGAGCCGTTGGATTGGATACTTTCTGATATATTGATGTCTGATAGGTAGTCAGCCCGAAGGCTGGGTAGATACCCACAAAACCCAAGGCAGACCTATATTGAGACGTACTAGGCAAGACGAGGAGTGAGGTAGTTTGGCATTGCTTTCCTCACCGAATCAGAACAGCAGTACTAACCCTATGAGTAGAACCTTTCACAACATCCACAGGCACTGACTGTGCCCTGAATGTTATTGCTAAGCACCACCGATACCTCAGTAGCTTCCATATAATCACAGCCATGAGTGAGACTGAGACAGCGGTGATACTCTAGCCTGTGCCAACAGGCACTGACTGTGACCTGAATGTCATTACTAAGCACCACCCATACCTCAGTAGCCTCCATATAATCACAGCCATGAATGAGACTGAGACAGCGGTGATACTCTAGCCTGTGCCAACAGGCACTGACTGTGCCCTGAATGTCATTACTAAGCACCACCCATACCTCAGTAGCTTCCATATAATCACAGCCATGAGTGAGACTGAGACAGCGGTGATACTCTAGCCTGTGCCAACAGACACTGACTGTGCCCTGAATGTCATTACTAAGCACCACCCATACCTCAGTAGCTTCCATATAATCACAGCCATGAGTGAGACTGAGACAGCGGTGATACTCTAGCCTGTGCCAACAGACACTGACTGTGCCCTGAATGTCATTACTAAGCACCACCCATACCTCAGTAGCTTCCATATAATCACAGCCATGAGTGAGACTGAGACAGCGGTGATACTCTAGCCTGTGCCAACAGACACTGACTGTGCGCTGAATGTCATTACTAAGCACCACCCATACCTCAGTAACTTCCATATAATCACAGCCATGAGTGGGACTGAGACAGCGGTGATACTCTAGCCTGTGCCAACAGACACTGACTGTGCCCTGAATGCCATTACTAAGCACCACCCATACCTCAGTAGCTTCCATATAATCACAGCCATGAGTGGGACTGAGACAGCGGTGATACACTAGCCTGTGCCAACAGACACTGACTGTGCCCTGAATGTCATTACTAAGCACCACCCGTACCTCAGTAGCTTCTATATAATCACAGCCATGAGTGAGACTGAGACAGCGGTGATACTCTAGCCTGTGCCAACAGACGTTGACTGTGCCCTGAATGTCATTACTAAGCACCACCCATACCTCAGTAGCTTCCATATAATCACAGCCATGAGTGAGAATGAGACAGCGGTGATACTCTAGCCTGTGCCAACAGACACTGACTGTGCCCTGAATGTCATTACTAAGCACCACCCATACCTCAGTAGCTTCCATATAATCACAGCCATGAGTGAGACTGAGACATCAGTGATACTCTAGCCTGTGCCAACAGACACTGACTCTGCCCTGAATGTCATTACTAAGCACCACCCATACCTCAGTAGCTTCCATTTAATCACAGCCAAGAGTGAGACTGAGACATCGGTGATACTCTAGCCTGTGCCAACAGACACTGACTGTGCCCTGAATGTCATTACTAAGCACCACCCATACCTCAGTAGCTTCCATATAATCACAGCCATGAGTGAGACTGAGACAGCGGTGATACTCTAGCCTGTGACAACAGACAAATGCATGTGAACTGCATTCATCAAGAGAAGGCAAACAGGCCAGATATATTGATATTAGTGTTAAATAAACATGGATGTAGCATTTATTAACAGTTGGCAGCCCTGGTGGCTCTTTAGAGTACGCACAGTCATATCTGTTGTAGTACACATAGTAGATATGAAATTTGGTCTAATCGAATCGATAGTTTAGAAGTTACATGCATTTAGAAATCGGACATATCGGCAGGCTTAGAATCATGTTGGCAACACTGGCATGTATGGACTTTTGAAAATTAATTTGGAATGTTACTATCTATGTGTGTGCCAAATTTGGAATAGTTCCGCATGCATAACTTCTGAGATATCCAACATAGAACTCACATTTCAATTGCGATTTTTCAGCAGTTGGTAGCACTGACGTCAATTTCAAATATGGGCGTGAGATATTTAGGTATAGATATTTACTATTACCAAATTTTGTTTTGATAGCTGCAGCCGTTTAGGAATTGATAGGGGACACACACGCAGACAGACAGTCAGGCAGACAGACATTTTACCGGATCGATCTCATTAGTCTACTTTTTCCTCAATTTTGCAAAATGAGAAAAGTAGGCTAAAATGTGTCTGTGTGTCTGTGTATTAATCAATCATGCTAAAACCACTGGTCCGATTTACATGAAAGTTTGCATGGATGCAGCTGATTTATCTGGTTAACATATAGGCTACTTTTGATTTCGATACTTTGCACTATTTAAAGATTGCGACCATTTTAGTGGCGTCACTACACCCTTTGGTTTCAAAATTTATTATTTCCATTTCAAATAAGAAAAATAGAACGCTAAGAAATAGCCAACTTTTGATGGCGTAAACGAGATTTAAAATGTAATTTTCTATCCGAAAGGTCCTCATCACGTTTCGTGTATCTCCAACGGTTAGCGAGTAAAACCTAAAGTTGTGCTATAAAACACGATCAACGCCGAGCGGTGTAGTAATTATTATAAAGCTCAACGTTTGTCTGTCTGTCTGTTATTTACACAAATCTACACCGTTTCACCGATCTGAACCAAAATTTGTATACTTACCCTTTGGAACCCTGCGAGTGACACTGTCAACTTTTAAATTTCGGACAGACCACTCCATTCCCTGCATTTAGGCCCTTTGGCACAAATCTACACCGTTTCACCGATCTGAACCAAAAATTGTATACTTACCCTTTAGAACCCTGCGGGTAACACTGACCACATACAATGTCGGACAGACCACTCCATTCCCTACATTTAGGCCTTTTGGCACCAATCTACACCGATTCATCGATCTGAACCAAATGTTGCATACTTACACTTTGTAACCCGACGAGTAACACTGTCTCCTTGAAATGTCGGACAGATCACTCCATTCCCTGCATTTAGGCCCTTTAGCAAAAATCTACACCGTTTCACCCATCTGAACCAAATTTCACATACTTACATTTTGGAACCCGACGAGTAACACTGTCTAAATTAAATTTCGGACATACCACTCCATTCCCTGCATTTAGGCCCTTTGGCACAAATCTACACTGTTTCACCGACATGAACCAAACTTAATGTACTTACCCTTTGAAACACAGTTATCATCATGAAATATTATGCCTCTGTATAAGGGCGATGGTGTTGGTGCAGTACATTGAGTTTATCAGCTGCAATAAGCGTTGGTGCTTTCAAATTTACCTCCATTTATTCCGATCGTTATCCTTGAGCGGTATGTGGCGATACATTACACTATTGCTACTTCAGGAGCTCGAAACAGCCGAAGTTTTCCAAAGTGCTCTGATTATATTCCTACGGCACTATACGACAAAAGACGACACTATTGATCTCTACATTTCTAACAGCCAATGAGATATAGGCCCTAGGCAGTGTCTTTTATTTCACTTACTCCCCTTTCTAATATTTTTCAATTCGTTTGTAATTTACATGTGTCAGTGCTGTAGTTAGTAAATAGCCGTTTCCTTATTCATTATTATCGCTATTATCATTTCGGAAAATGACCTGAATGTTACGTCCATTACTGTACTACTTATCACCCCCAATACTACCACCACCACAGAAAGTTTTTTTTTCTGTTAGTTTAAATACCATGTGCCAGTTCTCTAGTAGTATTCATTATCATCCATAAAAGAAATAAATCCACCGGACGAAGCCGGGCACTGCTGCTAGTAAGAAATAAATTTGGCAAAAAGAACTACATTGCTTACATACAATTGGGGTGTTTTAAATATTTCTCTTTTGTGTTGAAAGTTTAAATTCCCTCTTCTGAAAAAAATACAGAATGTAACTTACCCGTTTTTTTTAGTTGTTCTTGTATTTAAACATTACTCCCCTTGGCTCGATTCATTTCCGCTTGGTCATTATTAGCCTACTTTCGATTTTTGCAAAAAATGAAAGTAGTCTTATGAGATCTACACAGGGCCAAAGTTTGTGTGTCTGTCTGTGTGTGTGTGAGTGTGTGTGTACTCTGAATGTCTGTCTCCCACCCCCCTATCAATTCGAACACGGTGAAACCGAATTGAACGAAATATGATATAGAGGTAGCACTAGCAAAGAGCATTTCAGTGTCATGTTTTATATCGCCGCCATCTTGACGGAAACGGAATGGCGGCCACCCAAATGTTAAAAGCTTAAATCAAATTATAACCAAACTAATCATTTGATCTCTACCAAATTTTGCGTCTTTTGACTAAACTAGAGGGTCATCAACCCAATAGTTTGCAGATAGCGGCCATGTATGTGTGCAAATTCAGTCCCCAAATCGATTCAAACACGGTAAAACCGAATTGAATGTTTTTTTTTTACGGAGGTAGCACTAGCAAAGGGCACCTCATTTTCATGTTTAATAACCGTATAGCGCGTTGTATTTCAACAACCTACTACAACCAACATTCAATTATACTGCTTGAAAAGGACAAAGAGTTATAACAATACCCCGGCATTGAGAAAGGAGGCTACATGTTCTTTTCTTGTTTTGTAAATGTATTATTCGTAAATAGTGCAAATGTATTCATAGTAAAATAGTTGTACTTTAAGAGATACAATGAGTAGGGATGGTTGAAAGTGGGTTATTTTTGACGTCACAACGTCAAATAAATTGTTGGAGTACAGCGACGTTCGTGAAAAGTGTTACAGTGAAAGGTGATGATATCGCTTTATCTCTCTTCTGTTGCTGCGCTTGAGTGTCGCTACTGTCGTTTTTTTGGATGTGGCGGGTGAACCTCTGGATGGATTTTGATTCGGTTTTCACCATTCTGTAAAGGATATCTTGAGGAAGGTTTCTGTGGAAAAGAATTGATTTATGTTCAAAGAAAGCCAAGCAGTAACGATTTCAGTGAAAAGGTTGAAAAAACACATGGCGTCCGTGCGCTTTTTAAGCTTGCGCTGGGCAAACTGTTAAAAATATCTATATACTATGACTATAATCATTGTTCAGCATGAAAAGTTCTGCAAAAAAGACCGTGAGAGCTATGCTCTACCTTCAATACATTGCTCATTATAAGTGTTTTTACGTTTTCATTTCTTCCAATAATCTCCATTTAAATACTGAGGCGTCAGTTTACGAGCTGGCTAGGGGCGAGCCTAACACCCCAGTTATAGCCTAGCTAGCGGGCGAGTCTATTACCCCAGATACAGCCAGAAGCAAACTGTCCATTCGTGTTGAGTTAAGACTTCAGAAAAGAGTGGTTGTGTTTGGAGTTTCCCTCTGAACAGCAGATCCGCCCGGAGGAACTCAGTAAACATATGAACAATCCCACAGCGACAGTCGCACATATAATTATAATAAACTATTTATTGCCTTAAGTGAATATTTAGTACATAAACCGTACCGGTTTTGGTCACATTGTGTGTGACCTTCCTCAGCGTGGTATAGGATAACAGTAACATACAATTTCATTTTTTTTGTCATAATATAGGACACTAGAAATACTGTATTTTTGTTCCAAAAGCTCACAGAGTCAAATTTCAAGAACCAGATCTGTTACATAGATTTTGTTAATAAAGCATAACAAAAGATACGAGCCTTACAGTAGTCGCATATGATGTGTAACATCTGACATGTTATCCTACCTTGAAGTTGTTACCGTTTTTATTATCCTTGACATTCATCAACACACAAAAATTCTTTTTATTTTTTACACTCTCATAATACATAACAATTCCAAGTCTCTCTTTTTTTTCTTCACTGCCTACTTGATATTTCTACTCTCGCACTGCCTTCTTGATACTCTGCTGTTACATCACTCTCCTGCCAGTAACTAAGTTATGTTGACAGAGACTGACTTTTTTTTTCTTCACTGCCTACTTGATATTTCTATTCTCGCACTGCCTTCTTTATACTCTGCTGTTACAAAGTAATCCGTATTTGGTAAACATTCCACATGGTACCACTGCCAGCTAGATCACATCCCTTCTGGCTGCTTGGCAGTGCGTCTTACACACTTCCGTCCGATCCACTTCCGTCGCATTTTTTAAAATCACTCCCACAAAAATATGCACTAAAATAGTACATTATGCAACGAGCCTATAATGGCAAAAATCAAGACACGAGTATGTTTATAAAACGAGCGTAGCTAGTTGCATACGACTGTTTATGTTCGACGATAATTATAACTTTATTATATGTTCTAACATAAATATTCATAAATATATGTCAATATTGTTACGTGCCACCCCTAGTGGCAAGTTCGTTAACTGGATTACGGTGGGTGAAAGCACAACACAATTGTTTCATTAACGAAATATTAGCTTTATTGCAGGTCAGGAAAAAAATACACCACACAATAAGCACTGAACCTCACTTCATAAGACACTACTAGTCACTATAGCTTCCACACTTAGCCTACGTTCAGACTACTGTCCTCGCTATTAATACCAGCAACTCTGCCTTGTACACAAACTACAGTTATTTACGATAGCCAGTCACTCACCACTACACACTGGCTAGGGAAGAGCCCCCTGTGTTTCTCAATTCACCACAATGCCTCTGTCGCACTAGGTAAGTACTGTACCCAAGTGAAGACTTTCCATGGGAAATATGCTTCCGCCTCCAGCTAGCAGCAGTTCCCGGGCGTGTACCTTTCAACTCACTGAGCGGTCGCATATTTTGGATTTTAAACTAAGAGTTATCAACTCTACAATTACAACACACAACTCTATTCTTAAGGATTTAATTTGATTTTAAAAGTCATGGCTTATCACACAGTAAAACAATATTACATTTACATTACACACAAAAATGCAAAACATGCTCCATCGCTCAATTACTAATCACACTTTATCCTCTCACAAATCCACATAACTGTTGATTTAATTTTACATTGAAATCACCATAAAAATCATTCCCATGTGCGCTAATACACTGGTAAACTTACGCAAACAACGTTAACATAACAATCTCCAGTTAACTGGTGCATACAATTTCAACTATACAATATGCGTACAATCATGCCTTGTCCCTTTCGTCCCACCAAAACATTTGAGTCTACCATGCGTTAACCAACCTTTTAATTATTGTAAATCCACTATAAGCTGTAATGAGTTATCTTCCAAATATTTTATCTGTCACTGTTGTGTCGAGTGGGACCCTACTGCTACCCGTCGCGTAGTAATAGAGTAAAATATAGTTTCCACCCTCGAAACTAGGTGTCTATGTCAGTATAAAAATTTAACTTTTACCATTTTCTAACTTGGCCAAATATTAAGATATCAGAACGATTCTTAATTAGCAAAGTGTCTCATTACACATATATTCAATAATACAATCATCATTTTATAACATTCAGGGTATCACATATCACACATCTAACTACAAGAATACAATGAGCGAGGTCTGTCCCCCAACCCTAGTTCAGTATAATGGACCCTCGCGGCGGGGTGCCAACCAACATGGCCACTATCTTCCCTTTCACGTCTCTCCCCTCATTCGCTCCAAGCAATTGCCTGCTGCTACCAGACACAACATTGTGAAGTCTTAGTGACCCACCAAATACGGATGACCTATTTCTTACAGAATGCATTACGGAATATGGAACTGTTTAAACATGTATCCCTACCATTTAGGATTTAAAGGCTGGCCTCATACTGGCATATTTAAGTCAAGCCGAGGAAACGAGATTCATCGTGCACATTGTCATTTTGGAATAGTCGGCACTCCTGTTAAAGATCACGGCAAGGGCACAACTTCCCTCCGTGTCGAATTCACTCCCACAGAGATGAATTAATTCACACAACTAGCTGGTTCACGGTCGATATCATGCGTAATGGCGAGGTGTCTACAGTTATCCTTCCACATGCCTCTTGATTCGAATCCGGACCGCTTATTAGCATAATCTGAGCTAGAGCTCTCACTAGATACGCTCGATTGCATTTTATATCTACGTATGCTCTAGGCTATACGAGATGTCATACGTCGATTTAGCCAACCTGACTTTCCCGACTAATGTGAGGACGATCCCTTCCTTATTTAATAAGACAATTTCTACCAATTAATCTTATAAGTAGGGCCCGGATATTGATGAAAAGTCATCTTTTTTCTGAGTACACGGAGACGATGCTTAGTGGTAATTAAGTGTATTCTACAATAAATATGTTAGATATATGGGGGTTTTAAAAGTCATCAAAATGCATTTTTCCTACATTTTGTAGAATAAAGTCATTTCCTAGCATTAAGGGGGCATTTTAGGTCATTTTTCAGGTGTTTTACGTTTATAGGTCATTTTTTATCGAATATGGTTAAATGCTCATTTCAAAGTTATGTTTTTAGTACCGGTATCTGTATTTCTAAACATGTCAGCTTTAACATTCTTGGACTAACATGACTACATACTGTAGTTCTGTAGTGCTCATCTGTTTTCATTACTCGTTTCTTATCTACACAGCAGATTTAATTTTTCTCGACGGAGCATTTGTGTGTACGGTTTGCGTCACTGATTTCTTCACGTGAACGTAAGCATTGCGTCAGTCTGAGGAAAGAAACGGGGTAATCCCCTCAGCACCATGTGGCTTGTGTCGAGTTTATCTTTATTAGAAGTGTTGACAGCTCTGGCCAGCTCTGACGTCTGATCGTTCACTCAAATACCCTCCAACTATAGGACTTTTAAGGTGTGTTTGTGTTGTAGGTGTGTGACGTTTTGTTGTGCAGTGCAATTGAAATGCCAAAACAAAAGCAGTCAACTGCAAGCCGTTTAAAACAGTAATGTGTCAGATTTCGGTGAAAACATATTCTCAACTGATGGAACTATTTTGTTCTGTAAAGTGTGCAAAATCAAAGTCGCTGCAGATAAACGGTTCACCGTACAGCAACACGTCGGGCGCGATAAACATTTGCAAGGTCTTGAAAATGTGGAAAAAAGGAAAGTGTCTCAATTACTGTTAAAAGAAACTGCTTCGACATCAAATAACAAGTCATCTTCCTTTTATAAAGAATTATGTGAAGTGTTTGTTAGTGCTAATATTCCACTAGGAAAACTAGGCAATCCTAAATTAAGTGATTTCCTCGAACGCCACACTGGTCATACTATTCTAGACGAATCAACATTGCGTAAAAACAACCTATCAAAATGTTACGAAGACACGTTAAACCGAATACGTGAATGTGTGAATGGGAAAAAAATTTACGTATCAATTGACGAGACTACAGATTCAGAGGGACGTTATGTAGGAAATGTACCTAGAAACAAACAGTCCCGGGCAAACCTCGGAGGTTTGGAAGCGGTTAATCACACTCAAATATGCCAACTGTTCGATAAATACATGTGTTCAATATGGCCTATGGGAATACAACATGAGAATGTGCTCCTCTTCCTAACAGATGCAGCACCTTACATGGTAAAGGCAGCAAAATCTATCAAAGCATTTTACAATAAGATGGTGCATGTTACTTGTCTGGCCCATGCTTTTCATCGAATTGCAGAAGAGGTCCGATCAACATTTTCAGAAGTAGATAGACTAGTTTCCACAGTAAAGAAAGTATTTGTCAAAGCACCATCCCGCACTAAATATTTCAAAGACAAGGCCCCTGATGTAGCTTTGCCCCCCGCACCAGTTTTAACACGCTGGGGTACCTGGTAATGCATATACTATTGTGACAATTTTCACATAGTGAGAAAAGTAGAGAATGGCTTTGATAGGACAGATGCTAAGGCCATTGGGAGAGCACAGGACCTGTTTTCGGATCCTCAAACGAAAGGTAAATTGGCTTGCATAAAATCAAATTTTTAATTTTTGCCAGAAACCATACCCTGCCTAGAAGAAAGTGGCATGCGATTGGCCAAGTCAATAGAGTTAGTCAGGAATGCTGAAGGTTATATAAAACATGTAAAAGGTGAGATTGGGGACACAGACAGAAAATAAAATTTGTATTGGACAAGTATAAAGGGTATCAGACAGTGTGTCAAATAGCTAGTATTTTGTCGGGAGAAGACTTCAGAATTGACATTTTTGAAGAGGATTTAACAGCCAGTGACATAGTGTTTTTCAAATATGCTCCTATTACATCAGTGGAAGTGGAGAGAAGTTTCTCGAAATATAAAACAGTATTAGCTGACAACCGCCGTTCCTTCACCTTTGATAACTTGAGGATGACGATGGTGGTGTATTGCAACGCTAACTAAGGTATGTTTATTTAGTAATATATTTTTTCACTTTGTAGTAGAAATGAAAATGGCGTATTGTTAATCTATTGATTAATAGTTTACACTAATTATACTGAGAATGTTTGTTATTCGAACCATTATTTTTACAAGACAATCATGAAATTGATCATTTTTAGGTAATTTTTTATGATAATTTATAGGTCATCTTTAAAAAAATGAGGTCATTTTAAAAGAATTTTAAGGTCATCAACATCCGGGCCCTACTTATAAGCTTTTTCATCAAGCTGCAATTCAATTCTCTTTTAAACCTTTCCATTTCCGACATTCTTTGTATTTATCCGTACATTATTATATGATTCTATGTGACATCAAAACGCTGCTTTTAATTTCCTTCGAGCGGTCCATTTACTTTCAATAACACTGCTTAAATATACAGTTATTCAAATTAACATATGTTTGCATACAATTTCCCTGATGTTTATTTATTATTATTATTATTATTATTACTGACATAACTTCCCTTATCTCGACATAACGTAATGGTGGTTATATCATCAATAACTGAACGTCCGCGTTCATTACATTTATTAATCCTTTTAAATCAAATGCCCTTTCTACGTTACTTGTAACGGATTTACACACAACTCGATGTAAAACGATCATCTTAACTTGACTATATTCAACACAAAATTTAAGGTATGAAGGTCCTACCTTCTAAATTCAACTTTCATTGGCATATTTTACAACTTTAGATATTACCGACATATACATCATACAACAAAATCATGGTTTTTGGGTACTCACGTATTCATCCAGGCGGATTCGCCCACACATAATCCATTATGCCCGCCATATTTGCATTTTAGCAAGGCATAATTTCACCTTGCACACACATATTGCGTGATTTTTCCACTGAGAAATACACTGCACTTTCCTTTCTCATATCGAAGCTACTGCTTCGTTTTTCCATACAACACATTATATTTATCACGACACTTGTAGAATATACATTTTTAAATATAAAATAACTTAAAAACACTCGCTATTTATATATATTTTCTCTCTTGGCGACACTTCCTGCAGAATCTCAGAATTACAGGTTCTGTAGAGCTTCCCTCCATGAATAATCCTGTATCCCGTTTGAAAGTCTCGTGACAACTGCCTGAAGTTCCCTAGTGTATCTCTGTTCCTTGAAAATCCCTTGTGATTCCCAATGTCTGTCAACTCCTATCAAATGGTATGTTATCGATAATAGCATAGATGTGCTTTAACATCGTTCTGAACGTTAACAAAGTGGTATTTACGTGAAAATGCTTCACCCGTATCAACGAAATATTTATACATGCGTACTTCTAAACAATGTAAACCTGTCCAACAGATATGTTCTGCGCTGCGCTTGTCCATTGTACATTATATTTGTACAATTACCACTTTTATTGTCCTCCTACTGCAGTTACTGTCTCCCTGAGCGGTACGCTTCTAACAACGTCTTGTACAGTCGCTCGTACATTTATATAACAATATATTGTCTCTGCACTATAACACTTTTCATACTTTCTACTGAAATAAACTCGCATATTGTGCCCTTGGGTATAACAGCGTCATTATACGAGAATCAGTCTTCGGGGCGCGTTCAGTCCGGGTATGCTTTCACTAGAGCTCAAATACCAGACGACTGCTTTACAAATAAAAGGACTATATGCAAAACTACAAACTAAGAAATGAGTGAAAAACGAATAAAATTAACACCATTTAATAACTGAATATAAACAACAAAACATAAAAAATACAAAATAAACAAAGTCCACCCTGAACTTTACTCCCACAGTACAAGAATTTACACAGATCTGAGTGGCCTAGGAAGGTCCACTCCAAAGATATAAAATTGAGGATTAAATTCCACTTGTCTGGTTAATATGTATGCACGCGTATAACTACGCTAGAAAGGAAACAAGTACTTTTGATGGAGATTTGCTCACAGATGGAACAGCCAATATGCTTGCAAACCCCCATAATGCAAACCATTATTATGGCTTTATGGGACACACTCGTAGAATAACAAACAAAAATTATAATTTACTGACACACGCAACCATTTAAAATTATGAAACTAACGGATCTCCAGCGAGATCGCAGTGAGTTAGGAAAACTCCAAGCAAAACCAAAGCTTGCCCTAGGGCTCAAATTGCTCAACACAAACATGACAACAACGTGACCGAACATCGAGACCATCCGAGGTCATTGAACATGACAGTAAACAAACAAAGAAATAAGATGCCTAAAACCGGCTGATATTTACATGAATTAAAAGCGGGGACAAGTTAGCACATTGGGAATCAATTGATCAAAACGCGAACAGCACCCTATTTACCAATTATAATACTTTCATCATCATACAGGTTTTTCTTTAATAAGATAAATAAACATGAAGAACGGAGACCAGGTCCGCTGAATACTAATGAGCACCGGAAGCTCTTATCTGATGGAGCGCGCCAGGTAGAAATACCTTCTCTTTCCAACATCAACCACTGTGTTCACCCTAGCCCCCCCCCCCCTTATCGAAGCTTTGAGTCATGCTATTTATAACAAGGGACTGGACAGTCCCGTTATACCACCTGTTAATCGCGACACATAAATTTACCCACTTCTCGCCAATTCCATTTCAATTGCAAGAACATCGTAGAGGGAATTCCAACATTTTCCTCGCAAGGATTAAATGCGGACCCTGGACAGAGCTTCAGACAGAACCTAGTGTTCCCGCAAACTGCTATCCCATAATAACACATATTTTCAGACTCAACGAAGCTTTTGGTCTAAACACAACACACATCTACCACGGGCCGACACTCCAATCAAATATCCCTAGATTTTGTGTCCCAAGACACTAAAAGAGTAGCTTCACAAACAAAAATTCAGTGGGCAGATGACCCCTCACTTAACAAAAATGCAACAAACGGCAATTAACACACAAGCCTGTGTAACAAAAAAATCTATACAATACGAAGATTTCCCACCAATTTTACTATCTACTCTATTTAATTCAGTTTCGCTTCTGTTATGATATCGGTTCCCAATTTGTGCCACTTAGCCGTGCATTTTACGGTAGCGACACGCACTCGAGTACGCTTGCCCCGTATACTTGACATCAACAAAAATATCTCCACACCAATAAAATACATGTCACGTTGCTCAAGCACTAAACTAATGTGTGTCAGTACAAACAAAGCATCAACAATAAAACACGAAGACAAAATAAAAATCATATTTACACAAAATAATATGTTCCCACAAAATCGTAACCAGCTTGTCAAATAATAAAATTATTCAGTACTCATTCCTCTTTCTGCGTCGTCTCATCGAATATCGCCAGACATTCTCCTTTCAGAGCGCTTAGCTCATCTCAGACCACATGGAGCCGAATAAACGTTGGTTCGATGTCTTCCTCTGGGTCTGGATTTCCATTTTGACGCTGAATAAAAATGTTAGTTATAGTCACACGTAATTCTCTATCTAAATTTAGCCAATAGCTACTTCTTTCACCATTTGTCTAGTGCACAATTAATCGTAGACTTTCCCTTATAGTTGTAGTCGTGGGAGACTACTAAAATTTTACAGATACAACACATTTCACACTAAGCCATGCGCACACAACTTCATTATAGTGTTTTCAATAATGAATCTATCTCTGATAAATTTAACGCAGTATACCCTCACGGTATCGAAAAGAATAAGCGATCACCTCACGGTGTCACAAAGAATCAACCTTGTCGTCACTCAGACGACAGTATTTATGTGAATTTGGCAAAAGGACGGAGGGAGAGGGAAATCTATCACTAACTTCTATAATAATGCGACTATTGGCATGCGACAGATATCAAACAGTTTGAAATATTACATAGGTCACAATGGAGCTACCGTGCTCAAGAATCGATCATAGACTTCTTTAATCCAATCTTTCCCGCTTTTATCATCAGGCCGGCGTCAGACGCTTCCTTGGCGCTATAAATGGTGACCCTCTCTGATTGGTGGTTCATGACGTCAATATTGCAGTTTTGAACAGAAGCCTCTGTCCTATGATTGGTTGAAAGTTCCTCTCGTCTCTCTCACCCAGCAACTATCTTACTCACAACGCTAGGGTGACAAAGAAATTACGGTCTGAAATGAGTCAGGACCCAACACACCTTTGTCTGTTACTCGCACCTGTCAAACATTCCGATCTCGTCACTTCTTTGTTTCAGGACTGGGCACGTCCAAACGCACTGTCTCCATATAAGCTTGACATTTCGCAATCCAGTCTGGCCTTCCTGTATGATTCTGGCAGTAAAATCAGAATATAATGAAATGAACAAATAGAATCATTAATATGCGTGGCTTATTAAGGGTTCAATATGTATAACAATACCTTGTCTTTTCATTATGAGGTTCTACTGACCTATTGTGATACTTTCCTTAGACATCGCACTTTGTACTTTGAGAATAATACTCACTGACGACTAAAATGTTAAAGTCTTTGTGCGCGCGTCCTTTCCTGGATCAGAGCGGCGTGGTCTCTGCCCTGCGAGTTGGTTCAACTGTTTATTGTTAACTGTTCTTAATTCGTACATTACACTGCACGGCTAATATACTTAATAACTCTAATAATGTTAAAGTGTTGGCGCGCGTCCTTTTATGGACCAGAGCGGCGTGGTCTCTGCCCTGCGAGTTGGTTCAACTGTTTATTGTTAACTGTTCTTAATTCGTACATTACACTGCACGACTAAGATACTTAATAACTCTAAGAATGTTAAAGTGTTGGCGCGCTTCCTTTTCTGGACCAGAGCGGCGTGGTCTCTGCCCTGCGAGTTGGTTCAACTGACCTCGACTGCCTCCTCCGGTGACCTTATATTGCTTTCCACCCGAAAAGTAGGTCCGTAAATCCCTCGGAGCTCCATCTCTTCTCTAAATGCCTTTCCTGGCTTGATATGATGTTTTTCTGGTCCGTCCTGTATCACTGTTTCCTTAGAAGCCTGCGTGCTCGATAATCGATCGGTCAATTAATTAGAATTAATTACCTTCTTCAGCACGTGCTGACGCCGAGTCGATGGTGATTCCCCTTTTGCCTAGTGCAATCTATGCGCTAACCTCTGGTAGGCCGTGTTCTTCCTCATTTTATTATATCTGCTTCAATTTTGAAGTTTGATGGCTTGATAATTAGCCTCCTTGCATTTAATTCACATTGGTGAAACTCTCATGTGTCTGACATACTCCAATCGCGAGTAATCATTAAATTATCCTTGCCGCTCCTCATTCCACTGCTCTCTTCCGTTGTGTTTAGGGGACTTTTCTGGAGCATATCTGCTTCTCTCATCCTCCTCTGACGGTGTAAGAAGTTCCAAGTGACTGACGTGTCGCCATGAAAACACGCCCACTTTCAAAACCAATTTGTCGAATGTCATGAGCTCCAAATCGTGGTGCTGGCTTCAGAACTTCATGCATTTTACAGCCAAATATTGTCGTATTCTTCCCATATTTTCTGCGTTACGTTAATAAATAATGTCAGAATTCATTCCATATCACCTTAGTGACTTCATGTGTCCTGTCTCTAGGGGTTTTTCTTGATTAAACTCCCTCAAAGACCCTGGGTTCGTTTCTCGCTGGCACCTCCAGTCCGTTCTCAATTTCCCAGTGTCCCAGGTTCAACACCAGTCAGCCTAATGCCCTAGGGTACAGTACACACTCCTCAAAACTCAGTCCCTCCGTATGATTCACGCTGCCTCGCTGTCTGGAGAATCGGCCTCGCTAGGGTTTCGTAACTTCGCACGTCACGTCGCCGCACTACTGTCGCTCAGGTAAAAACACGCACTAGCTCAGAAACACAGTCCCTCCCTCGCTGATGAGGCCGCTTATATAGCAGGCTGGTGACTCAATGAATGCTTCTAGAATCGTCCAGGATTCACGGCTCCTCGAGATTTCCATCACTGGCTGGGTCACGAATATTCTGGACCATCCCGTTGTCCTCGCAGCACGTTGCGTAAGGCGCAGGTAACACACAGAGGCAGAGCATAGCCCGGGGCAGCTGTGAGTCGCGCTGAGGCGACGAAACAAACTCATAGCCGTAAGAATATTCTGTCGGTTGGCTTCTTCTTCTTGGAAATTGTGTAGGCTCAGCATTTGAGCTCTACCCAATAACGAATTCCAAAGCTTTGAAACATTGTTTATGCTGAAGTAGCACCAAGAGATAGCGCACAGGTACTATGTATGATCATTTTGTTATTTTGGTCAAACGAAAAATAGGCTGTTACAAACGCTTTAAAATTAAAATGTATCTTATTATCAACTAGTTATTCTTCAAATTCGATGTGTCTGGAATGTCAACGGAAGGCAAATCAATTTAGTCGAAAAAAAGGACAGTAACGGTATCTGGCGGAAGAGTTTCGCATAAGAAATCCATTTACTGAACAGGGAGCTGGATTATAATTTCCGTGGAACTAATGGCATACGCTTGCTTCCTCCATAACGTTAAGGTGTGTTTATGTCAACAACTGCATTCACTAAAATTGTCGGCGAAATCTTACGAATGTGTAGAAATTGGAGTTGCGGATATTAAGGTACAGTGCTATTTCGTTTGCAATATTGCCCAGTTTGTTTCTGCATTGGTTGATCCAATATAGGCTACATTGTCAACTTTCAAATCATGTAATTCATGTCCGACATGTTGGATTTTCATTGCATATCAGACGCTAACCTTACCTAATTGGTCAATGATAGAAAATATTGAGCTCTGATTGGTTGGAAAATCTGTGTTATAATGAAAAGTAGTACAGTTTTCTGACATATGATATTTACATACATATTTGAAAAACATGCACTTAACAATCTTGTTCACTCTTTTCCGCCTTTACCGTAATATGTGCAGTCAATTTTGCATGTTGTTGAAGATTAATTTATTTTCATATTTCATTTCCTTCGAGCTTACTCGACAATAGACGACAACGCCATCCGTTGAATAACCTGACCCCCACTGTTTTAATAAATACTTTCTGGGGCTCTTCTCTTTAGGCATTTTGAGTTAAGGATATGCACACTAAGAATAAAGTAACACATTAACTGAAGAAACTCCTCACAAAACTAACCCCGGGCTACTGGCTGTGGAGGTGGTGAAAGGAATGTCCCACGCCATTCCCTTCTTCAAATAGTCAGGCAGCATTACGTAAAGTACGAGTACTGTCATCACGTTATCTGCTGATCGGAAAGTTCCTTACAAGGGATGTCCAACACGCAGGCAAAACCAATTTTGTTCAAGATGTTTTAAATTATACTTAGTTACAACTGTATAATTATGCTAAAATATGCTGTTATGTTCAGAATATGCAAAATATCCTATAAACCCTCAAAATAAGCATTTTCCAAAAACCCGGTCCCTACTCATAAGAAATGTGGTTTTTGAAGTTTGGTGTTTTATAAGATAGAATTGGTTTTCTTTAGTTCACCAATGCTATTTACAGGAGACCATGCGGATATTGCCACAATGCATCATCAAAATCGCCAGATTAAGAAACTTGGAAAATACAACAGAAGCTGGAGATCTGTACGTCATGAATTGACCCCTGAACAGGCTCGACGTAGAGTAGTGAACCATATCGGTAACTCCATGGATGATAAATGGGTCTATTACTGCAACGCTGACTCTTCCAAACAGTGGCTCAGTCCCCGTCAACCTGCCATCGTTAAAAACGATCGGTTTGGCCCCAAAGTGATGTTGTGTGTTTGTTCCAAACGGGCAGACAGTCCATGCGGATCTTTATCTCAACAACTGAAAGAGTTCATGGAATTTTAAGATGGAGATTCCCAGGATTAGTTAACCGAAATAGAGTTCTCTTGCAGCAAGACAATGCGAGGCCTCATACTGCACCAACACCCATGGTAAGAATTCAGGAAGTGGGAGGATTCGAACTGCTACCACAACCAGCATACAGACCTGATCTTGCACCTTGCCCTCTATGTTATGGTAGTAGTTCATTGTGCACTGTTTCACTTGAATAACTCGAAATCGAAGAAAACTAAATTAATTTTTAAAAATTTTTGCTCAGCCGCCATTTTAAATTTTTGACATCAATCGATGAATATTAAACGACAATAAATTTATCCCAAAACAAAATTCCAAGTTTCATTGTACTGAAATTCTTCGACGGCCAGGGAAGTAAATTTAAATAACTTATTTGAAATTCACGTCGCCGCCAAAATTCTTTAGTGTTTATAATGTTGTTCAAAGTCACTTACTTTATAGGTCCAGTCTTCTATCATAAAATGCAGAGACAATAACCATTATGAATCATTAAATATTCTCCGTGTTGACTGATATTATAAAAGCCGCCTTGTCCAACACTAGAAGGTTGTTTAATAATTAAATTAACACGAACATGTTTCGTTATTGTCACATTACAATCAATACTTGCTCCACTTTTGATGCACTGTATAATGATGTTACTTAATTGAGTTTCCCAACTTATCATTTAATTACGGTTGGATTATCAATGTCGAAATATTTCACAATCCTATAATTATATAATTACCTAGCAAATATACATTGACCATTTAGAACAGCGGACGGAGATAACCAACAAACAGATTCGTGGTTAGTTATTTTTACCATTTCAAAATTGATAAGTTGTTCAACCTACTGTTTAATTCATATATACATAACGACAGATGTTTTCAGAGGTCTATGTCCTGAAACAAACTGTCCCATCTGCAAAATGTATTGAAATGACGGATATCTCAGGTGGATATGGTACGACCAATTATTTCACACATCCAATACTTATTATTTAGCAATTATTTTGAGTGACCTTTCACAATCCTCCCTACATTATTCTGCTAAGGTCCCATTCCAGTTTTGCACCGAAAATAAGGTCCCATTAACACCAATCTTCACATATGGGGTACCTACAGGTTCAGCATAACCCAATGCGTAAGCGAAACGCACTCATTTACTCTTTAAATGACTCACAATTAAATAAATACCTTAAAACATGTATATTTACAATGAAATAATGAAAGAATGCAACTGGGAATATCAGATCTTCAAGACAGGCAATCTGTGAGACATGCCCTGAAGGAAGTCCATGGATTTCAGGAAAAACCCCGGAAGAAAGGTACCCCTTGGACAGATGAAAGGAAGGAGTTACACCGGCAGAAAATGCGACAACACTGGGCAAAGATCAAAGCTCAACAGTTGAACAAGCGTGGTCCAAAGTAGGCCCATTCGAAACAAGAAGAAGAAGAAAGAATGCAACACGGTAACCATGGTAACAGAATCTCTATTTCTGTAAGACGCAATGCAATTCCAATTATTAAATTACTGTGAAAGTTTCCAGACGGTTATAAGGTTATCACTGAAACAAATATATACAGTATAATGCGCTTATGGGGGTCAAGGGGCACTCTAGAATTTTTGACGCAATTTTCACATGTGAGTGTGGTACGAAAGGTCTTTTTCACCCGACTATAAAGGGTCTCCGAAAACCACATTTAAAGGCCCTTAAATTAACAGTGTCTGTGATATTCCCAGAAAACTAACTTCGCTCTGATATACCTATGAAGGAATGGCAAACCCCTAACCACTGCACCAGTACCTGAATTAATAAAGTCTGATTATTCATACCAAGGATAAATCAGTCATAGCATTCATGATTGAGATTTTGCTAAGTGTACTCTTTTCAACTAGAATATCGCGGGCGAAGCCGCGACGGGTAATGCTAGTTTAAAGGAACCCATTTTCTTCCTAGGTATTTGTTAAGATAGTTTCTAAGTGTTTTCACGCTGACAAAGTTATCATTGATATAACGAAACATGTGCGTGTTAATTTAATTATTAAACTAATTTCTAGTGTTTGACAAGGTGGCGTCTATAATTTGAGATTAATTTGAGATTAGTCTTCTATCGCCAAACAAAATTTCCGTCTGATTGGTGCAATAGTTTTGGAGATATTGAGTAGCCTACTCGTGAATGTGGCGTTAATCATCCCTAGAACAGGGCATCACCAAGACCGCATCTGCTGAAAGAGCAGAAAAATAACAACAGTTGTAGAATATGACGTGGGAGAAGAGACTGATGTTGGCACCCGAGGCACGAGTGTGTTGCCATGACGACGAGGCGGCGCTAAAGATTATCTGTCACAAGATACACGGACAATGATCAGCTCTACGGCAGTTTCTTATGTCCGACAAACAACTAGCCTACTGCCGTGAACAACTAAAAAGCCTATTTTCATATATCCTACTGATCTTTTCATTCAAAATTCTCCTGTCTATTACAAGGATAGGATATTCCACGTGATGTACATGGCATGTGTCTCCACCAACACCATTACTTTGCGAAATTATGTGATAGATTATATAAATTCAAGACTCCTGCCCGCGCGATGGCATCTTTCTCTAACGAGTCACGGAGGTTTATTTGAAGACAAGTAAAATGCACGGCTTTTCTGATTCACCAAAAGTAAGCTACAGTGTTTAGTACCGTAGCGATTATTATAAAAGCCCATGATACGAATAGCTTTCCACGGTGGTTTAGTGGTTATCGTGCCGTACTACCAATCCCAAGCTTGCAGGTTCGCTCCTGACTGTGGTATGTGATTTTTGAAAGGCGACAAAAATCACGGCACGCATGTAACACGTTGTTGGCATGTTAAAGAACCCATTTGAATTCAGGAGGCCGTGCTCATAATGGCAAAATTAATCTCTTGATTTCCCGCCAACACAAAAGTTCATTCGTTCTCCACTAGAAAGCGCTATAGTGTCTAGGAGCTTAGATATCTAACCTCCTTGACTTTCATAGCGCTCAAAGGAACAACAACATTCGACATGCAAGCTGCCCTCTGGGCGTCAAATAACAAAGCTTGCACCCTGCACTCGAGGCCTTATTATATTATTGTTATTATCATACGAATCTTTTCAATGGCTTGAATAGGATACGAGAAATTTAAAGAATTTTTTTTAACTTCCTAGTTGGCCATCTTGAATTTTTGAAAACAATTGATTGTGAGATATCTTTATGCTAATCTATGGACAAAGATTACTAAATTTTACAGCACTCGGGTGATTAGATCGCCGGAAAAGTAATTTTAAATATTAGAGATATTGTCGGTTTATGTGTTTCTCCCGTATATTTTTAGCCTACTTTTCACATTTTGCAGAAATGAGGAAAAAGTAGACTTATGAGATCGGGCAAATGTGTGTCTGTCTGTCTGTCTGTCCTTCTGTCTGTCTGTCTGTCTGTCTGTCCTTCTGTCTGTCTGGCTGTGTGTGTGTGTCCCCTATCAACTCCTAAACGGCTGCAGCAATCGAAACAAAATTTGGTAGAAGTAAAGATCTATACCTGAATATCTCACGCCCATATTTGAAAATGATGTCAGTGCTACCAACTGCTGAAAAATCGCAATTGAAATTTGAGCTCCATGTTGGATATCTTGGAAGGTATGAATAGGAGCTATTTCAAAATTGGCACACGTATAGATAATAATATTGCAGTTTAATTTCCAGGAGGCCATACATCGCAGTGTTGCCAAAATGAATATACGCCTGCTGATAGGTCCAATGTTGAAATGCATATAACTTCTACACTAACAATTGGATTTCAACCAAATTTCGTATGTGCTATGTGTACATAAACAGACATGACTGAACGTATTCTTAAGATCCACCAGGGCTGCCAACTGTTAATAAATGCTCTCAATTTATTTTATCCAAATACCAATATATCACAAAGTATGCAAGCCGACAGCCTTAAACTATGCACACGTATAGTACCTGACATTCTATATTAATTTTGAGTAACTTATATACGTCAGTGCTACCAACATGATTCTAAGCCTGCTGAGAGGTCCAACTTTAAATACATGTAACTTCTATAGTATCATTTGGATTTCAACCAAATTTCGTGTGTGCTATGTGTACCGTAACAGATATGTATATGCCGATTCTTAAGAGTAACCAGGGCTGCCAACTGTTAATAAATGCTGTCTCTATTTTTGTTACCCTAATATCAATATATCAGAAAGTATGCAAGCCAATAGCTCTAAACTTTGCACATGTATAGTACCTGGCATTCTAGATTAATTTGGAGTAACTAATATACGTCAGTGCTGCCAACATGATTCTAAGCCTGCTGATAGATGCAATTTTAAAATGCATGTAACTTCTATAGTAACTAATGAATTTCATTCAAAATTGACACAACAATAGATCATATTATTTCAGATTATTTCTGACCAATACATGTATGTCATTGTTGCCAACATGATTTTACGCACGCTGTTAGATCCAATGTTTAACTGCATGTAACGTCCATGCAATCCATTGGACTTCAACCAAATTTTGTATTCTGTACCTTAAGAGATGGAACTAAGAATATATTCAGTCACCAGGGCTGCCAACTGTAGTTCTCTATTAGGCTACATTATGCCATGTATACAGTATTTCGAACTAATTAGAAATTTCGATATTACCAACTTAATTTCGGCATTATTCTAGATAGATCCAAATAGATTAATCATTGGCATAGATCTTAAATTTTAAGAAAAGTAGGCTCTTTAGTTCGTCACGGAACTTCTTGTTATTAAAGGAAATGCGCATAAACACGCATAGTAGTACATACATAAATAGAATTGTCAATTTGAATTACTGTATTCCTTTAAGGATTTCAATCGCTTTTGGCATGCAAGTAGGCTATATGGTACTTGTCACAAAACGCATCACATCAGGGGTGTGATATTGTATCTTCCTGCAAATCTCGTGATGGTAGCCATGGACAGCTAAGCTTGTTAGCAGGTGTCTTGGTTCTTGATTCGGTTTAGTCCATCCTCGGTCGATCATTGCTTCTGTGCTATAGAACTCAGACCATATGTCTTCTTGCTTTTCCTTCCTCTCTAGACCCATTGTGGAGTCGATGGAAGGGCCATTTTCAATCTTAGGTCTTCCAGAAGGAAAGATTCTCTGGCTAGAGTATATGCAAGTCGGGAGGGCGCGTATTTTGAGATTCCGAGGGTTGCCTTCAGAAATCTCGCTTTTATTTTCTCTATTCATCTTAAGTCTTTAAGACTTAGCTTATCCCGGATTAACTCCAGTCCATAGGTGAGTATTGGGATTATTTTCGCTTCAAACAGGAATAAAGCAGTTTCAAGTGACAGCGCTGTGACGTTCATGATGGTGTATATGGCTCTAATTGCTGCTGATGTTCTGTCTTGAATGTGTATTCTGAAGGATCTCGCCGATGTTTGCCGTGTGATTCCTAGTTACTTGAAGAAATTCACGATTTGTAATGGCTCACCTTTGTAGGTTAATGTGTGCTTTGACCTGAGTTTCCCTCCTTTTCTCAAGGTCATTTGGACCGTTTTCGTCCTATTGATTGAAAAGTGATTTATACCTGCCCATTTTGTCAGGGCATCTCCCGTATATGTAGGCTAGTTATTTAACAATCCTATAATACCATACACAATTTCATTTTGATTGCTTAAATAATTTCGGAGATATTGGGAATCGGTTAGTTATTGTTGTTTTAAGAGACGGAACTACTAGGTCATCTGCCCCTATTGCGAATCGGTGGTAAACATCCCATAGCCGGCATGTTGGACAGTTTTATACACTCACCGGCAAAGAAAGCGAAACACTACGAATTTCAGACTAAACTCAATGTTGGACCGCTCCTAACCTTGTATTAATCAAATACTTGTGGCTTCCGTGGCGTAGTTGGTAGCTTGCTGAACTGCTGTGCCCAAGATCGCGGGTTCAAACCCGGCCGAAGTCGTCGGATTTTTTAAGAGCGTTAAAATCCTTCAGTATGCCTTCCTTGGGAAGGGGAAGTAAAGCCGGCGGTCCCTTAATGATGCCTGACAATGTTCGCAATTCACATGCTCAAGATTACACAGTACCCTTAGGACAGAGGTTCACTAATGACCACCCTCAGTGATGTACTGTATTTCATGAGTTTGGGTCTTTGCGAGCTTCATACTTTGTCATGAGTCAAGTATTATACTGTTCACTATCGTAGTTTGGACATCCCTGGCCCTAGCCTCCTCCCAACTCCGACCGTGCGCGGTGAAGATGGTGCGATGTGTTGATATCCTGTAATCCTCAAAACTGCTCGTTGAGGGTCGAGAAGTGGCTGAGGATAACAAGAATGATAATAAAGCGATCAGTCTCAAGCCCATTTCCAATAATCGACTCGGGAGGGCGGCCTACAGGTATTGACACTGCACGAACCGTCTGCAAGCTTCGCGGGAAACGAAGGATCAGAGTTCAAAATCAGAGCACAAATGGTAGCATGCGTTTTAGCCTACTTTTCGCATTTTGTATACATGAGGAAAAAGTAGACTTATGAGATCGATCCGGGAAAATGTGTGTCTGTCTGTCCTTCTGTCTGGCTGGCTGTGTGTGTGTGTCCCTATCAACTCCTCGGCTGCAGAAATCGAAACCAAATTTTGTATGAGTAAAGACGTATACCGGAATATCTCACGTCCATATTTGAAAATGATGTCAGTGCTACCATCTGCTGAAAAAACGCACTAGAAATTTGAGCTCCGTGTTGGATATCATGGAAGGTATACATGGGAGCTAATCCAAAATTGGCACACTAGTAGATAACACTATTTCAGTTTAATTTCCAGGAGGCCATACATGACAGTGTTGCCAAAATAATTTTAAGCATTCTGATAGGTCCAATGTTAAATGCCTATAACTTCTACAATATCAATTGGATTTCAACCAAATTTTGTATGTAATATGTGTACATAAACAGATATGACCGAGCGTATTGTTAAGAGTCACCAGGGCTGCCAACTGTTAATAATTTCTCTCTCTATCACTTATCCAAATACCAATATATCAGAAAGTATGCAAGCCGACAACTTTAAACTATGCACACGTACAGTACCTGACATTTTAGATTAATTTTGGAGTAACTTATATACTTCAGTTCTACCACAATGATTCTTAGCCTGCTGATAGGGCCAATTTTTAAATGCATGTACTTTGTATACTATCAGTTGGATTTCAACCAAATTTGGTATGTGCTATGTGTAACATAACAGATATGACTATAAGTATTCTTAAGAGCAATCAGGGCTGCCAACTGTTAATAAATGCTGTCTATATTTTTTTAACCTAATATCAATATATCAGGAAGTATCCAAGCCAACAGCCCTATACTTTGCACACGTATAGCACTTGACATTCTAGATTAATTTGGAATAATTAATATAAGTCAGTGCTGCCAACTTGATTCTATGCCTGTTGATAGGTCCAATTTAAAAATACATGTAACATCTATACTAACAAATGGATTTCGTCCAAAATTGGCACAACAAGATATCATAATATTTGATTAGGCTATTTCTGACCAGCACACGCATGACATTGTTGCCAACATGCTTTTACGCGTGCTGATAGATCCAATGTCAAACTGCATGTAACGTCCATTGGACTTCAACCATTTTTTTTAATTCTGTACCTTAAGAGATGCTACTAAGAATATATTCAGTCACCAGGGCTGCCAACTGTAATGCTCTATTAGGCTACATTATACGAGGTATATTTCGAAGTAATTAGACATTTCGATATTACCAACTTAAATTCGTCATTTTTCTAGATAGATTCATATACTGTAGAATAATCATTGGCATGAAAAGTAGGCTCTTTAGTTCGTCACGGAACTTCTTGTTAATCACTAATGTATTACAACTACGGTACTGTATACAATTCTCACGCAGCAGGCTGCCGAGCCCAAAGTCGCGCACGACCCTCTGAACTGTACTGAACTGAACTCCCGCTCACCACAACAATGTGGTTTTGTGAACTAGGGGAGACCCAATCTTGTAGGTTATGTTAAATTTCCAAAGTTCCCCTTTTTCTCTCAGAAACTACTGCATAAATCTTACTCATTTTTAGTGTAATTATAGAGCAATGTATTGTTCATCTATTGACATTTTTAGCCTACTTTTTGTCACATTTTACAAAAATGAGGAAAAAGTAGACTTATGAGATCGATCCGGGCAAATGAGTGTGTGTGTGTGTCTGTCTGTCCTTCTGTCTGTGTGTGTGTGTATGTCCCCCCCCTATCAATTCCTGAACGGCTGAAGCAATCGAAACAAAATTTGGTAGGAGTAAAGATCTATACCTGAATATCTCAATGCCGTATTGAAAAATGATGTCAGTGCTACCAACTGCTGAAAAATCGCAATTGAAATTTGAGCTCCATGTTGGATATCTTGGAAGGTATGAATAGGAGCTATTTTAAAATTGGCACACGTATAGATAATAATATTGCAGTTTAATTTCCAGGAGGCCATACATCGCAGTGTTGCCAAAATGAATATACGCCTGCTGATAGGTCCAATGTTGAAATGCATATAACTTCTACACTAACAATTGGATTTCAACCAAATTTCGTATGTGCTATGTGTACATAAACAGACATGACTGAACGTATTCTTAAGATCCACCAGGGCTGCCAACTGTTAATAAATGCTCTCAATTTATTTTATCCAAATTCCAATATATCAGAAAGTATGCAAGCCGACAGCTTTAAACTATGCACGCGTATAGTACCTGACATTATATATTAATTTGGAGTAACTTATATACGTTAGTGCTCCCAACATATTCTAAGCCTGCTGAAAGGTCCAAATTTAAATACATGTAACTTTCATACTAACATTTTGATTTCAACCAAATTTAGTATGTGCTATGTGTACCATAACAGATATGACTGTGCGTATTCTTAAGATCAACCAGAGCTGCCAACTGTTAATACATGCTGTCTCTATTTTTGTTACCCTAATGTCAATATATCAAAAAGTATGCAAGCCCATAGCTTTACACTTTGCACACGTATAGTACCTGGCATTTTAGATTAATCTGGAGTAAATAATTTACATCAGTGCTGCCAACATGATTCCAAGCCTGCTGATAGGTCCAATTTTAAAATGCATGTAACTTCTATACTAACAAATGGATTTCATTCAAAATTGGCACAACAATCGACCATATTATTTCAGATTATTTTGACCAATACATGCATGACGTTGTTGCCAACATGATTTTACTAGCGCTGTTAGATCCAATGTTTAACTGCATGTAACGTCCATGCTATCCATTGGACTTCAACCAAATTTTGTATTCTGTATCTTATGAGATGCAACTAAGAATATATTCAGTCACCAGGGCTGCCAACTGTAGTGCTCTATTAGGCTACATTATGCCAGGTATGCAGTATTTCCAACTAATTAGAAATTTCGTTGTTACCAACTTAATTTCGTCATTTTCTAGATAGATACTTTTAGATTAATCATTGCCATGAATCTTAAATTTTAAGAAAGTAGGCTCTAGTACGTCACGGAACTTCTTGTTAAAATTAATATTGGACTTAAAATATATTTTTTGGAAATTGCCTTTTTACGTTAAATTTAGACCATGAACTGCCTTGTAACTCAGCTTCATTTACAGGTATGACTTGGGAAAAATGTCCGTTGTTACTAAGTTAGCCCTTCTATATTGTGTTAAAATTTCAAGATTTTGTAATTTATAGTTAATAAGAAAATGGGGCATTAGAATGGAAAAAGTCATTTCAGGGAAAATTGAACTTTAAGATGATGTTTGCATTTCGAACATCCCTCCACCACAGAGCTCTTCATCTTTCTCCTCCACATCTTCTCGGGCCCTCTTCAGATTCCTTGATTTCTTTCCAGCCACCTTAAGAAATTTTGTACCTCTCGGTCAGCCTTCACTACTCGAAGTGTGTCCATATCGGCACAATATGTTTTCATGTTTCTTCATGGTAAGATACCCATTCTTCTTAAAACTTCCATTTTTCCTGAATTCCCTCCATTAAATGCCAGCACTGAATCGTATACACCTAACTTGAAAGCTTCTAAGCTTACAAACACAGATTTTGGAACTCTAGGACGCATTGGAATTTTGAGTCCTCCCTTGAAGTCATTTCTTCAAAAGGTCAGGTTTACTCAAATTTCTGAATTAAGTTTGATAGCCTCTATGACGTCATAAGGCAAAGCATGCTTGTGAACATATTATTCTCCTTTCAACCTGGCAACCTGTTAAGAAAGAATAAATTGTGCCGTCTGGCCTTTCACAGATGTTGTCGCAGTGGAAGTGTGTACCAATTAGCCTGGCGTTGGGCCCATTAAACCGGACTAAGGTTATGAAGATATCAGAGGCGATGGATTGAACGTACATTCACTGCGATGTGAATGCAAGTTCTATTCGAATGCGCTATTCATTGAGAACCATGGGTCTAGCTTAGCCTAACTTAAAGAAATAAAGACTAAATAAGGTACACATACTCAACACTAAAGTAGAGGAACGGTAATGTATTCTCCAAGGAAATATTCCTAAGGTATGACGAGGAAGCGTAACATGCAAATGTAAGGTTATGTGGTTGACGAGATAATCTGACAGTGACATTAAGGTTAAGGGCGATACCAGGTAAAGGTATAGGGGAACGTATATGGGGGAAGAATGCTCATAAAGAGTAAAATTACATTGTGAAAAGAGAAAGATAACAAGGGCTAGACAAAGAGTCGGGAAAAGTGAGTGTACCGCCAAAGAAGCGAACGGTAACTCAAATAGCCCTGAAGGAGGTGATGGAGTATGAGACAGGACGGAGTTTAATAAAAGCGCGCGTAGATATGACGTAAATGAATAAACACAAATAGGGGCAGATGACCTCGTAGTTCCTCCCCTTAAAACAACAATAACTAACTAACTAATAAACACAAAATGAGGGGCAACTAAACGAAATGAAATAAACACGAGAGATGTTACGTTACACAAAATGAAGGATATCCATCAAAATACGTTACGCTAGAAAAGGGATTAAGCCATACTCATAGACTTGCGTACGAAGACGCAATCTTAATATAAGAGGCAAACAAAGATAAGAGGTATGGCAATGCTCTTACTGGAGAACGCACTATACAGTAAACCGTACCAAATACCTACACAAAAAGGTACGACGATAGGAAGACAAAGACAACAGGAACGATACAGACGCACAATGGACATACTAGAATAGGCGATACGCCCTAGTATTCCATACGATAACCAAATACGCACACACAAATACAGAGATAGTAAGTCGTAACATACCTTGATGGATCTGCTTAATCCGGCATCGCGGAATTACACAAAACAAACTAAATTCACGCACCTACGCACACCTTTAAATAAACACAAACGAACGGGTAAAAAATGGATAGAAAATCAAGGCATCTCGAAAACGAGAGCGGGAGCACAAAATATAAAAACCTACATCGGAGAGAAAAAACAGAAGACTGCCCAGAGAGTAACAAAGGGTTGTCACAGGTGACGGAAAAAAGAAGATAAAAAGGTAAGAGGTGTCACTAATCACGATTCGGCATAGCAAGAAATCACTATAACGAACCTTGATCAGCAATTATAGAAATGTCCACTGATATGCTCGGCTATTCTGGCCAGTAATAATCAAGAAGAAAAGAGAACAATTCCGATAATTAACACGCCGAAGGAAAATAAGGGGGAAACTACAGGTGGAAGAAAAATAGTTCAGATTCCCACACACTCCGCCAAAATTTTTGTTACGTCCACCAAAATAGACGAACAAATATTTTAACGAAACAAACACAAGGAAGGGAGAAGGGAGGAAAAATGGGTACATCACGAAAATGTGGCGGGAAGGAGCCCAGAAGTAGGGGGAAGACGGGGAGGACTCAAAAAGAGTGTACTTCAATGAAGGTAAATATAAGAATCAAAAGACGGAAAGTTTACAATAAGAACGTAAGTTAAACCAGATAAAATAAAATAGTAAAAATAAAATAAAAACCCTAGCTTCCTCGCCAAAATATTATACAAAAGTTACAAAGTTACAGATTTACAATATATAATAAATATAAGTATACAAAAGCTGTCTTCCATAATCTCCCAAGGTAGGATGTCAGAGAGCAGATATCGATAATTAACTAGAACAAGAAAGAACGATTAATTGAGAGCGATATTAATTTATTCTAATAATGGGGTAAGGTTGAGTGGTGACCATCACGGTACTCCAACAAAGATTAAATTTTGGGACGAAGAAAAATGAGTAGAAGTCATCTATTTAAATATTATTCGAAGGAATAACCTGAAAACGAAGTAGATAATTATAACTGATAGCAACGCCATCTTGCGCCATCGCACGTTAACTCAAAGCAAATAGATCTGGAAAACATGTCACAAGAACAAATAAACATTTAAGAGAAAGAGAAGAAATGTGACAAAGATAGGTGGACTTACTTACAAAACGCTTCAGTTGGATAATATGAGCGGTAGATATTTTTTGCAAGTTGTCGTCACTTATAAGTTTCATGGTACGCCCCTACATTGCTCACGGAGTGGAGCTCTCCAATACCTAGTCGTTTGCCTGAAAAGCAATGATATACCTTCCTACGTTGAACCTATTTGTGATGGGAAGAACATCAGTCATCACCGAAGCGTAGTCCCTGCTGAAATAAATCTTCTTAGCCTCATTAGTTTTCCTGGCGGGGGTTACATCGTGGACACGCAGTTCTAATTACATCGCGTAATCCACAACTGAAACAGAAAACCTTAAGACGGTCTGTGCACATACAGAAATGATGTTCTTTACCACAATTCCAACATGTATGTGAACTGTCATGTTCACCAGTACGAAAAGAATCACGACGATGACGTATATTAATAGGTGTGGTTTATGTTGCAACATTGGATCGGACATGATTGACAGATGAGGGTCGAGTTCTGTTGACGGCGGATAGATACCGCGATTGAACTTCACAGGCCTACTAGCAGTGGAATGAGTAATTAACGTATGTGGTAGGCGACAATGTCTAGCATTATTGACAGTAGGCGAAACAACATTTGGAGTAAAGGAATCGTATCCTTCAGTGCTATTTAAAGCTAGTAAAGGAAACATTGTATCAGAGGGAGGAGGTGGTGGAACATACTCTTTAAACAGGCGATAATTACCTTCGAATTCCCTTCCCAAGTTAAGGATGCCATCAATAACGAATACAGAAGATCTACGCACATAGAACTTATATTCTAGATGTAGGTTACGATTTATAATGTCGATAGTTTCTTGACCAGTTAATGATATGGGAAGGCAAGAAATTAAAATTCGAATAGCCGTGACATAATCCTCTACACAAATAAATGGAAAGTTACAATACCTTGAAAGGCAGTAAAATGTAGAGAAATGTTACACCTTTATTCTTAAATATTCGTTCTTCTGGATCCCGAATGCGAAGTGGCGCATTGCTCTTTTCAGAGACTCCCTTCAGTGTAATGTAAATATAGTGTAAGGCACTGATGAATAAATATGAAATGAAATGAAAATGGAATGGGGTATCCAATTGCTTTTATAGGCGATGATATATAATGGCCTAGTTGTCAACAAACCGCAGCCATCTTTCACTCTCGACACACGAAAAAAAAAAAACGATATTGTACCTTATTGCCAACTTACACATACAGGTGGACGTATTTGTGGGCTAAGCGGTCCTCTTATGTAATTTTGGGGAATTAAACTAGGTGTAGTTACATGTAGAGCGATACATTCGAATATCGACCAAGACCTGTCTATCATTTTGAGCCATCTAGCCTTTCGCAGATGTTGTCGCAGTGGAAGTGTGTACCAATTAGTCAGGCGCTGGGCCCATTAAACCGGACTAAGGTTATGAAAGTATCAGAGGCGATGGATTGAACGTACATTCACTGCGATGTGAATGCAAGTACTATTCGAATGCGCTATTGATTGAGAACCATGGACCTAGCTTAGCCTAGCTTAAAGAAATAAAGACTAAATAACGGACTAAATAAGGTACACATACTCAACACTAAAGTAGAGGAACGGTAATGTATTCTCCAAGGAAATATTCCTAAGGTATGACGAGGAAGATTAACACGCTAATGTAAGGTTATGTTGTTGACAAGATAATCTGACAGTGACATTAAGGTTATGGGCGATACGAGGTAAAGGTATAGGGCGACGTATATGGGGGAAGAATGCTCATAGAGTAAAATTACATTGTGAAAATAGAAAGATAACAAGGGCTAGACAAAGAGACGGGAAAAGTGAGTGTACCGCCAAAGATGCGAACGGTAGCTCACATAGCTCTGAAGGAGGTGAGGGAGTAAGAGACAGGACGGAGTTTAATAAGAGCGCGCGTAGATATGACGTAAATGAATAAACACTAAATGAGGGGCAACTAACCGAAATGAAATAAACACGAGAGATGTTACGTTACACAAAATGAAGGATATCCATCAAAATACGTTACGCTAGAAAAGGGATTAAGCCATACTCATAGACTTGCGTACTGTACCAGAAATTACCTACCATCAGATTGCTGTAATCCCACAAATATCACTGGATTGTAGAACCTGAAAAGCCCGGCTGAAACCCCCCAGATACTACCAGCATGAGATGGGGATAATAGGGCACAGGGAAACCTAACCAGGCAACGTTAAGGAAAACCATGGCCAAACGCTGAAAAGCAACAGCTCAAAGAACACGAGGTCTACACGGGAGTGTGATCTCAGGCGTAGAAACACCTAGAAATACCCAGCAATGGCTTTCTTAACGTGACCTCCACTCACTTATATAAATCACCACGATGTCGAACTAAAAGGAATTGAGAATATTTTATTCACCAAAATGACATAGCAAAGTGCTATGCCCTCATAATGAAAATCTGATGAACATTAATCAACTCGACATTGGTCGAGAATAAAACACACAAAAACAAGGATAAATCCATCACACAAGAATGGGCTGCAAAATCCCATTAATATATATATATATATATTGATCCAAAGAAACTAGTATTAAATCATATATCAGAACGGTCTCGTTCCAGTGGGTAATTTCCCAACTATACATGTTGATAATAACCTTGAAAAGGAATATACATATCTAAAAGTGGTTTTAACACCTCTCAGAATGTTATAGCAAAAGACGAAGATTATACACCCTCCATAAGTATAACTTGTATAAGTCATTAGTGGTTTCGTGGTAGTAATATCATAAATGATTGGTGTCCCTTGGACCCAATAATGTCTTGTGAGAATAAGCAAGAAAAATCAAATGCATTCGACATTAATCTGAGAATTCATCAAAGGAATGATTATGTAGCTATTAGCATTGCAATAAAATTCAGAACTTGGATGATAAAGATCAGTACATAAATTATACGTGCTCGTACCTAGGAGTACGCGTTTCCTGATAGTACACTACTGCAATCAAGTTCGATAACTGTAAATCTAGGATTGTTTCAAGTCACACCTGACTTATTCACTTCCATTCAGCAATGGATTTCATCATAATTATTACAAACATTAATTAATTATTATTATTCAACGGTGCCAGAACATGGTCTTACCCACACGATAAATCTACTCCACTGAGTATTGTTTGTTTCAAAATTGCCTTTTATACATTTGTAATCATAAGTCACCCTCACTGGTGATATGAATGCTTTCATCGATACTATACTTCAATAATTACAGTCTGCTTGATATTTGCGTTTCTAGATTTATATAGGATGTTATACTTCATATAGAGTGTCTAAAAGATTGTTATCTCTCATTTTTCCAATTGATTATTAGACTTATAGTTATTGCTTTTACAATAGTTTATTACAATCACATGTCTATTAAAGAACATGCCTCCACATTCGACTATCTGAGTCTCACGTCGAAGAAAAGATGGTAAATGCTGGTCAGAATGTTTTTACTAGACTATAATCCGCATTTAAAAGTCTGAAAAATACCATATAGTTTATTACAATCACATGCCTATTAAAGAACATGCCTCCACATTCGATTATCTGAGACTCACGTCGAAGAAAAGATAGTAAATTCTGGTCAGAATGTTTTTACTAGACTATAATCCGCATTGAAAAGTCTGAAAAATACCATATATGAAATGGATTTCTATCAGCACAAAATTAACATGACAATCGTGTGTGATAACAATAAATTCAACAGGATCAAGATTTTCAAGCATAAAAAGAAATATTCCTGCTCGAGAGGACTATGGAAAATAATATACACCATCAACGAGGGTGATCGAAACGATAAACACCAAATCGTCGATTAAAAAAACCCTACTTTCTCCACAATGCACCAAAACTGGAAATCTCTCTTAGCAAAAGCAAAAATAAATCCGATCAGGCCAAGAGTGAGCTCAAAAACGTCTCTACTCTCTAACACGACGAAGAAAAATGTTCAAACGAACATTGACAACTCTTCAACTAACAATCAGAATGATATATAATTTTCAAAAGAAAAATATGTATTGTCCGTTGAGCCATTATATATTTAAACACAAATTGTGCTAAATGTTCTGGCATAACTCAACAAAATGACAGTGTTTCGCCCCGGTGTGACGTGGATACACATGTATCACATACGTCTTGGAATGGCCTTCGCAGTTTGTACTAGACAGTGTCTTGGTGAGGTGTGTTTTAACCAACTGAAGAGCCCAATTGCACACCGGGGCGAAACACTGTCACTTTGTTGAGTTATGCCGGAACATTTAGCACAATTTGTGTTTAAATAATCAGAATGATCTCTATAAAGTAGATCCGTTGATAAACGCGAATACGAATAAACGTGGCAAAAAAATATAAACCACGATGGAGATTCAAAATCACTATAATATAAAATTCCCTAAGTCGATTCTCCTCACTACGACAAAAATGTTCCCATATAAATTACCATGAGTTACCATCACTTGTGTAAAACAAACTTCACAATGAATGCATTCTTTTTAAAAGAATCAAAATCCAGCCGAGAATAGGACCAGCCTAGTGTAAAAAGTCAAGTCTAAGTCCTACCCATCGACTATACTAAGAATAAGAAAATATGACAGTTACTAAAACATTATAATATTCATGCATTACCACTACTGATGGGTGTAAATTTGCTGTACATTATCGCCAGACGATGATGGAATCGAAAGCAATGATATGCCTCCCATATCCAGTCTTCCTTTATACGTAGAAATGCCCTGGGTCCTCCTGCAATGTCGATGGAATCGAACCCTGGATTGCCAATCCCAGACGCTCGGGTTCCAGACAGCCACACGAACATCACCGGTTGTTACCGCACTCCACGTACTGCCGATATAGTTTCGAGTAAGAGTCTCATCACAGAGAAGTAGCATACGCCCGAAGCGATAATTGTATCTTACTGTCATCATGTCATAATGGATTGACATGGTAGAAGAAAATTTAGCACTAGCGATGACGCTTTAAAAAAGTCAGTGTCCATTCCGTAGAATGCGTAGTGCGTTGCCTACACCACAGTATTCATGTACAAATGTTTACTCAGCCATAGCTATAATGTATACGTGCATTATATTCCTTCCTCCCGACACCTTGTCGGTTATCATGCCAGAAACATGAGAGGAATGAGTGAAATAGTTCATCTAGTGCTCAAGTGTAACGGCACTTGTATCCATAGAAGCAGCACGATTCTGAAGTGAAAAGACTACTGCGAGAATCACTGTACACTCGCCAAAGTTAACGTTGCTCGTTGTAAAACGCTTGCCTTAATGTGAATGTAGCTTGAATAAACTTGCACGTTACATGTCACATGTTCAGCGTGAAAATATCACTCATTACTGATATGCCTATGTTAGAGTTTTTTTTTCACACAACTCCAACATCCTAACGATGGCCTCACACATGTTTCAAGTGAGCCTTGCACTTCGCGATATGTCTTAATATTCGCGCTCGTAGGTCGTACTGCTCTGGGCAGAGATATATCAAAATCTGGCTTGCTCAAACAGCCCGCATACAGACGAAGGTAATAATCCCCCCCGTGCGGTGCGTATATCGATAAATCAAAGCGTTGGCGCATGGTCATTATAGCTGTCATATTTCATGAAGTCTTGCCAAAGAAATCAACTCTTCTAAGCCAGTACAATGCCAATACATCTTGGGTAAAATGCTGAAAATGATAAATAAACTTCTCTTCCTCGTTATTATATATGAGGTGATCTTTCAATATTTAATCAATAAGTTGGATCTGCACTGCGCACTAGTTCCGAATGTTACTATTGAGTCAGCCAGTTCGGAAAACTTCGGGTCTGCTCGGCTCGGGCGAGCCTCACTGTATTCGGCAGCTATCACGCCACAAGCTCGCCGGTTATGCGCTGTATTTTAATACAAAACCAGTACTACAGCTTTGTGCTGCAACTAACGCTTGAGAGAAATTGTACATTTTCCACCTGACACCTTACGTAAAAGAAGAAACTGATTTTTTGTACACGTTCTAATGCATTCTTATGCTATGTAGCATTATCCTCAAAGCGTTACTGTGTAATCTTCTTATAATATCTCCGGATGTTCTTAGCATTGTATATACCGATGATTTCAGTACCATTCAAGTTAGTTACTATCTTTTTCTATAGCATCTTCCTATATCTCTCTTTCTTCATCGGTGATCTTTAAAAAATAATTCATTAATCCTTATTATCCATGCGGGTGTAAAATCTTCCGTTCCTTCTACTTTCTTCTTCGTTTAGATGAACTTCTCTTACTGTCGTCAGGGTTTCTATTTGTTTTATCTCTCTGATGACTAGTGCTAGGAGTTACTTCCGCCATTTCTTGCTTCTTTTTTCTCTCTTTTGAATTTATTCGCCTAGCGTACTCATTAGGCTTATCTTGTCCGTCTCTTGGCCTATCTCGCTGTTGGTTACGCTGGAACTCCTCTGTTCTATAGTGCTTATAGCGACTGTAACCTTGATTAGATCTGTTGTTTGACTGGTATGGCGTTTCACGATAACGATTCCTGTTGTTGCCATAATCACGCCGGTAAAAGTTCCTCTCCTCGTACTTGCGCTGCCAAGGTTGTTCTGTGTAATCCACATAACGATTATCTTGGCGATTATATCTTTGGTTATTACGTGTATTGTACCTATTGATGTATCTATTATCTGGCTGAGGTTGATCCGTTTGCTGCGTGCGATCGATTACGATCGTATGCACACCTCTCGGTTCATTTCGCGAGTTCTTCATGGTCGTAAGATCGCTTACACCTGATGAAATAACTTTTTTACGCACTTCCACAGGAAGCTGTCGAGATATAGAGTCGATCAGTTGGGCTTGTGTCAACGGAGGTTGAAGAAATCGAAGTTTCGCTAACTGGGAAGCAAAGTATTCGGAATAACTCGTTGGCCCTGTATTCGCATACTTCCTGGAGTACATTTCTGACCGCAGATTATTCAGAATTTCCACACTCCAGAATCTACTGATGAAGGCTTCCGCGAACTCTTCGAAATCAGTGAAAGTGTAGCGGAAAGCTCCATACCACTGAAGAGGGGCATCCGCCAGAAAGCATTCCACCACTCTGAACTCTCTTTCACGTGGTACGTGTGATTCCACGAAGTAATCACGTACACTTCTAATAAATTCGATTGGGGTGGTCCCATCGAGGTTGTTAAAACGTCGACGTTTATCTTCGAATTTACTAATAATGGCAATATGACCTGCCCCATCTGACGTTCCAGTCGCGTAAGGACCTATACTCACGTTAGGTGTCGGAGGATTATATGTGGGAGAACGTTGCTGTACTATGTTTCCATATTGCGTTGGATCGAATCTGGGTGTTTCATGGCTTATGGGGTTTTGCTGGCGATTCCCATCTTTCCCATCCTGACCGGTACTATCAACACCATCAAGAGTAGCAATGAAATCCGCGTTCCAAATCAGCCTAAGTTGATCTCGGGAGGTATCCACATTTATCGGACCTCCCAATGTTAAATTGTCGAGTTGTTTTCTAATTTCCACTAGTTCAGAAGTCTTTTTGTCCCTAACTTCTATCAACACTAACTTAGCTTGATCCACCTTGTTCTCTATGGAATTAATCCTAGTCTCGAGATCGCCATGATTTTCCGATTGAACATTCTAAATTACATTTAATCTTTTAATCACGTCCTCTCTTTCATCAGTTATTTCCTTACTCGATCTAGCCTCTGCTTCTACAATTTTGTTGTTGATCTCTGTTTTAAAATCTTTATAATAGTCCTTATTGACTTTAAGCATTTCTAGTCTAAGAATGACAATGTTATCATTAATGTTACCCTTAATATCTACATCTAATTCGTCTTTGATCATTTTATTGTGATCCTTCACTTGAGATTGAAGAAGACTTACTTCAGCCTTTAACTGTTGCAAAGTGTCTTGTGTCTGACCATAGTCACGAGATACTTGCAATTGGAAACTGTCTAACTTACTTTTGGTTTATTTTCTATTATTAGATAATTCTAACCTCATTTCAAGCTGAAAATCTTTATTCGACTGTTCAGACTCGTTTAATTGAAATTGCATCAGCTTTTGGTTAGGGTCAACTATGTCAATTTTGGTCTGAATATTAGATTGAATAGTCTGCATTTGATTTTGAGAAGCATACATATGACTCTGGGTTGATAGTAAAGCCACAATCTTTGTCTGCATTTTATCCTGACTAGTCTCTATGTTAACAATGTTAAATTGAACTTCATCAATGGTTGATTGAATCTTGCCAACACAAGAATCTAATCTTAATTGACCGGTTTGAACAGAACCCAAATCTTTTTGCACTAAACCAATATCCTTTTGGACTGCTCCAATATTTGATTGGACTGATCCAATATCTGATTGGACATCACTTACCGAGGTTTCTAACGTATTAACCTTTGATTCAACCCTCATAAAACTAGAGTTGAGGTCTTTTAAGGAAGCTTGGATTAACCCTATCTCTGTTTTAAGACTGTCAGCTACCACATCCTGAATAACTGATTGACTACGTGAGGTCCAAGTTTCATGTATGCTGTCTATTTTAGTCTGCAGCATTGCATACAAAGTCTTGAGATCAGCGATAATCCCGCCATCCTTACTAGCCATATTATACTATGGATAATAACAATAACACAAATAACATGAATACTGCTAATGCAAGGCAAGACACAAACATTCTAATGGAATTTCACTGTCATAATGGGAACATTTTTATCGTATAGCGTTAATCTTACTGCTAACTTACAACTAAAACGGGATAATACCAACTATGAATCCGAAACATTCTGATACTGATTGTGTGGTGATTTATATCGGTGGTTTATTAACTATCCTAATTTAATTAAGGTTAAGTGAACAAAAATATTCTAGAATTAATGATGAGTTCAGAAATCCTCATCAGCCGGATACCAAAACCAGGCAACTTGAATGTAACTCAAACATGAGCTGCATCAACCGCCCTATTCGACTGAACGGGATAGCAAAGCTTCCGGAGAGTATCTTTCCCAAATATGTTCATGTCGTAAACTAATCGCAAATTAAGTGTAGCACCACTTTTAAAAAAGAAACAAAGTCTAATAACGGTTGCGATTCTACAAGAATATCATGTAGATTGAATAACTTCAAAATCGCTTTATTCACGAGTGAATTCTGATCTTTTGTGCTAAAAAGTATCAGTACACCGTTATTTCTACAACAGACATTCAGAGAATTCACAATGATCCCTGTAATGGCGTCGGAATTGACTAGCTCATGACACCATTCACGTGTTCGACAGCAAAGTTCGAAGCTACGATAAAATGGCGTCATTCGACCAGTCTATTGGATCGACAAGGAGTGAGACATCTCTGTCTAAATCTCCATAGTCATAGATCGTGAAATAACTGTCTCTCTGTCTCGTAATCCAGTTTCATGAGCTCCAATAGTTTGAACGCCAATCCAATATATCGGCGTAACCCAAAAAAGGACACGATATCTCTAGTCGAGCCCAAACGTTTAAGGGTGCCAATTCACTGCACCCGAAGTTACCTACCATCAGCTTGCTGAAATCCCACGAGGATCACTGGATCGTAGAACTTGAAAAGCCCCTGCTGAAACCCCCCAGATACTACCAGCAAGAGATGGGGATAATAGGGCACAGGGAAACCTAACCAGGCAACGTTAAGAAAAACCACGGCCAAACACTGAAAAGCAACAGTTCAAAGAAAACGAGGTCTACACAGGAGTGTGATCTCAGGCGTAGAAACACCTAGAAATACCCAGCAATGGCTTTCTTAACGTGACCTCCACTCACTTATATAAATCACCACGATGTCGAATTAAAAGGAATTGAAAATATTTTATTCACCAAAATGACATAGCAAAATGCTATGCCCTCAGAATGAAAATCTGATGAACATTAATCAACTCGACATTGGTCGAGAATAAAACACACAAAAACAAGGGTAAATCCATCACACAAGGATAGGCTGCAAAATCCCATTATATATATATCCCAACAAACTAATATTAAATCAAATATCAGAACGGTCTCGTTCCAGTGGGTAATTTCCCTACTATACATGTTGATAATAACCCTGAAAAAGAATATACATATCTACAAGTGGTTTTAACACCTCTCAGAATGTTATAGCAAAAGACGAATATTGTATAAACTCCATAAGTGTAACTTGTATAAGTCATTAGTGGTTTCGTGGTAGTAATATCATACATGATTGGTGTCCCTTGGACCCAATAATGTCTTGTGAGAATAAGCAAGAAAAATCAAATTCATTCGACATTAATCTGAGAATTCATCAAAGGAATGATTATGTAGCTATTAGCATTGCAATTCAATTCAGAACTTGGATGATAAAGATCAGTACATAAATTATACGTGCTCGTGCCTAGGAGTACGCGTTTCCTGATAGTACACTACTGCAATCAAGTTCGATAACAGTAAATCTATGATTGTTTCAAGTCACACCTGACTTATTCACCTTCCATTCAGCAATGGATTTCATCATAATTATTTCAAACATTAATTAATTATTATTATTATTCAACGGTGCCAGAACATGGTCTTATCCACACGATAAATCTACTCCACTAAGTATTTATTGTTTCAAAATTTCCATTTATACATTTGTAATCATAAGTCTCCCTCACTGGTGATATGAATGCTTTCATCAATAATATACTTCAATAATTACAGTTTGCTTGATATTTGCGTTTCTAGGGTTATGCAGTATGTTATACTTCATATATGATTGTCTAAAAATGTTATCTCTCATTTTCCAACTGATTATTAGGCATATAAATAATGCTTTTACAATAGTTTATTACAATCACATTTCTATTAAACAACATGCCTCCACATTCGATTATCTGAGACTCACGTCGAAGAAAAGATGGTAAATGCTGTTCAGAATGTTTTTACTAGACTATAATCCGCATTGAAAAGTCTGAAAAATACCATATATGAAATGGATTTCAATCAGTTCAAAATTAACATGACTATCGTGAGTCATAACAATAAATTCAATAAGATCAAGTGTTTCAAGCATAAAAAGAAATATTCCTGCTCGAGAGGACTATGGAAAATAATATAGGGTTCCTACACCATCAACGAGGGTGATCGAAACGATAAACACCAAATCGTCGATTAGAAAACCCTACTTTCTCCACAATGCACCAAAACTGGAAATCTCTCTTAGCAAAAGCAAAAATAAATCCTATCAGGCCAAGAGTGAGCTCAAAAACGTCTCTACTCTCTAACACGACGAAGAAAAATGTTCAAACGAACATTGACAACTCTTCAACTAACAATCAGAATGATATATAATTTTCAAAAGAAAAATATGCATTGTCCGTTGAGCCATTATATATTTAAACACAAATTGTGCTAAATGTTCTGGCATAACTCAACAAAATGACTGTGTTTCGCCCCGGTGTGACGTGGATACACATGTATCACATACGTCTTGGAATGGCCTTCGCAGTTTGTACTAGACAGGGTCTTGGTGAGGTGTGCTTTAACCAACTGAAGAGCCCAATTGCACACCGGGGCGAAACACTGTCAGTTTGTTGAATTATGCCGGAACATTTAGCACAATTTGTGTTTAAATAATCAGAATGATCTCTATAAAGTAGATCCGTTGATAAACGCGAATACGAATAAACGTGGCAAAAAAATATAAACCACGATGGAGATTCAAAATCACTATAATATAAACTTCCCTAAGTCGATTCTCCTCACTACGACAAAAATGTTCCCATATAAATTACCATGAGTTACCATCACTTGTGTAAAACAAACTTCACAATGAATGCATTCTTTTTAAAAGAATCAAAATCCAGCCGAGAATAGGACCAGCCTAGTGTAAAAAGTCAAGTCTAAGTCCTACCCATCGACTATACTAAGAATAAGAAAATATGACAGTTACTAAAACATTATAATATTCACGCATTACCACTACTGACGGGTGTAAATTTGCTGTACCTTATCGCCAGACGATGATGGAATCGAAAGCAATGATATGCCTCCCATATCCAGTCTTTCTTTATACGTAGAAATGCCCTGGGTCCTCCTGCAATGTCGATGGAATCGAACCCTGGATTGCCAATCCCAGACGCTCGGGTTCCAGACAGCCACACGAACATCAGCGGTTGTTACCGCACTCCACGTACTGCCGATATAGTTTCGAGTAAGAGTCTCATCACAGAGAAGTAGCATACGCCCGAAGCGATAATTGTATCTTACTGTCATCATGTCATAATGGATTGACATGGTAGAAGAAAATTTAGCACTAGCGATGACGCTTTAAAAAAGTCAGTGTCCATTCCGTAGAATGCGTAGTGCGTTGCCTACACCACAGTATTCATGTACAAATGTTTACTCAGCCATAGCTATAATGTATACGTGCATTATATTCCTTCCTCCCGACACCTTGTCGGTTATCATGCCAGAAACATGAGAGGAATGAGTGAAATAGTTCATCTAGTGCTCAAGTGTAACGGCACTTGTATCCATAGAAGCAGCACGATTCTGAAGTGAAAAGACTACTGCGGGAATCACTGTACACTCGCCAAAGTTAACGTTGCTCGTTGTAAAACGCTTGCCTTAATGTGAATGTAGCTTGAATAAACTTGCACGTTACATGGCACATGTTCAGCGTGAAAATATCACTCATTACTGATATGCCTATGTTAGAGTTTTTTTTCACACAACTCCAACATCCTAACGATGGCCTCACACATGTTTCAAGTGAGCCTTGCACTTCACGATATGTCTTAATATTCGCGCTCGTAGGTCGTACTGCTCTGGGCAGAGATATATCAAAATCTGGCTTGCTCAAACAGCCCGCATACAGACGAAGGTAATAATCCCCCCCGTGCGGTGCGTATATCGATAAATCAAAGCGTTGGCGCATGGTCATTATAGCTGTCATATTTCATGAAGTCTTGCCAAAGAAATCAACTCTTCTAAGCCAGTACAATGCCAATACATCTTGGGTAAAATGCTGAAAATGATAAATAAACTTCTCTTCCTCGTTATTATATATGAGGTGATCTTTCAATATTTAATCAATAAGTTGGATCTGCACGGCGCACTAGTTCCGAATGTTACTATTGAGTCAGCCAGTTCGGAAAACTTCGGGTCTGCTCGGCTCGGGCGAGCCTCGCTGTATTCGGCAGCTATCACGCCACAAGCTCGCCGGTTATGCGCTGTATTTTAATACAAAACCAGTACTACAGCTTTGTGCTGCAACTAACGCTTGAGAGAAATTGTACATTTTCCTCCTGACACCTTACGTAAAAGAAGAAACTGATTTTTTGTACACGTTCTAATGCATTCTTATGCTATGTAGCATTATCCTCAAAGTGTTACTGTGTAATCTTCTTATAATATCTCCGGATGTTCTTAGCATTGTATATACCGATGATTTCAGTACCATTCAAGTTAGTTACTATCTTTTTCTATAGCATCTTCCTATATCTCTCTTTCTTCATCGGTGATCTTTAAAAAATAATTCATTAATCCTTATTATCCATGCGGGTGTAAAATCTTCCGTTCCTTCTACTTTCTTCTTCGTTTAGATGAACTTCTCTTACTGTCGTCAGGGTTTCTATTTGTTTTATCTCTCTGATGACTAGTGCTAGGAGTTACTTCCGCCATTTCTTGCTTCTTTTTTCTCTCTTTTGAATTTATTCGCCTAGCGTACTCATTAGGCTTATCTTGTCCGTCTCTTGGCCTATCTCGCTGTTGGTTACGCTGGAACTCCTCTGTTCTATAGTGCTTATAGCGACTGTAACCTTGATTAGATCTGTTGTTTGACTGGTATGGCGTTTCACGATAACGATTCCTGTTGTTGCCATAATCACGCCGGTAAAAGTTCCTCTCCTCATACTTGCGCTGCCAAGGTTGTTCTGTGTAATCCACATAACGACTATCTTGGCGATTATATCTTTGGTTATTACGTGTATTGTACCTATTGATGTATCTATTATCTGGTTGAGGTTGATCCGTTTGCTGCGTGCGATCGATTACGATCGTATGCACACCTCTCGGTTCATTTCGCGAGTTCTTCATGGCCGTAAGATCGCTTACACCTGATGAAATAACTTTTTTACGCACTTCCACAGGAAGCTGTCGAGATATAGAGTCGATCAGTTGGGCTTGTGTCAACGGAGGTTGAAGAAAACGAAGTTTCGCTAACTGGGAAGCAAAGTATTCGGAATAACTCGTTGGCCCTGTATTCGCATACTTCCTGGAGTACATTTCTGACCGCAGATTATTCAGAATTTCCACACTCCAGAATCTACTGATGAAGGCTTCCGTGAACTCTTCGAAATCAGTGAAAGTGTAGCGGAAAGCTCGATACCACTGAAGAGGGGCATCCGCCAGAAAGCGTTCCACCACTCTGAACTCTCTTTCACGTGGTACGTGTGATTCCACGAAGTAATCACGTACACTTCTAATAAATTCGATTGAGGTGGTCCCATCGAGGTTGTTAAAACGTCGACGTTTATCTTCGAATTTACTAATAATGGTATTATGACCTGCCCCATCTGACGTTCGAGTCGCGTAAGGACCTATACTCACGTTAGGTGTCGGAGGATTATATGTGGGAGAACGTTGCTGTACTATGTTTCCATATTGCGTTGGATCGAATCTGGGTGTTTCATGGCTTATGGGGTTTTGCTGGCGATTCCCATCTTTCCCATCCTGACCGGCACTATCAACACCATCAAGAGTAGCAATGAAATCCGCGTTCCAAATCAGCCTAAGTTGATCTCGGGAGGTATCCACATTTATCAGACCTCCCAATGTTAAATTGTCGAGTTGTTTTCTAATTTCCCCTAGTTCAGAAGTCTTTTTCTCCCTAACTTCTATCAACACTAACTTAGCTTGATCCACCTTGTTCTCTATGGAATTAATCCTAGTCTCGAGATCGCCATGATTTTCCGATTGAACATTCTGAATTACATTTAATCTTTTAATCACGTCCTCTCTTACATCAGTTATTTCCTTACTCGATCTAGCCTCTGCTTCTACAATTTTGTTGTTGATCTCTGTTTTAAAATCTTGATAATAGTCCTTATTGACTTTAAGCATTTCTAGTCTAAGAATGACAATGTTATCATTAATGTTACCCTTAATATCTACATCTAATTCGTCTTTGATATTTTATTGTGATCCTTCACTTGAGATTGAAGAAGACTTACTTCAGCCTTTAACTGTTGCAAAGTGTCTTGTGTCTGACCATAGTCACGAGATACTTGCAATTGGAAACTGTCTAACTTACTTTTGGTTTCTTTTCTATTATTAGATAATTCTAACCTCATTTCAAGCTGAAAATCTTTATTCGACTGTTCAGACTCGTTTAATTGAAATTGCATCAGCTTTTGGTTAGGGGGCCCCGTGGTGTTGGGGTAGCGCGCCTGCCTCTCGCCCGGAGGTCCGGGGTTCGATCCCCGGCTCCGTCAGGGATTTTAAAACTGACGTGAGGGTTGGAACGGGGTGCACTCAGCCCCGTGAGGACAATTGAGTAGCTGTCTGACAGTGAGACAGCGCCCCGATCAAGAATACCAAGATTAACTGCCGAGGGGACCCGACGCACTGATCACGCGTCACCCCAATATCTGCAGGCCAAATGGCTGGGCAGCGGTCGCTTGGTCGGCCTTAGCCCGTCATGGGCTGGATAGTGCCAGGGGATGTTGGTTGTTGTTGTTTTTTTTTGGTTAGGGTCAACTATGTCAATTTTGGTCTGAATATTAGATTGAATAGTCTGCATTTGATTTTGAGAAGCATACATATGACTCTGGGTTGATTGTAAAGCCACAATCTTTGTCTGCATTTTATCCTGACTAGGCTCTATGTTAACAATGTTAAGTTGAACTTCATCAATGTTTGATTGAATCTTGCCAACACAAGAATCTAATCTTAATTGACCGGTTTGAACAGAACCCAAATCTTTTTGCACTAAACCAATATCCTTTTGGACTGCTCCAATATTTGATTGGACTGATCCAATATCTGATTGGACATCACTTACAGAGGTTTCTAACGTATTAACCTTTGATTCAACCCTCATAAAACTAGAGTTGAGGTCTTTTAAGGAAGCTTGGATTAACCCTATCTCTGTTTTAAGACTGTCAGCTACCACATCCTGAATAACTGATTGACTACGTGAGGTCCAAGTTTCATGTATGCTGTCTATTTTAGTCTACAGCATTGCATACAAAGTCTTGAGATCAGCGATATTCCCGCCATCCTTACTAGCCATATTATACTATGGATAATAACAATAACACAAATAACATGAATACTGCTAATGCAAGGCAAGACACAAACATTCTAATGGAATTTCACTGTCATAATGGGAACATTTTTATCGTATAGCGTTAATCTTACTGCTAACTTACAACTAAAACGGGATAATACCAACTATGAATCCGAAACATTCTGATACTGATTGTGTGGTGATTTATATCGGTGGTTTATTAACTATCCTAATTTAATTAAGGTTAAGTGAACAAAAATATTCTAGAATTAATGATGAGTTCAGAAATCCTCATCAGCCGGATACCAAAACCAGGCAACTTGAATGTAACTCAAACATGAGCTGCATCAACCGCCCTATTCGACTGAACGGGATAGCAAAGCTTCTGGAGAGTATCTTTCCCAAATATGTTCATGTCGTAAACTAATCGCAAATTAAGTGTAGCACCACTTTTAAAAAAGAAACAAAGTCTAATAACGGTTGCGATTCTACAAGAATATCATGTAGATTGAATAACTTCAAAATCGCTTTATTCACGAGTGAATTCTGATCTTTTGTGCTAAAAAGTATCAGTACACCGTTATTTCTACAACAGACATTCAGAGAATTCACAATGATCCCTGTAATGGCGTCGGAATTGACTAGCTCATGACACCATTCACGTGTTCGACAGCAAAGTTCGAAGCTACGATAAAATGGCGTCATTCGACCAGTCTATTGGATCGACAAGGAGTGAGACATCTCTGTCTAAATCTCCATAGTCATAGATCGTGAAATAACTGTCTCTCTGTCTCGTAATCCAGTTTCATGAGCTCCAATAGTTTGAACGCCAATCCAATATATCGGCGTAACCCAAAAAAGGACACGATATCTCTAGTCGAGCCCAAACGTTTAAGGGTGCCAATTCACTGCACCCGAAGTTACCTACCATCAGCTTGCTGAAATCCCACGAAGATCACTGGATCGTAGAACTTGAAAAGCCCCTGCTGAAACCCCCCAGATACTACCAGCAAGAGATGGGGATAATAGGGCACAGGGAAACCTAACCAGGCAACGTTAAGAAAAACCACGGCCAAACACTGAAAAGCAACAGTTCAAAGAAAACGAGGTCTACACAAGAGTGTGATCTCAGGCGTAGAAACACCTAGAAATACCCAGCAATGGCTGTCTTAACGTGACCTCCACTCACTTATATAAATCACCACGATGTCGAATTAAAAGGAATTGAAAATATTTTATTCACCAAAATGACATAGCAAAATGCTATGCCCTCAGAATGAAAATCTGATGAACATTAATCAACTCGACATTGGTCGAGAATAAAACACACAAAAACAAGGGTAAATCCATCACACAAGGATAGGCTGCAAAATCCCATTATATATAATTATATCCCAACAAACTAATATTAAATCAAATATCAGAACGGTCTCGTTCCAGTGGGTAATTTCCCTACTGTACATGTTGATAATAACCCTGAAAAAGAATATACATATCTACAAGTGGTTTTAACACCTCTCAGAATGTTATAGCAAAAGACGAATATTGTATAAACTCCATAAGTGTAACTTGTATAAGTCATTAGTGGTTTCGTGGTAGTAATATCATACATGATTGGTGTCCCTTGGACCCAATAATGTCTTGTGAGAATAAGCAAGAAAAATCAAATTCATTCGACATTAATCTGAGAATTCATCAAAGGAATGATTATGTAGCTATTAGCATTGCAATTCAATTCAGAACTTGGATGATAAAGATCAGTACATAAATTATACGTGCTCGTGCCTAGGAGTACGCGTTTCCTGATAGTACACTACTGCAATCAAGTTCGATAACAGTAAATCTATGATTGTTTCAAGTCACACCTGACTTATTCACCTTCATTCAGCAATGGATTTCATCATAATTATTTCAAACATTAATTAATTATTATTATTATTCAACGGTGCCAGAACATGGTCTTATCCACACGATAAATCTACTCCACTAAGTATTGATTGTTTCAAAATTGCCTTTTATACATTTGTAATCATAAGTCTCCCTCACTGGTGATATGAATGCTTTCATCAATAATATACTTCAATAATTACAGTTTGCTTGATATTTGCGTTTCTAGGGTTATGCAGTATGTTATACTTCATATATGATTGTCTAAAAATGTTATCTCTCATTTTCCAACTGATTATTAGGCATATAAATAATGCTTTTACAATAGTTTATTACAATCACATTTCTATTAAACAACATGCCTCCACATTCGATTATCTGAGACTCACGTCGAAGAAAAGATGGTAAATGCTGTTCAGAATGTTTTTACTAGACTATAATCCGCATTGAAAAGTCTGAAAAATACCATATATGAAATGGATTTCAATCAGTTCAAAATTAACATGACTATAGTGAGTCATAACAATAAATTCAATAAGATCAAGTGTTTCAAGCATAAAAAGAAATATTCCTGCTCGAGAGGACTATGGAAAATAATATAGGGTTCCTACACCATCAACGAGGGTGATCGAAACGATAAACACCAAATCGTCGATTAGAAAACCCTACTTTCTCCACAATGCACCAAAACTGGAAATCTCTCTTAGCAAAAGCAAAAATAAATCCTATCAGGCCAAGAGTGAGCTCAAAAACGTATCTACTCTCTAAGACGACGAAGAAAAATGTTCAAACGAACATTGACAACTTTTCAACTAACAATCAGAATGATCTCTATAAAGTAGATCCGTTGATAAACGCGAATAGGAATAAACGTGGCAAAAATATAAACCACGATGGAGATTCAAAATCACTATAATATGAACTTCCCTAAGTCGACTCTCTTCACTACGGCAAAAATGTTCCCATATAAATTACCATGAGTTACCATGACTTGAGTAAGACACCCTACACAATGGATGCATTCTTTTAAAAAGAATCAAAATCCTGCCGAGAATAGGACCAGCCAAGAGTAAAACGTCAAGTCTAAGTCCTACCCATCGACTATACTAAGAAAAAGAAAATATGACAGTTACTAAAACATTATAATATTCATGCATTACCACTACTGATGGGTGTAAATTTGCTGTACATTATCGCCAGACGATGATGGAATCGAAAGCAATGATATGCCTCCCATATCCAGTCTTCCTTTATACGTAGAAATGCCCTGGGTCCTCCTGCAATGTCGATGGAATCGAACCCTGGATTGCCAATCCCAGACGCTCGGGTTCCAGACAGCCACACGAACATCACCGGTTGTTACCGCACTCCACGTACTGCCGATATAGTTTCGAGTAAGAGTCTCATCACAGAGAAGTAGCATACGCCCGAAGCGATAATTGTATCTTACTGTCATCATGTCATAATGGATTGACATGGTAGAAGAAAATTTAGCACTAGCGATGACGCTTTAAAAAAGTCAGTGTCCATTCCGTAGAATGCGTAGTGCGTTGCCTACACCACAGTATTCATGTACAAATGTTTACTCAGCCATAGCTATAATGTATACGTGCATTATATTCCTTCCTCCCGACACCTTGTCGGTTATCATGCCAGAAACATGAGAGGAATGAGTGAAATAGTTCATCTAGTGCTCAAGTGTAACGGCACTTGTATCCATAGAAGCAGCACGATTCTGAAGTGAAAATACTACTGCGGGAATCACTGTACACTCGCCAAAGTTAACGTTGCTCGTTGTAAAGTGCTTGCCTTAATGTGAATGTAGCATGAATAAACTTTCACGTTACACGGCACATGTTCAGCGTGAAAATATCACTCATTACTGATATGCCTATGTTAGAGTTTTTTTCCACACAACTTCAACATCCTAACGATGGCCTCACACATGTTTCAAGTGAGCCTTGCACTTCGCGATATGTCTTAATATTGGCGCTCGTAGGTCGTACTGCTCTGGGCAGAGATATATCAAAATCTGGCTTGCTCGAACAGCCCGCATACAGACGAAGGTAATCATCCCCCCCCCCCCCTTGCGGTGCGTATATCGATAAATCAAAGCGTTGGCGCATGGTCAATATAGCTGTCATATTTCATGAAGTCTTGCCAAAGAAATCAACTCTTCAAAGCCAGTACAATGTCAATACATCTTGGGTAAAATGCTGAAAATGATAAATAAACTTCTCTTCCTCGTTATTATATATGAGGTGATCTTGCAATATTTAATCAATAAGTTGGATCTGCGCGGCGCACTAGTTCCGAATGTTACTATTGCTTCAGCCAGTTCGGAAAACGTCGGCTCTGCTCGGCTCGGGCCAGCCGCACGGAATCCGTCAGCTATCACGCCACAAGCTCGCCGGTTATGCGCTGTATTTTAATACAAAACCAATCCTACAGCTCAGTGCTGTAACTAACGCTTGAGAGAAATGGTACAGTACGAAGACGCAATCTTGCGATTAGAGGCAAACAATGATAAAATGTATGGCAATGATCTTACTGGAGAACGCACTATACAGTAATCCGTACCAAATACCTACACAAAATGGTACGACGATAGGGGGACAAAGATAACAGGAACTATACAGACGCACAATGGACATACTAGAATAGGCGATACGCCCTAGTATTCCATACGATAACCAAATACGCACACACACATACAGGGATAGTTAGTCGTAACATACCTTGATGGCTCTGCTTAATCCGGCATCGCGGAATTACACAAAATAAACTAAATTCACGCACCTACGCACAACTTTAAATAAACACAAACGATCGGGTAAAAAGCGGATAGAAGAGCAAGGCATCTCGAAAACGAGAGCGGGAGCATAAAATATAAAAACCTCCATCGGAGAAAAAAAACAGAAGACTGCCCAGAGAGTAACAAAGGGTTGTCATAGGTGACGGAAAAAAGAAGATAAAAAGGTAAGAGGTGTCACTAATCACGATTCGGCATAGCAAGAAATCACTATAACGAACCTTGATCAGCAATTATAGAAATGTCCACTGATCTGCTCGGCTATTGTGGCCAGTAATAATCAAGAAGAAAAGAGAACAATTCCGATAATTGACACGCCGAAGGAAAAAAAGGGGAAAGACTACAGGTGGAAGAAAAATAGTTCAATATACACGCAAACCTCCATGATGAAACAATATCCAAAAGTGGGCGTAACCAGCTAGGCTGAAGGCTATATAAGAGCACATTTATGGCCTTTCCAGAGATGCTAGACGAAATCTACTCTACCGAATTCAGACAAAAATCGAAAATTGCATTTTCCCGCCAAAAAAAAAAGGCACGGTCTCTCTTTAAGTGATTCCCGGATGTTCCTCTAGGCTACTGACTTCCACTTGACTTTCCACAGAGGTTATTCTACATTGGACTAGGCGTCACGATCACTTCACGTTTCCCTTCTAGTGAAGAACATTGCCACCTCCCGCGGGAGTATCGTGTTGCAGTCGTCGCATGACTCGTTTACTCTCTTCACCCATCAAGTTGGTTGACGACCATAACAAGTCTCTCCAAACCGTCTGTAGCACCACATTTCAAAGGCATCAGAAATGGTGGTCTTCATAGTTAATGGTCCATGTTTCAATTGGGACAAGGTTATTGGTACTTGCGATGTCTTTCCATTTTGCCATTACAATACCGCACCAGGTGTACAAACTGGCCAAGGGTTCATCTCTCGACCACCTCGTTGTATAGTTGCTAGCACTCTTGGTTGTCACCCCCGGGGGCCAAATTCGATTCCTGGCTCCACCAAGGAATTTATTTCTGGTCTGAGGGCCGTAACAGGGTACACTCAGCCTTGTGAGGCAAAAATGAAAAGAGGTTTGTTCGATTCCCACCTCAGCCATCCCGGAGGAGGTTTTCCGTGGTCACTTCTACTCCAGGCAAATGCTGGGATGTTTCCTAACTTAAGACCACAACCACCTCTCCCAATCCTATCCTGAATTATGAATACACACATTAATACAGCCATCACAATAACACTGGTTATACACACCCAAGAACACGGGGCTTAATGACTATGATGTCGTAGTCCCTGCAATGAAACCGAAGAGATTGCTAGAACAGATGCATCAATATACCAAAGAGATTACTAGAACAAAGACATCAATAGACCAAAGAGATTACTAGAATAAAGACATCAATAGACCAAAGAGATTGCTAGAATAAAGACATCAATAGACCAAAGAGATTACTAGAATAAAGACATCAATAGACCAAAGAGATAGCTAGAATAAAGACATCAATAGACCAAAGAGATTGCTAGAATAAAGACATCAATAGACCAAAGAGATTACTAGAATAAAGACATCAATACACCAAAGAGATTGCTAAAATAAAGACACCAATAGACCAAAGAGAATGCTAGAATAAATACATCAATAGACCAAAGAGATTGCTAGAATAAAGACATCAATAGGTCAAAGAGATTGCTACAATAAAGACATCAATAGACCAAAGAGATTGCTAGAATAAAGACATCAATAGACCAACGAGATTACTAGAATAAAGACATCAATACACCAAAGAGATTGCTAAAATAAAGACACCAATAGACCAAGGAGATTGCTGGAATAAAGACATCAATATACCAAAGCGATTGCTAGAATAAAGACATCAATAGACCAAAGAGATTCCTATAATGAAGACATAAATAGACCAAAGAGTGTGCTAGAATAAAGATATCAATAGACCAAAGAGCTTATTAGAATGAAGACATCAATACACCAAAGAGATTGCTAAAATAAAGAAACAAATAGACCAAAGAGATTGCTAGAATAAAGACATCAATAGACCAAAGGGATTGCTAGAATAAAGACATCAATAGACCAAAGAGATTACTAGAATAAAGACATCAATAGACCAAAGAGATTGCTAGAATAAAGACATCAATAGACCAAAGAGATTGCTAGAATAAAGACATCAATAGACCAAAGAGATTGCTAGAATAAAGACACCAATAGACCAAAGAGATTGCTAGAATAAAGACATCAATAGACCAAAGAGATTGCTAGAATAAAGACATCAATAGACCAAAGAGATTGATAGAATAAAGACAACAATAGGCCAAAGAGATTGCTGGAATAAATACATCAATAGACCAAAGAGATTACTAGAACAAAGACATCAATAGACCAAAGAGATTGCTAGAATAAAGACATCAATAGACCAAAGAGATTGCCAGAATAAAGACATCAATAGACCAAAGAGATTGCTAGAATAAAGACATCAATAGACCAAAGAGATTGCTAGAATAAAGACATCAATAGACCAAAGAGATTACTAGAATAAAAACATCAATACACCAAAGAGATTGCTAAAATAAAGACACCAATAGACCAAAGAGAATGCTAGAATAAAGACATCAATAGACCAAAGAGATTGCTAGAATAAAGACATCAATAGACCAAAGAGATTGCTATAATGAAGACATAAATGGACCAAAGAGATTGCTAGAATAAATACATCAATAGACCAAAGAGATTACTAGAATAAAGATATCAATACACCAAAGAGATCGCTAAAATAAAGACACCAATAGACCAAATAGATTGCTAGAATGAAGACACCAATAGACCAAAGAGATTGCTAGAATAAAGACATCAATGGACCAAATAGATTGCTAGAATAAAGACATCAATAGACCAAAGAGATTGCTAGAATAAAGACACCAATAGACCAAAGAGATTGCTAGAATAAAGACATCAATGGACCAAAGAGATTGCTAAAATAAAGACACCAATAGACCAAATAGATTACTAGAATAAAAGCATCAATACACCAAATAGATTGCTAAAATAAAGACACCAATAGACCAAATAGATTGCTAGAATAAAGACATCAATAGACCAAAGAGATTGCTAGAATAAAGACATCAATAGACCAAAGAGATTGCTAAAATAAAGACACCAATAGACCAAAGAGATTGCTAGAATAAAGACATCAATAGACCAAAGGGATTGCTAGAATAAAGACATCAATAGACCAAAGAGATTGCTAGAATGAAGACATCAATAGGCCAAAGAGATTGCTGGAATAAAGACATCAATAGACCAAAGAGATTACTAGAACAAAGACATCAATTGACCAAAGAGATTGCTAGAATAAAGACATCTATAGACCAAAGAGATTGCTAGAACAAAGACATCAATAGACCAAAGAGATTGCTAGAATAAAGACATCAATAGACCAAAGAGATTGCTAGAATAAAGACATCAATAGACCAAAGAGAATGCTAGAATAAGGACATCAACAGACCAAAGAGATTGCTAGACTAATCAACAGAGCCATGAACCTGGCAGAATATCGATGTATCCTAATCCAACCTGTCACTATCAGTAATGTTGGAGAACAGTGGTGTGTGTATCAATTGCAAATACTAATTCATTTCTTTAATTACTCTAAGCTATTGGAGTTCAGCAGGGCCGAGAGGAGGGGGCAAGGGGCCCGTAAGCATGAGGGCCCGTTAGTTCCAGTTTATTGTATCTACTTTTGTATTGTAAAATGTTGTCTATAACTTGCAACCTGTCCGAGGCTATGTAGAGTAAGGATGTCGATTTGTCTACAGCTCTGCAGAAGATATCTCATGCTACCATCTTTTAACTGTCATGAGAAAGAAGCATGCATGATAGTGGGAAAGTATTGGGGGGAAACCATTCATTTGTTAAAAGAAATTCTTCGATTCTGAAAATTACAAAAGAAAAAAGGAGGTTTTAATGTAGTATATTCTACCCCAGAAGAGTAGACTGTTAAATTCTATATATTGTCTGTGAGTTAGGAGTTATAACTGTTTAGGAATAATCTACTACAATAGTTAGTGTTGAATCTGCTATCAAACTAATGCGGAGTTTTAAAATACTCCTTATTTTTCATTACGTAATGGTAGGTAATTAAAGTAAAGTGAAGACTTACAGAATTGCAAAATATTTCCCAATGCATGTTAACTGTATTAAAATCCAAATTATTTGTGCTCTTTGAAAAATATATTTCAGAACATATATAATAAAATGTTTTCTATGAAATAAGATTTGTGTGTTTGTTAAAATTATGACTGTTCATCAGATGCTTTTCTCAAAATGTCGTTGTCTTTCCGGATTAGCTAGTAGTAATAACTAAAAGTACGGTATTTAAAGAGAGTTCCGAGAAAATAAATTGCATAGGAACCCTTAAATCCTCTTTGTGGGCCTGGAGTTGAGGAACTAGAGCGTTACTCGCGCATTTTGAAGTTGTGTAGAAGTATGCTCATACGTGGACTCTGTGGACGTTCCGAGCCGCGGCACATGTTAGCGAGACGAGCAATGTAATGTAGATCTTGTGTTACATAAGACTTGCTTCTCCACACGCAGCGGACAAGTGGCACACACAGTAGCGTCACACTATCACACCGGCATCCACTTTATTATCGAACACCTACCCTTGATTACGGCTGCTGTAACGGCAGCCGAGACGTCGGGGGCCAATCGCCGATCTTCGTAACGGCTCCATTCTGGAAGCCTAGAAAATAAGTTATTTATTTAGAGTCCCAAAAACTCAGCCTGATATGAACCAAAGGCTGGCCGAATTTGTGAAAATACCGAGTTATCGGAAATGGAGTTAAAAAGAATAAGTAGGAGTGTTTCCTCAGTACTGTTTGCTTGGGAATACAACAGAGAATAAACTGCTCAAATACCCTTAAACAGAGGAAAATCACGTACTTTATGAAGGCATAGAACCCTTACAACATGAACATGAAAATTAATGAATACACAGTGTACAGTAATTTACCTCATAAGACAGACCTCAGTAAAATATAAGGTGCGTTCAAAAAGTACCGAGCTGGGGGCTGTAATGTGCAAACCGGTGATGACATCGGCTAATCGTGGCGTGTGTAACGAGGTGTGTTTCCGACCAAAGCGTGGAAGGTCACAGCCCGTCGCTAGAGGGCACGCGTGCACGTCACGTGACGATACAAAGTGAGCAGCAGCATGCATCAATCGTCCAACGCTGCCAGTCGCATTGCAAACAGTGACATGGAGGCGTCAACCGAAGAGCAAAGATGCGTTGTTCGGTTTCTGACAGCGGAAGGAGTAGGGGGAACGGACATTCATCGCCGAATGTCACAAGTGTACGGCGAACACTGCATGTCCCTTGCAAGGGTCAAGGCGTGGCACATTACCGATGACAACGTCCAACGTTGATGCACTCATTACCCAGGACCGCCGAGTGACAGTGAACGCCATAGCCGCCGTGGTCGGATTGAGCGTCGGAAGTGTGCACACCATCATGAAGGAACGACTGCACTTGCCAAAAGTGTGTGCCCAATGGGTGCCCCACAGTCTTCAACCACACCAGGAAGCATGTCGAATGGCCTTCTGTCTTGGTCTTGGTTGGACGATTGATGCATGTTGCTGCTCGCTTTGTATCGTCACGTGACGTGCACGCGTGCCCTCTAGCGACGGGCTGTGACCTTTCCCGCTCTGGTCGGAACCACACCTCGTTACACACACCACGATTAGCCCATGTCGTCACCGGTTTGCGCATTACTTTTTGAACGCACCTTATACTTTATGAAGGCATAAAGATGTCTATAATGAAAATTAACAAGCCGACTGCAAAAATTGGCTACCTTTTTTTTCTAAATAGAAATGCGAATTGTCCTCTTGTCTTCCGCACTGCGTTTTGCTGTTTCAGCACGAAGGAACAGCAAGTCCATTAGCGACGCACCTTTTTGATCAAAATACTGAAGGGCGGTTTTGACAGCCTCACTATGTGACATTTTAGGAGCTTGTACGGAGGAGGCCTCAACGTCGCCTTGATCATTTTTCAGCATTTTTCATTAAATTTGACAGCAGCAATAATTTCTGCATCGGACATAATGTCTTATTCGGTATCATTCTGGAACCACTGTTCGACGTTATTTTCATCAGCTTCTTCACATCAAGGAAGTCTTTTCTGGAGGCCAAGTAAGTTTCTTCGCCCAGCCAGATTTTTTATTTTATTTTTATTAATACAGCCAATGGCCATGTATCTTCAGGACGGGTCAAGTAAGGGATTATGAATTGAACCGTCCCGGTATTTAACTGGTGGTGAAAATGGGAAACCAGGAAAACCATTTTCAGGAGGGCCAAGGTGGGATTCGAACCTACGCTCTCCCGATGCCAGCGAGGCATGAGTTAGCACGTTAGCGCTCTCGGCTACCGCGGCCAGCTAGTCACAGATTTATAACATACCTTATAGCGACTTCGGTCGCGTAGTTGTTAGCACCTAGTGGTGAACGTTGGAAATTTCATAGAGCGTTTCAATGAAATATAACCTAGAAATTTAGCTTCACGCAAGTTTAGTTAGTGGAAGGATCTTTTACATGCCATACGTCTATGACAAGGGACCACCAACTTTACTTCCCCTCCGAAGGAAGACATACTGAGGGATTTTAACGTTCTTAAAAATCCAACGACTTCTGCTGGGATTGAACACGCGATCTTGGGCACAGTAGATTTCGCTGAAACGCCCTATCAAAGTTCGAACGTTCACCACTAGGTGTCAGTGACATCTGGTAGTGAATGTTGGAACTACTTGAATTTGAACTGAACTTGTAGCTCACCCTATGGGTGTCAGCTTAAAGCAGCTACAGCCTCTGGAGAGTCGAACATGTCCTCGGACACTCCCGGCACTAAAAGCCATACGATAAATAAATAAATAAATATATAAATAAATAAACCAACATTAGGCCTATATTACAGATTTGTATGGAAACGTCCAGACGTATCCCGTCGCTTGTAGTCTACGTCATTCTTGTGTACGTAACTTATACGTCAAACAAGCCTGTATGCCATCTTATTGGAAGCCTTCATAGGGAGGTTCTGGCTGCTTGAGCTTTTAGTTCTCGCAGTCAACATGTAAACTATGTTCGTGCAAAATGTCAGTTACAGTAAATCGCTTGTGCAGTTTTTGAGTGAAAGCATAACAGACAGACAGACAGACAGACAGACAGACAGACAGACAGACAGACAGACAGACAGGCGGACAGACAGGCGGACAGACAGACAGACGGACAGACAGACAGACAGACAGACGGACAGACAGACAGACAGACAGACAGACAGACAGGCGGACAGACAGGCGGACAGACAGACAGACGGACAGACAGACAGACAGACAGACAGACGGACGGACGGACGGACAGACAGACAGACGGACGGACAGACAGACAGACAGACAGACAGGTGGACAGACAGGCGGACAGACAGACAGACAGGCGGACAGACAGACGGACAGACAGACAGACAGACAGACAGACAGACAGACGGACGAACGGACGGACAGACAGACGGACGGACAGACAGACAGACAGACAGGCGGACAGACAGGCGGACAGACAGACAGACAGACGGACAGATAGACAGACAGACAGACGGACGGACGGACGGACAGACAGACATACATACATACATACAGACAGACAGACAGAGAGACAGACAGACAGACAGACAGACAGACATTGACACTGTTTTCTGTAGCCAATGCCATCAAACGTCCCTTGAATAATTAATGGTATTTGTTGTTGCGCGTGAAATGACCAAAATATTCTAGCTTTCTTCTTTTAATGAGGCGGCTTCGATGTTGAGCTTCTATGTCCAAGATCGGGGGTTCAAACCTGACAGAAGTCGTCGGATTTTTAAAGAGCGTTAAAAATCTCCCAGTATGCCTTCCTTCGGAGAGGAAGTAAAGCCGGCGGGCCCATGTCATAAATTTATGGTATGTAAAAGAACCTGCCACCAACTAAACTTTTGTGAAGCAAAATGTGTAGATTAGGTTTGATTAATGCTCTTAAGTTCCAACGTTCGATACCTGGCGTAGGATGCGATGGCATCTAGTAGTAGCCAAGTTCACAGCTAGGTGTCGTGGACGGTAGCATTTGGTGGTGAAAGTAGGAACTACTTGAAATTATCGTCTCCAGTCCTTACTTGAATTAAAAACAGATAACACACACTAATACAGCCATCACAATTAACAGCTGTTATCAGACAGATTCTACACACACCCAAAGTACCATTCTTTTAATGACATTGAGAATGTCTGAATCCTTGTTCATACGCCGCAGTATTTCCACTTGTGATTTTAACTGTCCACGGTATCCTTGATATTCTGCGAAACGTCTACATTTCAATCGCCATAAGATTCTTACCTACCTCCATAAGTGTTCATGATTCAACTCCATAGAGCACTATATTCGTACATTATTCAACGAGCCTAAAATGGCAATAATTAAGATACGAGTGCCCTAATTACCATTATAGGCCAGTTGCATACGACTGTTTATGTTTGACGATAATTATAACTTTATTTCATTTTTTATTTTGTATTCGAACAGAAATATTCATAACCGACAGTAGTGGCTGCGCTGGCTAAAGCGCAGCATTAGGTCATGGGGCCAAGCTCTCTGCTGACTCGGTAGACGCGTGGGTTCGAGCCCCACCGTCGGCCGTCCTTGAAATGGTTTTCCGTGGTTTCCCATTTTCAACACCAGGCAAATGCTGGGACGGTACCTTCTGACAGGCCACGGCCGCTTCCTTCCACATCCTAGCCCAGTTTCATTCACCATCATTCATTTCATCTGTCATTAACTCCTCTCATGAGTTTGGCGTCAGGAAGGGCATCCGGCCGAAAAAACCATCGCCACAAAGACTTCCATCGCATCTCATCCCCGACCCCGTTGGAAAACGGGAATAATAAGGGGTAGACATGCATACATACAATTCGAACAGAAATATCCATAAATATCTGTCGAGATTCAGTCACTTGAATTTAGTGATGGGAGTCCAAGCGCTGGGTTTGCTGTCTGTGCTTTACAAGTTCTCTGACCCATGCATGCGCTCTGTCTGCTTCGCAATATTATATGTTTACAGCCGGCCGATGTGCACCAGCATTCCTGTGTAGAAATTGGGGTTGGGGATATTAAGGTACAGTGCTATTTCTTGTCTCATATTCGCCAGTTTATTTAGGCGAACATATAGGACGGTGCACTTTCCATGTCGGTAATTTATGTAGAAGGATGTTGTGTTGCTAACTTCTGGACGTAGATTCATAAATCTGCTGCTTTTGTCTTTGTGTTTGGGATTATAATTACAATGGTTGATCCGATAACCAATTTGAACTTTCAAATCATGTAATTCATGTCTGATATGTTGGATTTTGAGCGCATGTGTGAAGCTATCCTTACCTTATTGGTCAATGGATGAGCTCTGATTGGCTGGAGAAACTGTTTCATAATGAAAAATAGTGTTATAATGACCCTCATTATGATACAGTTTTCTGACATATAATATTTACCTTTCGACATCGTCGAACATAAAGGCATATTATAATATTATTTCTGTAAGAAGCCTCCGGGGCTTAGGCGGCAGTACGCCGGCCTCTCACCGCTGGGTCCGTGGTTCAAATCCCAGTCACTCCATGTGAGATCTGTGCTGGACAAAACGGAGGCAGACAGGTTTTCCTCCGGGTACTCCGCTTTTCCCTCTCAAAATTTCATTCCTGCAACACTCTCCACTATCATTTCATTTCATCGGTCATTCATTTAATCATTGCCCCAGAGGAGTGCCTCAGGCCTCGGCAGCCGGCACAGTTCATATCCTCGCCGCTAGATGGGGGCTTCATTCATTCCATTCCTGACCCGGTCGGAGACTGGAAGCAGGCTGTGGATTTTTTCAAAATATTATTTCTGTGTGAAAACGTTCCCCGACACTAGAGATTTATCTCCGACATCTTAATCCTCCTCCCCTCGTGCACATCTTACTTATAGACGATCATGAAATTCACCTGATCCTGGCGAAGGAGATTAGGACATATGTTGGGGTCTAGCGAACGTGCTGTTACCTCACACACCGGTAGCCAGTACCTTTGTGTGACGTCATGGAGACCTTGTGCGCACTTCCACATTCCAGGCGAGAAAAGAAATTGGGTCACTCCGGCCATTGTGTGTCCGCTAGCCATTCATTATTGTGTCACGAGGCGCTACCGGTGACCACTGGCTTCCAACCCGCGACACTCATCCACCCGTATTACAGTAACTGTGCTGTAATATACAGGATACGCAGACTTTGGCAGACGTGTAGAAGAATGAGCATCGTAGGTCATATGCGCTGTCCGAACGAAGGTAACGCACTTTCTGACCCCCACCCCTCCCCCCACTCCCCGCCAGGGGCATTTTCCTCCCCGAACAATTTTATTGAAGAGTTCTGGCTCCTCAATTAAAACAGATTTATAACTTAAAAATACTTGTTGTTTAATGCCACAGGTTATTGCTTCTATCCAGGCTAAACGAATTATATAATGCGTATAAATACTTCAAAAGATAAAGCCTGGATGGAAGCATTAATGACATTCAGCAACGTCCTATATACGTTTCCTTCATACAATATGTTAAATCTTCTTCTCTTCCTCTTCTTTCGTTTCACCCTCTTTGGGGTACGTTGAATCAATCATTTCCCTGTATGCTGTTCTTTCCGTAGAGCCCAGTATTTCTTCAGTCTTTCCGATCTTCTTTTCCTCGCTTCTTCCGAGATAATGGGTTTGGATTTTAGTGTAGCTCTGTCTTGGAACCTTATATTTTCGTCTTTAGTAATTAATTTGCCTGTTCGATCGAGTAATGACGTTTCTGTCATTTTCAATTCTACTAGGTATTTTCCAATTTCTTTATACCAGTTGGGTTTTGTTTTACGATTACGGAAAAAGTCAAAGATTTATTTCGTTAATCTATTAGAATCCATTCTCAGAAGATGATCGTAAAAAAATATCCTCCTTTTTCGCATGGTATCTGAGAGTTTTTCAATTTTCTGTTAGAGAGTATATAATCTTGTTATCCTGAAATTTTGGTCCTATACATTTTCTTAACATTTTCCTTTCCTTCAGCTTGAGTTTTTCCATTTGGCCCTTAAAATGTATAGTTAGTGCGTGCAGTGCTTCTGGCTCAATCACTGTCTCGTAATGTTTAATTTTCGACCCCCATGAAAGGGATTTTTATATGTATCGTTTGTTAATTGGAAGGCCAGTTCAAGCTTATTTTTCCTGGATTCCATCGCTTTACGTTCCCTAGCATTCCAACTAATCCATTCTCCGAGATATTTCAATTCTTGTACTATTTCAATTTTTAATTCAATATTATTTGATTTATAATATTATGTTTTTAGCCTACTTCCAATTTTGAAAAAATAAACTTATGAGGTCACCTTTTGTCCGTGTGTGTATGCGTGTGTGTGTGTGTATGTGTGTGTGTCCCCTGATAACGTCTAAACGGCTGGAGCGATTTCAATGAAACTCGGTAAGTTCATTGCACAATTTGGGACGACCCCGACCGTGACCTTCAAATTTTGTTACGTCTCACCAATCCAATATGGCGGCTGTGCGAATTATTTCACCAGCATTCAATATCTCCGAAACTATTCCCAATATCACCCTGGAATCTTTTACGGTGATAAAGGGAACTACTACAAGTTCATCTATGTGACTTTTGAAAAACTGGTAACTACAAAACCAACATGGCGGCCACGCGAATTTGCAACTTTTAAATACACGTTTCTCGCGATTTAACCAACCAAACGCAATAAAACTTGGCACAGTATATGTTTATACACATTGTATACACCGACATCTAACTACGTTCAATTGTTTACATAACCACAAGATGGCGGATGTGCGAAATATTTCACCAGCATCATATATCTCTGAAACTATTAGCGGTATCATCCTGAAATTTTGTACGGAGATAAAGGGCACTACTGGAAGTTCATCGATAAGACTTTCAAAAACCGGTTAACTACAAAACGAACATGGCGGTCAAGCGAATTTGAAAATTTTAAATAGACCTTTCTCGCGATTTAATGTTCCAAACGCAATGAAATCTGGTACAGGGAATGTTTATACACATTGTAATGCACTGGTATCTAATTTCGTTCAATTGTTTACATAACCTCAAGATGGCGGCTGTGCGAATTTTAAAAGCTCCTTGTTACTTCTTGTGTCCTAATCATGCGATTGAGGTTTGAATGCTACACGTACACAATAATCTCCATGTAACAGTACATAACTCTAGGACCTACGCTGAACACTACTCCACGGAGGCGACTACGCTTGGAAAGTTGTTGGAATCTCTCGCTGTCCATTAAGACGGGTTCCAAACACAGCGATGTTAAAATAATAATGGGGTATTTGCGAACTTTCACGATGTCGCTCTTTGCGAAATTCTCAGCTCCTTCCTCGCCTGTAAGCAGGTGTCGCTAAGTGGCCGGAACATCTTTAATAACAATCGTCAAGTTAGCAGCATTGTGTAAAACATTCCATTCGTCAGGCTCAATCATTGTTCTGCAGCTGTCGACCTGAAGTATGATGCTACCTTGTCTCCAAACCGCACAGTTCCAGGGTTTACAATCTCACACTACGGGGCGGTATCTTGAGGTCCCGGCTATGCTCTGAACTAGGGCTCACGATCAGAAGCGTTTTGGCGATGCCCGGATTAAACGTTTAAAACCGTCCCATAGAATTTAAAAAAAATGAAGGTCTTGCTATCTCAAACGTTTAGCGTTTCTTTTTAAATCTTGAACCTTATAAACGATTTTGCACAACATATTGGTGATTGATATTGGACATGTCACATCTCCTGTGGACTAGAATGCACTAGATTATAAAAACGTACATAACAGTTGAAGTTGGTGTGAGTATATACTAAGGCTGTGTCCCAATACTCAGGTTGTTAACTATTGACTACCTGCTAGCAACTATATGCTATGCACTACGGAGATTTGGGACATGTCTGCTTGATTCATGGTCTCCTTCATAGACTTGTGTTCAGAAACGCACAAGGTTTGCGTTGCAGTGCCAAACATCTATAGATTTTTTTGTACTAGTTGATAATCTAGGCACTTCGTTTACTAGCTACTACAGACTTGATTGCTATGTGCTAAGCAGTATTGGATCACGACACGGCCAACGAGAAATACTGGCCCTGGCCCGTAAACCTAATCCTTTGTGACGTAGGCAATGTAGTGCTTGTACGTTTAAATCGAGAGCAATTCACGAGCAGCAGATTTATATCAATCTTCTTGAAATGGACCCAGTTTAGATGTTCCGTGTGTTTTCGAGCACGATAAATTATACTGTATAGGTTTGCAAAACTGCTCCAGCTATAGATAGCCTACTTACATATTGATGTTACTCGTAACAAAAATCCACGTGGACTAGGATTCAAGAGTTTGATGTGTCTTTAATAGATACAACGAGTACAGTAAGTTGAGTTGTAGAGCCTGTGACCTTCGTTGTGAGTAACTTATGTGGATATGAGCAGTGACATGAGTATAATTAGATCAAAGAAACTTGCAGTGAAAGTATTACTTAGTTATTGATGTTTTAAGGGGCGGAACAGAAATTAATACGTTTATAGAAGAGTTCAATTGTTTGCATAACCTCAAGATGGCGGCTGTGCGAATTTTAAAATCTCCTTGTTACTTCTTGTGTCCTAATCATGCGATTGAGGTCTGAATGCTACACGTACACAATAATCTTCATGTAACAGTACATAATTCTAAGACGTAAATATATAGAAATCCTACATGGCGACCATCCGCAATATTTAGTCAGTTCTCAATATCTACGAATCTATTACAGCAATCAAACTGAAATTTTGTATGTTGATAGAGGCAATTAACATAAGTAGGATATATGAAAATAGGCTTCACGGAACTACTTGTTAGCCTATTTTCATTTTATGAAAAAAAAATAGGCTTATGAGATCACCTTTTGTCCGCACACGTGTGTGTGTGTGTGTGTGCGTATGTGTGTGTGTGTGTGCCCCTAATAACTTCTAAACGGCTGGAACGATTACAATGAAACTCGGTAAGATCATAGCACCATTCCGGCCAACCCTGACCGTGCCCATCAAATTTTATTGTGTCTCACCAATCCAACATGGCGGCTATGCGAAATATTTCACCAGCATTCAGTTTCTCCGACACTATTATAGATACCGTCCTGAAATTGTGTACGGTGATAAAGGGCACTACTTGAAGTTCACCTATGAGACTTTCATAAATCTGGTAACTACAAAACCAACATGGCGGCCAAGCGAAGTTGAGACTTATAAATAGCATTTTTTCCCGATTTAACCATCCAAACGTAACGAAACTTGGTACAGCAAATGTTTATACACATTGTATTGCATTGGAGTCTAATTTAGTTCAATTGTTTACATAACCTCAATATGGTGGCTGTGCGAAATATTTCACTGATATTCTATATCTCCGAAACTATTACTGATATCACCCTGAAATTTTGTACGGTGATAAAAGGTACTGATACAAGTTCATCTATGTAACTTTCATAAACCTGTAAAGTACAAAACGAACATGGCGGCCAAGTGAATTTGAAACATTTTAATAGACTTTTCTCGTGATTTAACTCTCTGAGCGCAGTGAAATGTTTTACAGTAAATGGTTATACATATTGTAACGCACTGGCATCTAATTTAGTTCAATTGTTTACATAATCTCAAGATGGCGGCTGTGCGAAATTTTAAAATTAAGTTTTATTTCTTGTGTCGTAATCATGCAATCGAAGTGAAAGTTTGAATAATGAACCTAGGCAATAATTGTCCTTGAATGGTACATATCTCTATGGCCTATACATATAACAATCCAAAATGGCGAGCATCCGAAATATTTACACGGTTCTCAATATCTACGAATATTTTACAGCAATCAAACTGAAATTATTTATGTTCATAGAGGCTATGAACATATGTTCACCAATAGGACTTTCAGTAACCTGGTGAACACAAATCCAACATGGCTGAGACGCGAAGTATAAATATTTAAATGGACGTTTCTCGCGATTTAACTATCCGAGTGCCGTGAAACGTTGCACGTTAAATGCTTATACAAATGTTAATCCACTGGCATCTAATTTATTTCAATTGTTTGCATAATCACAAGATGGGAGCTGTGCTAAATTTTAAAATCTCGTTTTTACTTCTTGTGTTCTAATCATGCGATTGAAGTTTGAATACCACACGTACACAATAATCTTAATGCAATAGTACGTAAATAAAAATCCAACCTGGCGACTATCTGATATATTTAGACAGTTCTCAATATCTACGAATCTATCACAACCTTCAAAGTGAAATTTTGTATGTTGATAGAGGCAATTAACATAAGTAGGTTATATGAAAATAGGCTGAATTGTTCTTCACGGAACTACTTGTTTTTTGTTGAGATACTGATAGTGGTGATTGATCTTCGAGTTTACTTGCTTAGTGTGATTGTGTGATTGTGACCATTTAATAACACTCACATAATCACACTAAGCAGCATTTATTTCAACTTAGGGAGATTAAATCTCGCCACACTTGTGTTGACCGACCGGAGAGAAACGCTTAAGGGGACATGCGACTGGGCGGAGTACATTGTCTGCAAGGAATTCACCGTCTCGCTACTGTGAAAGTTGTCCTGTTCAATAATTGGAATCATTGACATCGTTTAGTGAAGGTCTGAACATCGATCATTCGACTATCGAGACTAATGGGATGCAAATACGGCTACCTACGATCTAGGTCAAGATCACAGCCAGCGCCGCTTTATGGTTGTAAACCAATATTAACAACTTCTGACGAGGTTAGAGCGCGTGCCAGCAGTAAACGGCGATTAACATTAAACTGGCGCTATGGCGATATTAATTAAGGAAGGTACGCTGGACGTTAATTGCATAACCCAATTTGTTAATGCAAGGATAACCTGGTCGTGACACGAACCCGTCTCCTAACTCGGGAGTTCGTGAAGATATTCACCGCTAATACCAACTTCATAGTACACATAGAACTAGGGAGACCGCGAAGAGATTCACTGCTAATACCAACTTCATAGTACACAAAGACCTAGGGAGATCGCGAAGATATACACCGCTAATACCAACTTCATAGTACACATAGACCTAGGGGGATCGCGAAGAGATCACCGCTAATACCAACTTCATAGTTCACATAGACCTAGGAGGATCGCGAAGAGATCACCGCTAATACCAACTCCATATTGCACATAGGCCTAGGGAGATCGCGAAGAGTTTCACTGCTAATACCAACTTCATATTACACTTAGACCTAGGGGGATCGTGAAGAGTTTCACCGCTAATACCAACTTCATATTGCACATAGGCCTAGGGAGATCGCGAAGAGTTTCACTGCTAATACCAACTTCATATTGCACATAGGCCTAGGGAGATCGCGGAGAGATTCAATGCTAATACCAACTTCATAGTACACATAGAACTAGGGAGATCGCGAAGAGATTCACCGCTAATACCAACTTCATAGTTCACATAGACCTAGGAGGATCGCGAAGAGATCACCGCTAATACCAACTCCATATTGCACATAGGCCTAGGGAGATCGCGAAGAGTTTCACTGCTAATACCAACTTCATATTGCACATAGGCATAGGGAGATCGCGAAGAGATTCACCGCTAATACCAACTTCATATTACACTTAGACCTAGGGGGATCGCGAAGAGTTTCACCGCTAATACCAACTTCATAGTACACATAGACCTAGGGAGATAGGGAAGACATTCACCGCTAATACCAACTTCATAGTACACATAGACCTAGGGAGATAGGGAAGACATCCACCGCTAATACCAACTTCATAGTACACATAGACCTAGGAAGAAAGCGATGAAACTAACCAGATTCAGTGTCGTTCCGTCTATCATTGCACCTCGTGGAGTTTCGATCTTGTCATCTTCCTCAAGTTGTATCATTCTGAGGAACCATTTATTTGAAATGTAAAATCCTATACACGATAGTTACAGTAAGAAGAGCAAGCAAGAGGCTCTAGTACGACTCTTGCCGCCCAGAGAATGATTTAGATGAGGCATTCTAAACCTCTTTGACACTGTGAGCACCCCCTTCAGGCCATAGCTTACCTGAGCACTATTTCATCGAATATAATAATAATAATAATAATAATGCTCTGAGTGTCGGAATGAAATAAAAAATGTTGAGTTTGTGGATAGACCATAACGACAGCCTGGAAGAAAATGGACAGCTGAGCGGAAGAAGGAGGATTCTGAGTGTTTGAAGAGATTTTGGGAAGAGAAGCGGGAAAACACCAGAAGATGAAATCATGTTCAATCGCTCTCCTAAAGGGGAACAATCGATTAAATAAATAAATAAATAAATAAATACATAAATAAATAAATATCTCTACTTACAATTAGTATAAAACAAAGTCCCCGATTCTTGGATGTCACGGGTAAACTCAAGAACCACTGGATGGATTTTGATGCGGTTTTCACAATTCTGTAAAGGATATCTCGAGGATGATTTCTGTAGAAAATAATGTATTTATGATCAAAAGAAGCCGAGCAGTAACGATTTCACTAGAAAAGTCGAACAAATACCTGGCGTCCGAGCTTACACTGGGCAAACCATTAAACATATCTAAATACTATGAGTGTAAGAATTGTTCAGCAGGAAAAGTTCTACAAAAAGTCCGCGAGAGCTATGCTCTATCTTCAATACATCGCCCACTATAAGTGTTTTTACGTTTTAATTTCTTCCAACCATGTCCATTCAACTACAGTTTACGAGCTAGCAAGGGGCGAGTCTATCACCCCAGTTACAGCTTAGCTAGCGGACGAGCTTATTGCCCCAGATACAGCCAGCAGCAAACTGTTGAGTCGTGTTGAGTTAAAAACTTTAGAGAAGAGTAGTTGTGTTTGCCATATATGACATAAAATCACTCACGAAGTTCTCCTTGGGAACCCCTATGAGATTATTCGTCGCGAAAATAGCGCCCATCGCTAGAGCCCTGCGCGGATAAGGAAAACGTTATCCGCATCCGCCCCGCATCCGCACGACTCTTATCCGCATCCGCCCCGCATCTGCACGACTCTTATCCGCAACCGCCCCGCATCTGCACGACTCTTATCCGCAACCGCCCCGCATCTGCACGACTCTTATCCGCAACCGCCCCGCATCTGCACGACTCTTATCCGCAACCGCCCCGCATCTGCACGACTCTTATCCGCAACCGCCCCGCATCTGCACGACTCTTATCCGCAACCGCCCCGCATCTGCACGACTCTTATCCGCAACCGCCCCGCATCCGCACGACTCTTATCCGCATCCGCCCCGCATCTGCACGACTCTTATCCGCAACCGCCCCGCATCCGCACGACTCTTATCCGCATCCGCCCCGCATCTGCACGACTCTTATCCGCATCCGCCCCGCATCTGCACGACTGTTATTCAAATATACTGGCATTATAATATTTTTTTAATTAGATAAAGTATTAAAGCAACAGAAGCCTCCGTGACTTAGGCGCCAGCACGCCGGCCTCTCACCGCTGGGTCCGTAGTTCAAATCCCTGTCACTCCATGTGAGATCTGTGCTGGACAAAACGGAGGCAGACAGGTTTTTCTCCGAGTACTCCGGTTTTACCTGTCAAAAATGTCATTCCAGCAACACTCTCCACTATCATTTCATTTCATCTGTCATTAATTTAATCATTGCCCCAGAGGAGTGCGTCAGGCCTCGGCAGCCGGTCGGAGACTGGAAGCAGGCTGTGGATTTTCATTAAAGCAACACATTTCACCCGGCCGTAAAAACTATCCGTCACAAAGACTTGCATTGCATCTCTTCCCCAACCCCGGGAATAATAAGGGGTAGACATACATTAAAGCAACGCATTTACACATTTGAGGAGAAAGTCGTTCCCTTAGGCTTTGTATGCCATGTGCTATGTTTAAAATAAATGTCATTACAGCCAGAATTGCAACCCTTTCCTGTTCGGAGTGTAAATTATGCTCAATGACATCATTTGAATGAGATTAGCTTAAATCATCATCTTACATTTGTCATGAAAAAGAAATATAACGGTAAACATCCGGGTCCTAGTAATCATATTCGACAAGTTTGGATTGTATTCTAAAAACTATCCGCAATTTTACTTCAAACATTATCCGCAGCGTATCCGCAATCCGCACAGCCATGCAAACCGTATCCGCATTGCGATAAATATTGCGGATATCCGCATCCGCGCAGGGCTTTACCCATCGCCACATAAGGGATAGAAATCATCTGGGAGAAACTGACCCTGGCGGACTTGAGCACGCTCGAGGCAGTGAAGTCGCGCTTCCTAAAAGCAACCCTGCCATTAACAAATTAAGCAAAATCTAGACTAGTGTACAAACTTGCCAAGGAGAACTTTTTCATTGAGGACCTACGGACGAAGAGAGGACTACCATCTACGGACGCTTGGAAAAGACTAATGTATGAGAGAGTGAAGAAGAGAGATGAAATCTGCCTCGAATTTTACATAACGGAAGCCATGACGAATAGGGTATGGACTGACACCAATGAAGACCTACGACACTTCGTTAACTCGATGGCGATACATGGGTACCACCATAAACTGTGCGTCACCGAGTACTTTCATGACATAGACGTATCCTGTATTTGTAAATTATGTGGTAAACAATGTTGTCGGTAGCACGTAATCACATGTAAGAACCGGGGACCTTCCATTGTGATATTTTGTGAAGGTGGAAAGTGAAAACACTAATGTTTATTCAAATTTATTAACCCTATGCACAATTTGTGTGCTGTATTTTCAATAATAAAAACACTATTTCACACAAGGATAACATTTCTGACTGTCCAATGTTGTAATGTGAACACTATTATTGTGGTTCGTGCAACAACATTTGGATTGAAGAATGGATCTCCGGGGAGCTTTTTGACTCCAATGACGAGAGCACCCAGCTGAGAGCCTATTGTATCCAGAGAGAATGATTATAGCGGTATCTTGGTTACTATAGTAACAGCACTACGAGGCTGGAAACAAGTAGTTCCGTAAAGAACTATATAGCCTATATTCATAGCCTCTATCAAAATACAAAATTTCAGTCTAATTGCTTTAATAGATTCGTAGATATTGAATACCGTCTATAAAATTATATCGGATAGTCGCCATGTTGGATTTTTATATATGTAGGCCATAGAGTTATGTACTATTAGATGCCGATTATTGCGTAGGTTCATTATTCAAACGTTCATTTCGATCGCATGATTAATACACAAGAAGTAGAAACTTAATTTTAAAATTTTGCACAGCTGCCATCTTGAGATTATGTAAACAATTGAACTAAATTAGATGCCAGTGCATTACGACATGTATAATCATTTGCTGCACCACCTTTCATTGCGTTTGCACGATTAATTCGCGAGAAAAGTCTATTTAAAAGTTTCAACTTCGCTTGGCCGCCATGTTGGTTTTGTAGTTAACAGGTTTTTGAAAGTCTCATAGGTAAACTTCTAGCAGTACCCTTTTTTACGGTACAAAATTTCACGGTGATATCAGTATTAGTTTCGGAGATATAGAATGCCGTTGAAATATTTCGTACAGCCGACATGTTGGATTGTTGAGACGTAATAAAATTTGAAGAGCACGGTCGGTGTCAGCCGAAATGGTGCTATGACCTCGCCGAGTTTCATTGAAATCGCTCGAGATGTTTAGATTTTATTAGGGAGGGGGTGGGACACACACACACGCGCACGGACAAAAACGTGATGTCATAACCATGTGCGATAGATTAGTCCCTGGGCCTATAAGAGTTAATAGGATTAGCGAATTACCCAGTACAAAAGTGTTGGTGTGTCTTGTATTCAAATCCTCCCTGAATGTACTAATCATGGGAGGTAATTGTTATAGCAGAGCTTGGTCCCTGATCAAACTGCAAACAGGGATGGAACACTGGTCCTCGCCAGACAAGGATCGTGTTGTTTGAACAAGTGATGATGTAACAGCTCGTGCCTGCAGGCCTATAATTACCGCGCGCTCACGAGGATGTGATGCGGATTCTTGAATGAAACTTGGTGATGAATTGATGTAAACAAAGGAACAGACTCTCAAGTGCTCAGACTGTTGTTGTTCCCAAGTTCCATAACTTTGAGGAACGTTTTAGAGACATATTACCGTCGAGTTTTAAAACCCAAGATAATAATAATAATAATAATAATAATAATAATAATAATAATAATAATAATAATAATAATAATAATAATAATAATAATAATAATAATGAGATGGACTTTCTCCACTGCTATTTAACTGTGCCCTCGAAAAAGTAGTCAGAGACTGGAATGTGAAGACCCACAGTGGAATCAGATTAGGAACTAAAAAGAAAGGCATTAAGGTCAATTGTTTAGCTTTTGCTGATGACATGGCCTTATTAGCTGAGACATGGGAAGAAGCCAAGGAACAGATCCTCGTACTCCAAAGGCAAGCGTTAAAAATGGGTCTCAAAATCTCAGTTGAAAATCCCAAAATAATGACGAACATAAAAAACGCCAAAAAAGCTTCAAGTGGGCAAACAATACATAGACATCGTCAAAGAATTTAAATATCTTGGGGAATGGATCGGCTGGAATGTGCTAGGGAAAAGGCAATGGAATCTAGGAGAAATAAAGTTGAATTGGCCTTCCAATTAACGAAGGACACTTATAACAAGAAGTCTCTCTCCTGGAATACCAAGATAAAACATTATAACACGGTAATTAAACCAGAAGCCTTATATGGTCTTTCACCACCCAGGGACCGCTTGAAAGGCTGGAGGTCAAGGAAAGGAAGATAATACGCAAAATCTTAGGCCCCGAATTTCATAACAACAAATAAATCCATATCAGGAACGAAGCTCTTTACCAAGAAACTGAAAATCTCTCGGACACAATAAGAAAGCGGAGAATTGATTTTTATGGACACATCCTCCGGATGAATTCAAATAGATTAACCAAAAAGATCTTCGACCACTTCCATAATAAAAAAAAACCTCTTTGGTTTAAGGAAACCGAGAAAGACCTCGTGGAACTCCAATTTACAGACACCATGCTCACCAAGGATAAGAAACAACGGTTCCAAGTGAAACTCAAACAAAAGCGTACGATCCACATCTCTGCCGAGGAAAGGGAAGCGAGATCTTAAAGGAAGAGGCAATACTGGGCCAAAAGGAAAGCTCAAACAATAAACAGTGATTGATTTCATGTACTCCAAAGTTGGGTGAAACAAATAAAGAATAATAATATTAATAATTAATTAAAATAATGACGAGCATGATTGAACCTCATTCAGATAATGAATTTCAATTAGCTTCTTTCTCTTCCCGAAATCATTTAATTCTGATTTTAATCTATTTTCATTTATGAAATTATATGCTTATGAGTAGTGGGATGATGACAGAGCTGCTTCCAAAAGCAAGTGGTGAGCCCCTGCGACCTTGGAATGGAAGGAGCCATGCTAGGAGGGCGTGCTTGGATTCCTTTTTTTCGTCTCGTCGTGCTCTTTACGGGAATGTAGGTGTCGAAAAGGTGAATTTAGGGTTTTGGGTCAAAAAAATGCGTTTTTCACATTTTTGTTGATTTTCGGAAAACGGGCCATGCTAGGAGGGCGTGCTTGGATTCGTTTTTTTCGTCTCGTTGTGCTCTTTACGGGAATGTAGGTGTCGAAAAGGTGAAGTTAGGGTTTTGGGTCAAAACATGCGTTTTTTACATTTTTGCTGATTTTTGGAAAACGGGCCATGCTAGGAGGGCGTGCTTGGATTCCTTTTTTTCGTCTCGTCGTGCTCTTTACGGGAATGTAGGTGTCGAAAAGGTGAAGTTAGGGTTTTGGGTCAAAAAATGCGTTTTTCACATTTTTGCTGATTTTTGGAAAACGGGCCATGCTAGGAGGGCGTGCTTGGATTCGTTTTTTTCGTCTCGTTATGCTCTTTACGGGAATGTAGGTGTCGAAAAGGTGAAGTTAGGGTTTTGGGTCAAAACATGCGTTTTTCACATTTTTGCCGATTTTTGGAAAACGGGCCATGCTAGGAGGGCGTGCTTGGATTCGTTTATTTCGTCTCGTCGTGCTCTTTACGGGAATGTAGGTGTCGAAAAGGTGAAGTTAGGGTTTTGGGTCAAAACATGCGTTTTTCACATTTTTGTTGATTTTCGGAAAACGGGCCATGCTAGGAGGGCGTGCTTGGATTCGTTTTTTTCGTCTCGTTGTGCTCTTTACGGGAATGTAGGTGTCGAAAAGGTGAAGTTAGGGTTTTGGGTCAAAACATGCGTTTTTTACATTTTTGCTGATTTTTGGAAAACGGGCCATGCTAGGAGGGCGTGCTTGGATTCCTTTTTTTCGTCTCGTCGTGCTCTTTACGGGAATGTAGGTGTCGAAAAGGTGAATTTAGGGTTTTGGGTCAAAAAAATGCGTTTTTCACATTTTTGTTGATTTTCGGAAAACGGGCCATGCTAGGAGGGCGTGCTTGGATTCGTTTTTTTCGTCTCGTTGTGCTCTTTACGGGAATGTAGGTGTCGAAAAGGTGAAGTTAGGGTTTTGGGTCAAAACATGCGTTTTTTACATTTTTGCTGATTTTTGGAAAACGGGCCATGCTAGGAGGGCGTGCTTGGATTCCTTTTTTTCGTCTCGTCGTGCTCTTTACGGGAATGTAGGTGTCGAAAAGGTGAAGTTAGGGTTTTGGGTCAAAAAATGCGTTTTTCACATTTTTGCTGATTTTTGGAAAACGGGCCATGCTAGGAGGGCGTGCTTGGATTCGTTTTTTTCGTCTCGTTATGCTCTTTACGGGAATGTAGGTGTCGAAAAGGTGAAGTTAGGGTTTTGGGTCAAAACATGCGTTTTTCACATTTTTGCCGATTTTTGGAAAACGGGCCATGCTAGGAGGGCGTGCTTGGATTCGTTTATTTCGTCTCGTCGTGCTCTTTACGGGAATGTAGGTGTCGAAAAGGTGAAGTTAGGGTTTTGGGTCAAAACATGCGTTTTTCACATTTTTGTCGATTTTTGGAAAACCGAAAACGTGAGAATGACGTGTGTGATAGTATTTATTTCGTCTCTTTATTCTCTTTACGTGGATATAGACATGAAAAAGGTAAAAAGCTGGAAACATGGTTTTCTTATGGAAAAGGTGTTTTTTTTGTTCATTTTCGCGTTATTTGGAAAACGAATGAGGCGATTTTTATGATGGGCATGTCGATGTATTTGTGTCGTTGTTCAGTTTACGGGAATGTAGGTATGGACAACCTGAAATCATGGTTTCCGTCATATTTTTTTTTCGAGATCGTTGAGGAAAAACGGGGAAAAAGTAAGAAACCAGATTTAAAGTCACATTGTGTTATGCGCTTTAATGTTGGTAAAACACTTATGCATTATTATTATTATTTGTCTTGACTGGTCAGGACTCACACGCAGAGAGAGAACTTGCTTAATGCAATGAGAATTGAAAGCATTGAGGCTGGCCCATGTCGAGCAGACAGACACAGGTCTTATCATCGTACGTGCCTCGCAGCAGAGAGAGATAAGAGGCAGGTGTCATTATACAGTGTGCGGATTTATACTGTGTATGTCATAGCCTAGGTTCATTATGGACTCATCATGCAACGCAAAGTTTGAAACAATGAGTGAGTGTATAACATCATGATAACAGATTGGCATGGGCTCGAACAAAGCGGTTATTGGACATGTAATAAACAAAAGGGTGGGAATAATGAAAGGTCATATGATACATTTTTAAATTTTTTTTTTCAAAATAATTAAATAGGGTTTTATTACAAAAAATTATGTTTATTGACCCATGAATTATACGTGGAAGGAAAACCTAACCACTTTACAAAATATTTTGCACCTTTGACTTTAATTACTCGTTCAATGAGATAATCGTTGGGATATAATGTTTTTTGCACTTCTTCATAATAGAATCGTCCCTGAATGGGTTGACCGCTCTGATCTTCTAAGAGATACGTCACTGGTTGACCTAGCTTGACTTGGCGAATTTTAAAAATTTCTGTCGACCATTGTGGAGTATACGATTTTGAAAACACACTTCTATGTTTACTAATGCAAACAAAATCTCCAATTTTAAGGCGATGTCGCCTTGGATCTACCCTTTTTATAGGGTTAAACAGTCTATTGAGTCTGGGTAGGTTCTTGGTGACGAGGCGAGGTTTCATGCCGATGGTGGAATGAATGGTGTTGTTGTAGCGAGACACAAGTTGAGGTAACCAGTCTATCCATCGATAGGAACCATGTATTGTAAACTCTTTCCACATATAACTTTTTAATGTTCGATTGAAGCGTTCAACTACACTAGCTTTGAGATTGCTATAGGTGGCATAATGGTGAATATCCTTAGATTTGAGAAAACTGGAGAAATCCTTGTTGAAAAATTCTTTCCCCTGGTCGGTTTGTAACAAATGAGGTTGACGTTTTGATTGTTCAATAATATGTTGAAAGGCCTTTGTGACTAAGATACCAGTTTTATTTTTTACTGGTTGAACAAAAGCCATTTTGGAATAGACATCAATGACAGTCAACATATAGCGTACACCGTCGTTAACGTTAGAATAAGGTATCATTTCAACCAGGTCTGCCTGCCAAAGTTCATCGATTCCTTTGGAAATGACACGACGACGTTCATAAATGCGTCGGGCTGGTTTATGCAATTCATGAGCAATGCCCACTTTGATGGGGGATGGCTTATAAGATAATTTTAGCATCTCGGAGTTGTTGTTCAATGAGGGCGATTTCCGCCTCATGTCCAGTGTGACCAGCTTGTTTTGATGCATGAAGCAAGTATAAGCGCTCTACTAACTGATTGGGATTATTCCAAAAGGTTATATCTAGGTAGGGTTTTAATTTCTTAAACCTTACACCAGAGGCAGAGTGATGTTTTTGCTTACCAAAGATGTTTGCAATGATGGTTTTATATTTTTGGGATATATTGGCATTGACCTGCTGAGAGGATTTATAGTTTCTTTTGTGAGCGTTGGTGTCTAATAAAATGGAATTATATTTAGCAAGGTCCTCGGACGTAAAATCTTGTGTCGAGGGGGTGCGAGAAAATAGCAGCTTTAACAGACCTGGTGTTAATTTATAGTTGATCTTTTTAATGACAGCTTTCGTACGAGCAAATTTAATGGATGAATCCCCAATTTTAAAACTATCATTCTCATAGCGAACACCATACGTGGTATCTGTCTTTCCAATAAATAGAAGGGTCAAATACGGTTCCAGGGTTGCCCCATAATGTTTGATTAAAATGTTTTTGAGTTGAGATTTATTTTGAGGGGTTGCCAAGACTTGTGAAAACGGAGACGATGTGGAGGAAGACGGTGTTGCCGTTATGACGGAAGATTTTTGTTTTGTTTTTAGAAACTGTTGAAGGGGTGATGATTTATTTTTTCTTTCAGGACTAAATACGCTTTCGCTGTCACTTTCACTTTGTTCATGTTCTTCTTCTTCTTTTTCATGTTCTTGATGTTCTTGTTCACTAACATTAGAGGAGGAGGAAGAGGAGGATTTTACCTGTCGTGTGGATTCTGTTTGAGTAAATTTTGAACTTGTTATGGGTTTGGTTTGAGAGGTAGCAGCAGCAGTAGTAGCAGCAGAAGCATTAGGTTTAAATCTCATGGGATCAACCGATGATGGAGCATGTTTTATCATGGGTAAAGGATTGACGTTTTTTAAACGTTGCAATTCACGAAATTTATGTCGAATCGTATTTCGTGCCTCAATAATACGCTGCATGATTTGAACATGTTTCTTGTACCCTATGGCGTTCGCCATGGTAAAGGTAAAGACACACTAACAGGAAATGTCCAACCCTGGGTCTTTTTAAACAGAAATAAAATGATCAAAACCCAAGCGATAACGTCCCTCACATCGTTCACTCTGTTTATTTATGACCAAACAGGCATGGGGATGATGGTTCCAACACGAAGCACACAATTGCGTGAAAGCTGTAAAGGACATATCTGGATTCACATGATCTTGAAAAATATGATAGAGATTTCTAGAGTCTTGGCGAAAGAGAACGATGAGATTGGCATTGTCACGAATCAACTGTTTGGGGATTTTGGAATAGGTCTGAGCCAGATAAAAACAATCCACTTGTTTATGGCGTCCCATACTAAAATACTCTTGAATAATGGCCTGTCGTTGAGTGGCAATATCATCAAAAATTATAATGGAATCTGGTTGAATGCGGTCTGGTTGAATGACATCCTGAGGTGAGGTGAATGTAAAATAGCCCATGGCTTCTTTATTTAACGAAGACATAATTTGATCCAGATACACGTACAGAGGCTGGTACAAGGATTTGGCAAAAATATAAATATTTTGAAATCGTAGGCCATGAGGTGCGGTAATAATGTTCAGCAAAACATTGGTCTTTCCACAACCCGAAGGCCCTACCATAATACATCGAACGGTAGATGGGAATAGGGTGCCATGACGTTTAGGTTCGCACACGGACAGTGATAGCTCTGAAACCAAATCAGAGACGGGCAAAGCATGGGGTTGTTTCATTAATTCCATTGTGCCGATGACTGAGTTTTTTTCATGTGTGTATAAGGTTTATATATATAGGCAAGTGGTGAGTGGGATAGGTTAGTTAACGTCTATCACCATGGACGTGTTTGGGCGAGCTCGTGTAACCATGGCCACGGCCGCTCCTTTGTCAAAACAGACACGAGAGGTGGCAACAAAAAGCTATGTCGATCGCAAAGTGCAAAGTGTCTATCACATGGCCCCGAGACTAACCGCTGAGGGCTATTCAGCCAATCATCATCGTATTATTGATGTGCAAGAGCCTCGAGACGAAAATGATGTCTGCACGAAACGTTATGTGACCTATCAAATGAAAAGGCTTTATAAATTTGTCCCATCTGTATTTTTAGTGTACCTGTCAAATCAAAAACTGGACAATGACAGAAACCATTCCCCACCACCACTACCACTGGTGAATGATGATCTTACCTATATGCTTGCTTCCGGTTTAAGTCGTTATCGACTGCATTATGATGGTGTCATTCATATTAAATATGCCATGCCTGATGAGAAACATTTAAAAATACAACTAAACAGTGATAGAGTGTTGGCCCACAACCATCAAAGAGTAAATGTTGGAGATGAATTATCCTTTCATCTTATGCTTACGTTTGAGGAAAAGGAAGCTGGGAAAACGGTGAATGATTTTCCGCTTTATATAGAATTGGAATATACTGCTATGAAATAAGGTTCTCTACGTTAGTTGTTATCGAATGTTTGCTGTGAAAGGTTCACCAAGTAGCAGCATGGTGAAAAAAAGATATGCTATGAACATGAAAAAATCAAATCTCAAAAAGAGAAAAAAGCCAGGTCGGAAACCAAGTCGATCGGCCTCACACCCAGTGTTAAAACGTAAAAAAACTAAAAAAAATCTAAAAAGAGTGGCTATCGAAAAAGCTTTACAAGCGGTGCGATTGTCTACAGCTCCGAAATCGCAGCATTATGTATCGATAAAAAGAAAAGAAAGAAAGCAAAAACGTGGGCGAGTCATTCCTGTTGCTAAGCGTGGGGGTTTTTTGCCTGCTTTATTTGCAGGGTTGGCAGCTTTGGGGTCCCTTTTGGGTGGTGCCAGCGCTGTAGCGAAAACCATAAAAGCCGTCGAGCAAGGCAAGCAACAACTCAAAGAAAGCGAGCGACACAATAAAACGTTAGAAGCCATTGCGATGGGAGCTAGAAATGGCAACCCTTTAAAGCCAGTCTTTTATCCACAAGGTAATGGCCTACCGTCTAAGGAAAAAAAAAATGTCCATCATCATCGATAAGCGCTTAAGGCAACTGCCTCGTCATGCCATGACCCATGAAGAAGTGGAAAGCTATGCCAAACAACTAATGATTTCTCATTTTCGAGGTGTATTTATGCGAAATGAATTACCTAAAGCACCGTGGAAAGAAGAACGAGTCATGATGAATTTAGATGATAATGCAGGCCCAGGAACCCATTTTGTAGCCTACGTGAAACAAGGTTCCACAGTATGGTACTTTGACAGTTATGGAAATTTACCACCCCCGATCGAGTTGCTACGTTATTTGGGAAACCGGGTAAAGATATTCTATAATGTGAATCGTCAACAAACCTTTGACAGTCAAGAGTGTGGCCGTTTGAGTTTACATTTTTTATATAAGAGGTCGCGTTAAGCCAACAGTTTCATCATTATGAATGTCAGCGCCAAGACCTTTACCGTGCACAGTCGCGGGCCTGAAGTGTCCCTGGATTTTTTCCCTCCCATTGAATTGCATTCCGAACAATCCTATGTGCTAGGATTAATTTCTTTGGAAAGTTACAACAGAATTTACAATATTCAAGTGGATATTAATGACAAATTTTATTATGATGATTATATGTTGACACTACCCCCTGGAGGTTATACCATAGACGATGTGCATGAGGCCATTAGCGTGTCGATGATAAAACAATTTGGTGTCAAACCATTTGCGGATGGGACACACAAATTTGAACTTACAGCTAATACAATAACTCATCGCTGTCGCATTTTCTCTACGTTTAACATTGACTTTGAAACACGAGTTCATTCTATTGGTCCTTTATTAGGATTTAAACCAAGAGTGTTGGCAGCTCAGCAACCCCATGAATCAGATTATCCAGTGAAATTCATCGAGGACCATCACATTTCTGTAACTTGCAATATTATTAGAGACGTATTTACGAATCAAGAACAAAGCCATTCCCTGTATGATTTTATTGTCACCTCTCCTTGCGGCTATATTATTCGTGAAAACCCTTCAGTGGTTCTCTATCATCCTGTGTGTGTCAGTGATATTAGTAATATTACCTTACGCTTAGTGAATAGAAACCAACAACTGATTGCTTTGGACGCCAACACCCCTGTGACCTACAAGTTGGTTTTAAAGACGCTATGAAATTTATCTATAAAGCAACAACAACGTCTACGAGCTCGGTTAGTTGCCCGCCGTGTATGAAACGGTTGACACGGGTAAACCGACAACGCTTACAACGCCTTGGTTATACGCTACACCCCAATCATGAACAAAGAGCTGTTGCAAGTGTTAAATCCCATACAAGTGGAAGATGGCGTCGTGCGCATTGATATGCATTCCTATCAACCTCAAGCAACAGGTCTGAATAACAATGACGAGATTCAATTCATCATTAACAATCAAGATATTTTTACTCTACCTCATGAAAGTGTCCTTCAAATTGAGGGTAAATTAATGAAAGCAGATGGCAGTACGCCCACAACGTCTGCGTTGGCGAATCATGGTTTGGCTTTTCTGTTTTCTGAAGTACGTTATGTGATAAATGATATTGTCATAGATATGACTCGAAATGTGGGCATGACTAGTCTTATGAAATTATATCCATCCTATAGCGAGGAGGAAAGTAAAACGCTTTCTATGGCAGGATGGTGTCCCAACAGTAGCAATAACTGGCTAGTTCATACCGATGGCACTTTTACAGGCTTCCTACCCTTAAAATTACTCCTTGGCTTTGCCGAAGATCACAAGCGTATTATTTTAAACGCAAGACAAAGTTTGTATCTGGTGAGAGACCGCAGTGATTATAATGCACTGAGAGGAGCCTCTGACCAAGTGATAGACTCAAAAAATCAACTGCTTCGATTACTATGGAAAGTGCCCCATGTGACGCTATCGGATCGTAAAAAGCTAAGCATGTTAAATTTGGTGCAAAAAGATAAAGCCTTGCCTATCGCCTTTCGAAGTTGGTGTCTGCATGAATACCCCTTGCTACCTACCACTGACACTCATAGTTGGAGTGTCAAATCGGCTCGCTCTACCGTGAGACCCCTCTATGTTATTATTGGTTTTCAAACCAATAGAAAATACCAACAAAGCAAAGATGTCACCTTGTTTGATCACATTCACTTGAGAAATATACGACTATTTTTAAATAATGTTTGCTTTCCCTATGAGGGGTTGGAACTCAATTTTTCAAAAAATAAGTTTGGTCCCCTTTATGACATGTTCGCTAAATTTCAATCGTCTTATTATGAAAAACAGGATTGTCCTATGTTGTCGCCACAAGGGTTTAAAGCAAAAGCACCACTGATTGTTTTCGACTGTTCGTATCTAGAAGAATCTATGAAAATCACCACCATTGATTTAAGGGTAGATTTTGAAACACAAGAAAATGTCCCAGACCATACCAGTGCCTACTGTTTGATTATTCATGCTAGACAAGTGAAATATCATCCTTTGTCCAATTATGTCACCAGCATGTAAGCCATCTGTGGTCGAATGAAAACAAAAAAAAGATCATCATTCATAGGATTGATGATAAGCGTCTGCATGCACAGTATCTGTTGCGCTCTGGCACTGTGCGCACATACGACAACAACAAACATCATGTGTCCCTCAATAAGCAACAGCAACAACAACAACAACAACAACAACAACGTGACAGACAAACCATGGAATTTAAAATGTGAATTTAATCGTTTGAAAACTTTTGAAGCATGGACAGTTCCCTTTATGGATTGTGGAGAATTGGCTGCGAGCGGATTTTATTACTTAAAACGTGGGGATGTGGTCAAGTGTATTTTTTGCAACATTGAAATTGGAAACTGGGAAATAGGGGATCGCCCCTTTAGCGATCATCAGCGATGGAGTCCATCCTGCCCTTACCTCAATCGCTATGATGTGGGCAATATTCCATGGAGTTTGAATTATCCGGTTATTGTACCAGACCCTACAAAACTAGGAGATACCTGTGGACCGTATGTGCAAACTATTCATTTGAATGCTGTTCCAAATTAAGCCAACACACTTGTTTGTAATAAAAGTGTAAGTTTTTTTTGTTATGAATAAAACCTCAACAAATATTTCGCTGTTGTTCAATTCATTTTTTCCTTTTTTCCCCCTAAAGTCCTTTGATTTTGCCATGTTAAACCATGGCATGGGTTAGTTGTTGATTAGACGTCAATGAGGTAACAAGTAAAAATAAAAAAAAGCATGATGCGTACACTCATCGTGGATTGTCAGGGGTTTAAAATTGCAGACAACAAATTTATATTTAAGGAAGTTGCTTTTATCGATTGTAGTACGTTTTGGGTGTCCAACCCTATTCATTTGGTGTTTAAACCTCCCTATGCTTTCGAGTTGCTTAGTGAAAAAGATAAAAAACAGAGCCAATGGATTGAAAATCATTTGCAGTTAGCATGGAACAAGGGTGATATTTCTTACAAGTATCTTGACATTGTCATGAATGCCCATTTGTCCTCGGCCAATGTCTTATTTGTTAAAGGGAGTGAAAAACGCCAGTGGCTTCAACCATTTCTACCCTCTCACTGTCAATGTATTGACCTTTTAGATCTGGGTTGTCCATCCCTGCAAACGCTCATGGTCACTTGTCCTTGCGACAATATTCAGAATAAAGCCTTAGCGCATGCATGGCAATTGTTTCATTGGCTCACCACGAGTGCATGTTGGGAGTTGTTCAATAAAATGAAAACTGAAAGTGTATCGTCCAATGATAGCAGTGAGACGTGTACACGTGAGGTGATAACATCAACGTTATAGACATGGACGCCACTACAATCGACAAGGCTATTGGAAAGTTCTTTGTGTGCAAGAAAAAACTGATTAGCTTTACACAACATGAATTATTAGCACTACCTAAATCATTTCTTTTTTATGTTGCTGCCAACGCTGTCAAAGAAATTTGGGAAAAGGCGCCTGCCGAGTGGACTAACGACTCTGTATTGAGTGAACTACAACCATGCAGTCATTTTTCCCATCACAAGCAATTAACCATGGCAAAAATACCTTCCATTCGACAGTGTGCCACATGCCAATTAATGAAATTATATCATGGTCATAAAACTCAGTGTAAAGACATTGTTTCATCATTCCATGGCTGTCATGCGGAAAACAACCACCACCTACCATGCTCGTCAAGAGCTGCCGACAAACAACAACAACAACAGCAAGAACAAGAACAAGAACAAGAAGAAGAAGAACAACAAAAAAAGTGTTTTTCACCGATTGAAACCTCTATGTCCCAGGTGTACTGGCCGTGGAATTATTGATAACATTATTAAAAACTTACCATTCGAAGCTCACTTACCTGCTTACAGCTTTTGCGGCCCTGGTACTCGTCTTCAAGATCGTTTGAGGAGAGGGGATATGGGAATCAATGCTTTGGATCATGCATGCCTTAATCACGATAAAGCCTATGAAAACAGTGATCCCACACTAAGACGCATTGCCGACAAAGTCTTGTTAAGCATTGCCAAGCAACGATTAACAGCTTCAGATGCCAGTCTAGCAGAACGAATGGCAGCATTTATAGTGATTGGTGCTATGAAGAGCAAATTACTTTTATCTAGATATGGACTTTAACGTAATGAATTTATTTTAAAAAATGTATAGTATCACTGTTATCATGACAAAAAAAATAAATAAAAAGACAAGAGTCCATGTTGTGTTTTTTCCATTATTATTATTCACTCATAGTTTCATTATTATAATTATAAATGACAAACAATAAAAAAGGGACAGCAGTGCATCGTTAAAAATATTACTAATTGTAGTAAATCTATTTTTTCAATCACAAACAATAAAAAAGGACAAAAGTCCATTATTTTAACTAATAGTTTCATTATTATTATTATAAAAAATTATATATACATGGTAATTGTACCAAACCTATTTTTTTTAAATCACAAACAATCAAAAAAAGGACAAAAGTCCATCATTATTCATCAGCTTCAAATGGCAGTCTAGCAGAACGAATGACAGCATGAAATCTTTTATCTACTCTAGAACCAGTTTTTTTTTGTTAAACGCTTATTATTATTGAATAAAATAACATGTTACTAGAATTTGATCATTATAAATTATAATAAAAATTGCTTAAAAATTGCTATAAATGCTATTTTAAATCACAAACAATAAAAAAGGACAAAAGTCCATTATTTTAACTAATAGTTTCATCATTATTATTATAAAAAATTATATATACATGGTAATTGTACTAAACCTATAAACAAACAAAAAAATCTACCATTAAGCATAAGTTTTGAAAATTTATTTTTATTATTATTTATCATGGTAAACGTTGAGCAACAATTAATAAACGTCAAACTGTTGAACCCAAAAAATAATTTTATTTTATTATAGTTATTAAAGAGTAGGGCATGAATAAACAAAAAAGTTACGGCTAGCGTACAATGATTATTCGTTTTCAATTTTTACAAAACGAACCATGCATCGATTATTTTTTTCACCCTCATAAATTAAATAGACAGGGTGAATACTGGAATTGACATCTTCCATAACATTATCAGGTAGGTTATTAAATCGTGTGGGAAGAAATGTCTCAAAGTCTTGACAAATGCAAAGAGCTCGTTCACCAAATTTGGTTATCAGTTTTTGAATTTTATGTATGCGAAAGGGTGTTTGCGTAGGCAATTCACTCATTTTCTTGCGTGCAAAGCCACAATCTTGACCAATGGCGTTCAAGGCGTCCATGGTTGTCTATAACCAAAGAAAAGAGTGTTACTTTCTAACACTCTCGTTCTTATATTACAACAACAATAACTTTGTACATCAAAGTGTGTTGTTTTTTTTAATCCTGAGTGTTTATGACCTGAATTTGTAGATAGATAGTATTGGATAAATATATAATAATAATGTTTGTATCATTTTTTCAGTCAAAACATACATTTGGAAATTATTTAATAGGAAATGTTTTATCAAAATTAAGTGTGTGAATCATTTTCAAGATCTCTCTCTCTTGGAGGTAAATGCATGTCTCTGTTGTGAATGGGAATTAGCCTATCATTCCCTATTCGAATGACTTGTATTCGTTTGCTCTGTTGTTGTGCAAATTCACACAACATTCTGTTAAATAAATAGTATCAACAAATACTAAGAGCAAACATGGAATGCTTTTTTGGTAACCTATAAAAGGCAAAGTTAACACGCTATGCATTTAATAACCATGTCTACATCCAACAAAACAAAGTTCAAAACTACAAATTTAAACCAGTGTGTATGTGTTTATCAACGTGTATACACGATAAACTAAAACAAACAAACAAACAAAATAGCCAAATGTATTCTAAACGTCAAGTATGCACCTGAAAGCCGAATGTAAACAAAAAAAGCGATAATCATTACATCATGTGGCTAGTTTCTAACAAATCTCATTCTATGAGGCGAATATTGATTCATAGGTAAGCCAAGACAAAGTTGGCGAAATGCTTGTTGTCGATATGAAGTGATTGGTTCCTCAGCAGGAAATTTATAAAAATGAAAACAAAACATTTGAGAGGTTATTGGAAAATAAACATTAAACAGGGGTTTTGTACATATTGTACACCAGAAATCTGGAAAATGATCCTCGTCAGCTAATTTAACAATCACTTGATTCATGGTTAAACCGTACCATGCTTTATGAATCACTTGCGTGGATACATTATTTTCAAAGCCAAAATTTAGCATACAGGATTTACAAAAGTGATGCCCTGGATCATAAACTATGTCATCATCCATAATGATGTCATAAAACATGGTATCAATGCGTACTTTCGTGTTTCTATATTCTGAAGGATAGGCCACACGTTGAGGATTATGAGACATCATCGTGGCATATTCATTGAACGTGGTGTGTTTTGTGACGATAAAACGATCTTCATCATGGCTCATGATTGAATCTGAAAAGTAGTCGTTGCCGTTTACTAAGTGAATAAATAAAAATACTATGTACTATATACACTGTCTGTCCTCTAAGTCAATGGCAAAAATAAAATAAAAAATAAGCAAAACACAAATAAATAACCATCTGTCTGTTGACTTCTTTAGGTTAGGTTAGGAAAAAAACATGTAACAGGTTAAAGAAACAATTTCTGTTCAGATATTTCAAATATATCACCACTCATAACTCTAGCCATAAAGTGAGAGTTTTGTCCACAGTAAAAGCAGCAGATTATTATTATTCTTTTGTTCTTGCATGAGACCTACTAAGCCACACCCTAGTGTGGCCTATTAAACCGCATGCCTACTGAGGGTGAATGGTCACTTTGCTGAAACATGAGGCCTACTAAGCGACAACAATAGTGAGGGTGGCTACTTGTTTTTTTTCCTAACCTAACCTAAAGAAGTCAACATGTTTTTAATCTAGCCTGTGCACAGTGAACCATGGAAACGTTGATGCATGGCTCTCTTTATGCGTTGACAGGCAAATAGCACAAGACATACAGTTTATGTACAACTATTTACAGGCATTCACACATCCATGCATACACCCATGCACGCAGGTTAAAAAACAAAAATTATATGATACACTACAATTTTTTATTTTTATTCCGAGGCTCAAGATGGCATCTCGCATTTGATAGCAACCAAACCAAACACTTGCCGTGTTGTACAACAACAATAGCTACAACCACTACTGGTTGTAACCAAATGGGACGCTTGTCATCATATCCTGACACCACTGTCTCTTGTCGTCCAACAAAGCGAGTGTTTGTTTTCGCTGCTTCATTAAAAATAAATCATGATTTTTTGAGAGAATCCTAAACTGACTATGTGCCATGGCTGTGTGGGTCTGAAGGACATGTAAATAATCATCCACACAGAGACGTTTAACCACATGCTGGCTAATCCCTTTGGCTCGCATAGATTCGCATTGATCCACCTGTCGAAAACTATACATTTTCGGAGCGAGACCTACAAACTCAGTCATCATGGTGTCTGAACACTCATCTTTCATTAAACCAATTTCTTTTTTGTTCAGACGGGGGATATCGAACACGTTCTTGTCACTAAACGAGGACGTGTCAAACCATTTTGGGTTTTGTTTCATAACGACATACGGATCACAGTCATGGATATGGTAAATAAAACTATCCGTGTCTGTATATAACAAGGAAATGGTACCAAATCGCTGTATTGCAAAACCATAATGGAATTTATACATGTGCAATTTTGAAAAATCTAAAATGACTTGGCCTAAATAGATAGGCTTATTCATGACCACTTTAGTTTTAGCAAGTTCAATAGTCAGTAGATCATGATCAATAATGTTTAAAGATTTGAAATTTGGTTTTGCAATATATTTTTGAGCCCCCCATTGTCCATGCCATGTGTTGACCAATTTAATGTCCCTATACTGCCGTACATTTTCCAAACTCTTGCCATAGATACAATTATTCATCAGTTTAAAAAAATTGATTTGAAATGGCTGAGTGGCACTTTGTCTGTGACTGGTATTTAAATCCATGTATGGTTTCAACCACGGTTTCTGACAAAAAGAAATACCTCTATGGATTTTTTTCAGGGTTAAGCCCTGGGCTAAACATTCTACCAGCATGTCAATATGCAACACATAGTGATTTTTATCATACAAGGTACCCATCAATTTCTTATGATTGCCCTTACTCTCGGGCGGCACCATTTTCTCTATGCAAAAGGGGAAATCACCATGTCGCTGTCTGAGATGGGGGGGATAAGCTAAGTCGACGTCAAGAACATACCCTACGTCCTGTTGCTTGCTGGCGCTATGCACATTAAAATCTTTAATTTCATCCTCAGACAGCCAGACAAAGTTTCTGTACGGCAGTGGTCGACTCATAGCGTGACCGTATAAATTGTTTACGTCGAAATACATTAGATAGGATTCTGGTTCTTCGGGACAATAATCAGGCATGTAATGATTATTTGCCTTGGCATGTCGCCGATTGAGCGATACGAATCCCCCACGAATCCCTTTTTCCATCATGAGTACCATATCGGGATCCGTCAGTAAATCAAGCTCAATGTGGGTAAATTTGAGGGCGGCGTCCCAACTTAACCCTGGACTGGTATAGTAGTGAGCGGTGTCAAGGCCATAAATCGTGTGACATAGCTGACGAAACGTTTCAAAAACGTCGGTCAACAACAACACGTCTAATTTTAAATAGTGCATAGCATACTGGCCCATGGTTTCTATGCCAAACACTCGCCAAACATGCTGTGCGTGGGCATAGTCTTCTTCACTGATGGTGCTTTGTGTTAACTGAGAAAAGAATTTTTCTCTTGGCGGCAAAGTCGTTTCTTCAAGCACCTCGTAACTTTCCACATAATCGTATGGAAAATGGCCTTTACGAACACACAATTTAAATTGATTTGTATCCGTAAAGTGGGAATGGGTATGTTTCAACTCATCTTCGCTTAAGCCTTTCACAAGACTATCCAGCGAACTAGACATAAACTTGAATGAGTCGAGAAAGCGAATGCTCATGCTTCCTTTTCTCCATGAAAGTGAGGTAAAGCTCTCATGGTTCTTAGCCAAAATGCTGAATTTGCTCTTATCTACATGAGCAAATTGTTTTACAATGAAGTGAAGGTCATACCGGGAGAAATTGTGTAAGAAGACAGGGAGGAAGCGAGGTGTAGAGTACTTCAAATTGCATTCGTTATGGGCAGCACCTCTAAAATGCCCTGTCCTGTGGCAGTGGTCTCTTACTTTTTTTTCTCCTCCTAAGATTGGCTTTTCACATATGTGGCAGGTGGTGGCTTGATCATATTCTCTTTGCTGTACGTCATTCATCTGAATTGGTACAGGGTTGTTCAAAATAGTTTCTACTTTGCCTGCTAAAGCCGCCATTTGATCAACAAACCACCGCGCACAATCCTGACCTTTATGACTTACATACTCACATTGTGAATTATCATAGTGACAGACAACATAATAGGCTACAGCAAAAGGCTCATGTTTCTGCACTGGATAGGTTGAGCTTGTATGGGGGCTTGGTTCACATCCCTGAATGGGAACAGTAAGGGCCTCAAAATCAGCGTAAACAGTAAATGGTACCATCTCTTGTTTATTAGTGGCCTTAAATTTTAAGACTGCGTCATTCCCTTCGGGCAAGACTAGCTTTACTGCCGTCTGCCCTTCACAGTCTTTCGTATGACGTTTCAAAAGTTCATCAGTAGTAAAATATTGAAGGCAGCGCTCACAAATATGTTTCTTACCATCATGATTAGACACTTGGCAGCTTACTAGTTTTCCTAAATTCTTTATCCAACAATAATGGCTTTTATCCCCATCAGACAGGAAAAGCAGGTGAATGTGATGTTGCTTTACCTGTTTGGTGGCATACAAGGGGCCCACAATATTGGATCCTTCGATGCCATACACCATGAAGGAGAAATTTGGATGATCTTTCTCAAATAAATGAATTTTATCTAGAGGCATGGGAAATGAAACACGCTCGAGATTGAGAGTTTGTTTCATGTGGTTAAACAATTCTTTGTACTGCCCTGGTTTATGACCATTTCTGTCTTGACAGGGTTGCAGATAGCTCACTATACTCCACAAAAAGCAGTAATCGTCTTTGTTGCGTATGTTGATCACTGCCTTTCTGGAAGCGATAAAGCTCGGTGTGGCAATATAGCTACTTCCTGCATTCAATGGATTGTATTTACAAATATTGATTTGCAAATAGGCAATGCTATTGAGGGCCAAGCCACTGGGACCCTGTTGCAACTTATCAAATTTAGTGAAAAGCGCTTGAATAGCTTTCTCCTGATACCACGTTTCCAAATTATCGGCTATCAGTACTTTCTCCATTTTTGTACAAAGGTTGAAGGTGTGTTTCTCTTCAACATTATTTTTTATCAATGTAAATTCACATAGTAGTTCGAAGTTTATTTTTAAAGCCTGATGCAATCTTAAGCCTTGTTCACATTCACTCAAAAAAATGGGAAAACATAATTCCACAAAATCTTTAGGCGACAGACAGTGATTCGCATTGTAAATTCGGCCTGAGCATACTCGCGTTTTGAAACATTTGGCCAAAGGCTGCCACACTAACACTTCACTCTCTGATATAGACATGATTATAAAATGGACTAATAAACGTGCAACCCTTACCTTAAAATAGGTTAATCCAAAATCTGCAATTCCAAACGACCACACTTATCGATTTTTACTGACTGGCACACACAATCTCGTTCACAGGTAGACAATGGCTGTAGTAATTTGGGCCGCCAGCTGGAAATGATCACCAACAAAGTTGATATAGTTTTAATATCAACGACAAGGTTTATCTTGTTTTTTGTTTCCAATGATTTATCTGAAAAACAAACCAATACAATCCGTTATTAGTCATGGTTATATACATTAAACATGTGCATTCATTCATTCATTCATTCATCCATTCATTCATTCATTCATTTATTCATTCATTCATTCATTCATAAGACTTACTAAAAACAAAAGGTTTCAAGTGTGCACACATAAATAAGACACTCACTCGAAAATAACAAAGTCATTTACAAAGACTCACCTCTTTTTTTTAATATCGAAAGCGTCAAGGTAGTTAAAACCTATTCACTCCATATATATCTTCATTCTGAAACAATAATAAATACACGCCATAAGTATATAAATTTCCGTGAAATAAATGACATACATTTAACAACAACAACAACAATAAAAGTAATGGAACAACATGTACTCACCATATAATGAATTATAATACTTTCAGCAAATGTGCTCTTTGCCGCCACTGTCACTGTCACTGTCACTGTCTCTCTCTGTCTGCTTTCCCAGACTTAATAATGTTGTTTTTAAAAATCTGCAACAAACGAAATCCCCCAAAAATACCATCAGTCACTAACTTACTTTTCATGCATACACAAAATAACAATAAAACCAATCATGCCATAATTAACAATAATGAACCTACCTTAGCACAAGTATGGCCGCGGTTCACGTAATATTTTACAAAGAGCATAAGGCACTTGCATCCGTCACCTTCAAAGATGAACACGAGAATGATGAGTCTCTCTTACCCTCAGAACATATATGTCTCCTCAACAAGATGCAAAGTTAACACTTTACTTTTTTTTTGTTCCTATGAGTAGGATGTCATGGAGCGCACAAGTCAGACCGATTCTCACAAGCTTTTGCAATCTCTGCATGAGTATGCGTGGGAATGCAATGATCAGCTTTTCGACAGAGCTGTATGTCCTTCATCGAGATATCGGGTAACACGTCTTGGTCAGATAACAGCCACCTGCATGTGAACAACAGGCTGTTATCTCTCTCTGATGCGAGGCACGTACGATGATAAGACCTGTGTCTGTCTGCTCGACATGGGCCAGCCTCAATGCTTTCAATTCTCATTGCATTAAGCAAGTTCTCTCTCTGCGTGTGAGTCCTGACCAGTCAAGACAAATAATAATAATAATGCATAAGTGTTTTACCAACATTAAAGCGCATAACACAATGTGACTTTAAATCTGGTTTCTTACTTTTTCCCCGTTTTTCCTCAACGATCTCGAAAAAAAAATATGACGGAAACCATGATTTCAGGTTGTCCATACCTACATTCCCGTAAACTGAACAACGACACAAATACATCGACATGCCCATCATAAAAATCGCCTCATTCGTTTTCCAAATAACGCGAAAATGAACAAAAAAAAAACACCTTTTCCATAAGAAAACCATGTTTCCAGCTTTTTACCTTTTTCATGTCTATATCCACGTAAAGAGAATAAAGAGACGAAATAAATACTATCACACACGTCATTCTCACGTTTTCGGTTTTCCAAAAATCGACAAAAATGTGAAAAACGCATGTTTTGACCCAAAACCCTAACTTCACCTTTTCGACACCTACATGCCCGTAAAGAGCACGACGAGACGAAATAAACGAATCCAAGCACGCCCTCCTAGCATGGCCCGTTTTCCAAAAATCGGCAAAAATGTGAAAAACGCATGTTTTGACCCAAAACCCTAACTTCACCTTTTCGACACCTACATTCCCGTAAAGAGCATAACGAGACGAAAAAAACGAATCCAAGCACGCCCTCCTAGCATGGCCCGTTTTCCAAAAATCAGCAAAAATGTGAAAAACGCATGTTTAGACCCAAAACCCTAACTTCACCTTTTCGACACCTACATGCCCGTAAAGAGCACAACGAGACGAAAAAAACGAATCCAAGCACGCCCTCCTAGCATGGCCCGTTTTCCAAAAATCAGCAAAAATGTAAAAAACGCACGTTTTGACCCAAAACCCTAACTTCACCTTTTCGACACCTACATTCCCGTAAAGAGAACAACGAGACGAAAAAAACGAATCCAAGCACGCCCTCCTAGCATGGATCGTTTTCCGAAAATCAACAAAAATGTGAAAAACGCATTTTTTGACCCAAAACCCTAAGTTCACCTTTTCGACACCTACATTCCCGTAAAGAGCACGACGAGACGAAAAAAAGGAATCCAAGCACGCCCTCCTAGCATGGCCCGTTTTCCAAAAATCAGCAAAAATGTAAAAAACGCATGTTTTGACCCAAAACCCTAACTTCACCTTTTCGACACCTACATTCCCGTAAAGAGCACAACGAGACGAAAAAAACGAATCCAAGCACGCCCTCCTAGCATGGCCCGTTTTCCGAAAATCAACAAAAATGTGAAAAACGCATTTTTTGACCCAAAACCCTAAGTTCACCTTTTCGACACTTACATTCCCGTAAAGAGCACGACGAGACGAAAAAAAGGAATCCAAGCACGCCCTCCTAGCATGGCCCGTTTTCCAAAAATCAGCAAAAATGTAAAAAACGCATGTTTTGACCCAAAACCCTAACTTCACCTTTTCGACACCTACATTCCCGTAAAGAGCACAACGAGACGAAAAAAACGAATCCAAGCACGCCCTCCTAGCATGGCCCGTTTTCCGAAAATCAACAAAAATGTGAAAAACGCATTTTTTTGACCCAAAACCCTAACTTCACCTTTTCGACACCTACATTCCCGTAAAGAGCACAACGAGACGAAAAAAAGGAATCCAAGCACGCCCTCCTAGCATGGCTCCTTCCATTCCAAGGTCGCAGGGGCTCACCACTTGCTTTTGGAAGCAGCTCTGTCATCATCCCACTACTCTTATGACATCACCTTATGTCCGTGTGTGTGTGTGTCCCCTCCCCCCCGCTTACCCCCTCTCCCCCTCCCGTCGTAATAAAATCTAAACGGCTGGAACTATTTCAATGAAACTCGGTAAGGTCATAGTACTATTTTGACCGACCCTGACCGTGATCTTCAAATTTTATTACGTCTCACCAATCCAACATGGCGGCTGTGCGAAATATTTCACCGGCATTCCATATCTCCGAAACTATTACTGATATCACCGTGAACCTTTGTACGGTGATAAAGGACACTACTAGAAGTTCAGTTATAAGACTTCCAACAACCTGTAAAATACAAAACGAACATGGCGGCCAAGCGAAGGTGAAACATTTTAATAGATTTTTCTCGCGAATTAACCATCTGAGCGCAGTGAAATATGGCAGAGTAATTGTTCAAACACAATGTAATACACTGGCATCTAATTTACTGTAGTTCAATTGCTCACAGAACCTCAAGATGACAGATGTGTGCAATTTTAAAGTTAAGTTTTTATTTCTTGTTTATTAATCATGCGATCGAAGTGAACGTTTGAATAATGAACCTACTCAAAAATCGTCATCTAATGGTACATAACTCTATGGCATACATATATAAAAAATCCAACATGGCGACCGTATGAAATACTTAGACGGTTCTCAATATCTACGAATCTATTACAGCAATCAAATTGAAATGTTGTATGTTGATAGAGGCAATTAACATACTGTAAGTAGGATATATGAAAATAGGCTGTGTAGTTCTTCACGGAACTACTTGTTAGTTAATATACGATTCGCAAGTTAAATCTTGCTATACGGTTGGTTTGTTTTGTCTTAAGGTTATGTGAATTACGTGAATTATGGTTTATATGCACGTGGGAGCAATTTAGAATAAACCAATGTAATAGATAAATGCTTGCAGGTTCGCCCCAGGCCGTGGTAAGTGATTTTTGAAAGCCGTCAAAAATCACGATACACATGTCATACCATGTTGGAATGTCAAAGAACCCATTTGAATTCAGTAGGCCGTGTTCATAATGGCAAAATTAATCTCCGGATTTTCCGCCAACACAAAGTTCTTCCTTTCTCTACTAGAAAGCGCTATAGTGCCAAGGAGCTTAGATATCTAACCTCCTTGACTTTCATAGTGTTCCAAGGTGCAATAAAATTCGACATGCAAGCTGCCCTTTGGGCGTCAATTAACAAATCTTGCACCCGGCATCCGAGGCCATACGATATTATTATTATTATTATAAATAAAACAAGTAGTTCCGAGAAGAACTATACAGCCTATTTTCATATAGCCCACTTATTGCAACTATCAACATACACAATTTCAGTTTGATTGCTGTAATAGATTCGTAGATATTGAGAACCGACTAACTAATTCGGATGGTCGCCATGATGGATTTTATATATGTAGGTCCTAGACTTATGTACTGTTACATGCAGATTATTGTGTACGTGTAGTGTTCAAACTTCAATCGCATAATTAGGACACTAGAAGTTACAAGGAGATTTTAAAATTTTGCACAGCTGCCATCTTTAGGTTATGGAAACAATTGAAATAAATTAGATGCTAGCGGATTACCATTCGTATAAGGATTTACTGTACCAAGTTTCACTGCTCTCGGATGGTTAAATTGCGATAAACGTCCATGTGATTATTTACACTTCGCGTCACCGCCATGTTGGATTTGTGATCACCAGGTTATTTAAAGTCCTATAAGTGAACTTGAGTTCATAGCCCCTATGAACAATAAAAAAATCAGTTTGATTGCTACAATAGATTCGTAGATATTGAGAGCCGTCTAAATATTTCGGATGGTCGCCATGTTGGATTGTTAAATGTATAGGCCATAGAGTCATGTACCATTATAGGATAATTATTGGGTAGGTTCATTATTCAAACTTTCACTTCGATCGCATGACTACATCACAAGAAATAAAAACTTAATTTTAAAATTCGCACAGCCGCCATCTTGAGGTTATGTAAACAATTGAACTAAATTAGATACCAGTGCATTACAATGTGTATAAATATTTCCTGTACCAGATTTCAGTGCGTTTGGAGCATTAAATCGCGAGAAAGGTTTATTTCAAATTTTCTAATTCGCTTGGCCGCCATGTTTGTTTTGTATATAAACGGATTTTTAAAGTCGTATAAATGGATTTCCATTAGTGCCCTTTATCTCCGTACAAAACTTCAGGAAGATACCGCTAATAGTTTCAGAGATACAGAATGCCGGTGAAATATTTCGCACATCCGCCATCTTGTGGTTATGTAAACAAATGAACGAAGTTAGTTGTCGGTGCATTACAATGTATATAAACATATACTGTACCAAGTTTTATTGCGTTTGGTTGGATAAATCGCGAGAAACGTCTATTTAAAAGTCGCAACTTCGCTTGGCCGCCATGTTGGTTTTGTAGTTACCAGGTTTTCAAAGATCACATAAGTGAACTTATAGTAGTTCCCTTTATCACCATACAAGATGTCAGGGTAATATCGGTAATCGTTTCGGAGATATTGAATGCTGGTGAAATATTTCGCACAGCCGCCATGTTGGATTGGTGAGTCGTAACAAAATTTGAAGGGCACGGTCGAGGTCGCCCGGAATAGTGCTATGAACTTACTGAGTTTCATTGAAATCCCTCCAGCCGTTTAGATTTTATTAGGGGGGGACACACACACGAATCACACACACACACACACACGCACACACACACGGACAAAAGGTGATCTCATCAGCCTATTTTTTCAAAATTGAAAATAGGCTAAAAATTAACAACCCATGGCTTGTAGGCTACTAGAATTCTACTTGTTGCAGATGGTTAGATAGGGTTACAAACGAAGAGGTACAGTATTAAGACGAGTGGGAGAGGAGAGATGTTTCTGGCGACTGCTAATGAAGAGAAGAGATAGGTTGGTAGGACACATACTAAGACACCCAGGAATAGCAAGCTTAGTTATGGAAGGAAGGGTCGAGGACAAGAACAGTAGGGGTAGACCAAGGTTCGAATATGTTAAACAGATTGCCTCGGATGTACTGTTGGGTGTGGTGGCTATGTGTAGATGAAACGATTAGCTTCAGACAGGGGAGGGGCATGGATAGCTGCATTAAACAAGTCGAAAGACTCAAACAGCAACGTACTTAAAACGTTTATTGTTTGAATACCATTAGAAGTATTGATAACAGAAATTCTTATGTCAAGTTTTGAAGCCATACAGTGTTGCCATCATTTGCAGCTCTTCAGTAGCGACTTGACAACTTGTTCTCGACCCTTCCTTCCATAACTAAGATTGCTATTCCTGGGTATCCTACCAACCTATCTCTTCTCTTCATTAGCAGTCGCCAGAAACATCTCTCCTCTCCCACTCATCTTAATACCTATTCGTTTGTCACCCTATCTACCCATCTGATCTTCATCATTCTCCTGTAACACCACATTTCAAACGCTTCAATTCTCCTTTTTAGCCTATTTTCATTCATGAAAAGAAAAAAGAAGGCTTATGAGATCACCTTTTGCCCACTTGTCTGTGTGTGTGTCCCCCTAATAATTTCAAAACGGCTGGAGTGATTTCAATGAGACTAGGTAAGTTCATAGCACTATTACGAACAACCCCGACCATGCCCTTAACATTTTGTTACGTCTCACCAATCCAACATGGCGGATGTGCGAAATATTTCACCAGCATTCAATATCTCCGAAACTATTACCGATATCACCCTGAAATTTTGTACAGTGATAAAAGGAACTACTAGAATTTCACCTATGTGACTTTTGAAAACCTGGTAACTACAAAATCAACATGGCAGCCAAGCGAAGTTGCGACTTCTAAATAGACGTTTCTCGCGATTTAACCAACAAAACGCAATAAAACTTGGTACAGTATATGTTTATATACATTTTAATGCACCGACATCTAACTTCGTTCAATAGTTTAGATAACCTCAAGACGGCGGCTGTGCGAAATATTTCACCGGCATTCTATATCTCTGAAACTATTACCGATATCACCCTGAAATTTAGTACGGAGATAAAGGGCACTACTGGAAGTTCATCTATAAGACTTTCAAAAACCAGTTAACTACAAAACGAATATGGCGGCCAAGTGAAATTGAAAATTTTAAATAGACGTTTCTCACGAAGTAAAGATCCAAACAAAATAAAACTTGGTACAGGAAATGTTTATACACATTGTAATGCACTGGTATCTAATTTAGTTGAATTGTTTACATAACCTCAAGATGGCGGCTGTGGGAATTTTAAATATAAGTTTTTATTTCTTGTGTCGTAATCATGCGATCGAATTTTCCTTTAATGGCGCACAAATCTATGGCCTATACATAGGCTATAACAATCCAACATGGCGACCATCCGAAATATTTAGATGGATGTCAATATCTACGAATCTATTACAGCAATCAAACTGAATTTTTTAATGTTCATAGGGGCTGTGAACATAAGTTCTCCTATAGGACTTTCAATAACCTGGTGATCAGAAATCCAACATGGCGGCGACGCATAGTATAAATATTCTCATAGTCGTTTCTCGCAATTTAACCATCCAAGTTCGGTGAAACTTTGCACGTTAAATGCTTATACAAATGTTAATCCACTGGCATCTATTTTTTTTCAATTGTTTCCATAACCACAAGATGGCAGCTGTGTGAAATTTTAAAATCTCGTTTTTACTTCTTGTGTCCTAATCATGCGATTGAAGTTTGAATACAACAGGTGCACAATAATCTTCATGTAATAGGCTTAGTTTATAAATAAAAATCCAACATGGCGACCATCTGAAATATTTAGACGTTTGTCAATATCTACGAATCTATCACAATCAAACTGAAATTTTGTATGTTGATAGAGGCAATTAACATGTTTAGGATATATGAAAATAGGCTGTATAATTCTTCACTGAACTACTAATTTTCATCATGAATTCTTTCCGTAAGACGGAGTCCATACCATTCAAAAACTCATTCAAATCCTTTGGCGTGTCGGCTAAGGTGACGATGTCATCAGCAAGTCTCAGATGTTGTTTCATAACTTATGAGTAACAAGTCGATGAGTTGCAACTCGAACCCCGAAGTGGGATTGTGTACGCTACTCGTGTCTCAGCGGCGTGCGCGACATGACAATGTTTCAAGTCAATTATTTCCAGTAGTTATGTATTCTTCACCGGCACAGATTACAGCTGATAACGAGCGTGTTATATTCACTTTCTACAGTCCAATAGGAATGCACGCTACTTTACACAAGGCTGTTATGTATTGTTGATGTTAGAACACTTTCAATGCTTCAATTTCTAGCGATCAACCCGCGAGGACTGGCGCGTGGGTATTTTTCACCCGAGGCTTAAATAACGCTCTATATTTTCGTTTTGGTCAGCCCTTATTTCCTGTCGCTTACTGTACCTTCCTTCCTAGCCTTGAACTTCATCCTGCAAAAGAAACATGTCGATAGCTTTTGGAACACTCAAGTTATTTCTATATTATTTACGGTCGGGTTAGATTTACCCATGGCGCCACTGTTCACGTGATAATTTTCGGCTTACGTTAATCGGGACATCTGTAAAAAATAAGGGGAATTCCACCTATTTTGGTGCAGCACAATAACATAGTTAACATTCTTGTTGATCCATGTTTACGGTCAAGGAACATCTTGATCATCAGCTCCTTTGTTAAAAAAACAAAAAACAAGATGTTCAGTAAAGAACATATAGCCTACTTTCTCCTAAATGCATGGGTATTGTTATAACACTTTGTCCTTTTCAAGGAGTATAATTGAATACAGGTTGTAGTAGCTTGTTGAAATACATCGTGCTATATGGATATTATACGTTGATTGATTGAATCCTCACCTGAATTAGCCTATATATGCACACACACACTAATACAGCCATCACAATAACACGGGTTATGAGACAAAATTAAACACTTGTCCAAGTACACGGGACTATGACCATGATGTCCATGCATCTCAATTGAAACAACAACAACAACAGCTTCTTACCCAAATCCTTCATCGTATAAAAGTACACACACTAGTAAGCCTACATACCTCACAGTGACTCACGTTATCAGACAACGTCTACACATACACATACACAAGTACACCGGGCTACAAGACCATGACGCCACAAAACCCCTAAGGAATCAACAACAACCACACCAATAGACTCTACCGCGGATCAAGGACAAACAATTTTAATCGCTGTAGTCGAGTGTAGAAATTTGTGGTCTTATGAGTACAGCATAATTATTATATAATATTTTCGATTGCAAATACACACAATATATGCTTAACATCATAACGTGTGAGTAGTTATGAATCAATACATACAAAACAAGTAGTTCCGTGAAGAACTAAAGAGCCTACTTTTCTTAAAATTTTAGATTCATGATTAATCTATATGGATCTATCTAGAATAATGACGAAATTAAGTTGGTAATATCGAAATTTCTAATTAGTTCGAAATACTGTATACCTGGCATAATGTAGCCTAATAGAGAACTACAGTTGGCAGCCCTGGTGACTGAATATATTCTTAGTTCCATCACTTAAGGTACAGAATACAAAATTTGGTTGAAGTCCAATGGATAGCATGGACGTTACATGCAGTTAAACATTGGATCTAAAAGCGCGCGTAGAATCATGTTGGCAACAATGACATATTGGTGAGAAATAATCTGAAATAATATGATCTATTGTTGTTGGTGGAAGGAAAGAGGAAAGTGGAGAAGTGCCATAAATACCCCGACCCGGCAGGAGCTGGATAAGGGGAAATGATGATGATGATGATGTTGTGTCAATTTTGAATGAAATCCATTAGTTAGTATAGAAGTTACATGTATTTTAAAATTGGACCTCTCAGCAGGCTTAGAATCATGTTGGCAGCACTGACGTATATAAGTTACTCCAAATTAATATAGAATGTCGGGTACTATACGCGTGCATAGTTTAAAGCTGTCGGCTTGCATACTTTCTGATATATGGGTATTTGGATTTAAAAAAATTAGAGCATTTATTACCAGTTGGCAGCCCTGGTGGCTCTTAAGAATATAAGTTATATGCATTTAAAATTTGGACCTATCAGCAGGCCTATAATCATTTTGGCAACACTGCCATGTATGGCCTCCTGGAAATTAAACTGCAATATTATTATCTATACGTGTGCCAATTTTGAAAAAATAGCTCCCATTCATACCTTCCAAGATATCCAACATGGAGCTCAAATTTCAATTGCGATTTTTCAGCAGTTGGTAGCACTGAGATCATTTTCAAATATGGCCGTGAGATATTCAGGTATAGATCTTTACTCCTACCAAATTTTGTTTCGATTGCTGCAGCCGTTTAGGAGTTGATAGGGGGGGGGGGGGGGGGACACACACACACACACACAGACAGACAGACACACATTTGCCCGATCTCATAAGTCTACTTTTTCCTCAATTTTGCAAAATGTGAAAAGTAGGCTAAAAACGAAGTAAAAATAATCGAACACACGGACTATGAGGCTAGATCGCTACCACAGCACCATGGATGCGGTACAATAATGTTATGTAAATAACCTCTTTACTACAAATGCATCATATTTTTAGCCTATTTTCAATTTTGAAAAAATAGGCTTGTGAGATCACCTTTTGTCCGTGTGTGTGTGCGTGTGTGTGTGAGAGGTGTGTGTATGTGTCCCCTAATAACTTCTAAACGGCTGGAGCGATTTCAATGAAACTCGGTAAGTTCATAGCACTATTCCGGACGACCCCGACCGTGCCCTTCAACTTTCGTTACGTCTCACCAATCCTACATGGTGGCTGTGCGAAATATTTCACCAGCATTCAATATCTCCGAAACTATTCCAGATATCACCCTGGAATGTTTTACGGTGATAAAGGGAACTACTAGCAGTTCATCTATGTGACTTTTGAAAAACTGGTAACAACAAAACCAAAATGGCGGCCACGCGAATTTGCGACTTTAAATAGAAGTTTCTCGCGATTTAACCATCCAAACGCAATGAAACTTGGTACAGTATATGTTTATACACATTGTAATGCACCGATATCTAACTTCGTTCAATTATTTACATAACCACAAGATGGTGGATGTGCGAAATATTTCACCGGCATTCTATATCTTCGAAACTATTAGTGGTATCACCCTGAAACTTTGTACGGAGATAAAGGGCACTACTGGAAGTTCATCTATAAGACTTAAAAAAAACCGGTTAACTACAAAACGAACATGGCGGCCAAGCGAATTTGAAAATTTTAAATAGACCTTTCTCGCGATTTCATGTTCCAAACGCAATGAAATCTGGTACAGGAAATATTTATACACATTGTATTGCACTAATATCTAATTTAGTTCAATTGTTTACATAACCTCAAGATGGCGGCTGTGGGAATTTTAAAATTAAGTTTTTATTTCTTGTGCCGTAATCATGCGATCGAAGTGAAAGTTTGAATAATGAACCTACGCAATAATTTTCCTTTAATGGTACATGGCTCTATAGCCTATACATTTAACAATCCAGCATGGCGACCATCCGAAATATTTATACGGGTCTGAATATCTACGAATCTATTATTGCAATCAAACTGATTTTTTTATGTTCCTACGGGCTATGAACTTAAGTTCACCTATAGAACTTTAAATAACCTGGTGATCACAAATCCAACATGGTGGCGACGCGAATTATAAATATTCACTTGGAGGTTTCTCGCAATCCGAGTGCAGTGAAATTTGTTACAGTAAATCCTTATACGAATGCTAATCCACTGGCATCTAATTTATTTCAATTGTTTCCATAACCACAAGATGGCAGCTGTGCGAAATTTTAAAATCTCCTTGTTACTTCTTGTGTCCTAATCATGCGATTTAAATTTGAATGCTACACGTACACAATAATCTTCATGTAACAGTACATAACTCTAGAACCTACATATATAAAATCTAACATGGCGACCATCCGAAATATTTAGTCGTTTCTCAATATCTACGAATCTATTACAGCAATCAAACTGAAATTTTGTACGTTGATAGTGGCAGTTAACATAAGTAGGATATATAAAAATAGGCTGTATAGTTCTTCACGGAACTACTTGTTTTGTGTTGAAATTAACGATTTCATTAGCGTTTTTTGGCGCTTCTATAAACCATTTGATACTAAATATGTGTTATTTTGTTCAGTACATTCCTAAAAGTATATAACCTTACACAGTTTCGGATATATATGGATTTACGAGCACAAATGGCGGCCATTTTGTCTACGGAACGGGACAACCCACAACGATATGGCATGGTCAATCGGACCTGTTAAGTCATTTCTACGGTTACATATTCTATTATAATGGGCAAATATCCTACCGGTCACCTCCTTGAGGACAGTTTAAACCTCCATATGTACTATAAGCAGAATTGTTGAGGTCAAGCCTTGTTGAATCGTAAGTTACGGTTGGGCTATAATACAGCATCATTCATACATCCACCATCCTGAAACTATTTGGCTGATTGCCTTGTAGTTTGGAAGAAAGACGTTTCCCACCTTAAGGTATATTGCTGCAAAATTTAGTAGAGATCAGATGATTAGGTTAGTCGTAATTTGATTTAAGCTCAGAACATTTGGGTGGGCGCCATTTCGTTTTGGTTAAGATGACACTGAGTTGTCCCTTGCTAGTGCTATCTCTGTTCCAAAGGTGATTCGATTTGGGTTTCGTTGTGTTTGAGTTGATAGGAGGAATCGATTTGCATACATACATGACCGCGATCTGCAAACTATTGGGCTGATTACCTTGTACTTTGATCAAAAGACGCTTCCCACACGAAGGTATGTTGTTGCAAAATTTGGTAGAGATCAGACGATTAGCTTAGTCGTAATTTGAATTAAGCTTTGAACATTTGGGTGGCCGCAATTATGTTTCCGTAAAGATGGCGGCGATATAAAACATGACACTGAGGTGCCCTTTGCTAGTGCTACCTCTGTACCAAATTTCGTTCAATTCAGTTTTACCGCGTTTGAATTGATAGGTGGAGGGGGTCAGACATTCAGAATACATTCACACAGACACACAATTTTTGGCCCCGTGTAGATCTCATAAGCCTACTTTCATTTTTTGCAAAAATCGAAAGTATGCTAAAAAAAATAAGATGAATGCTTTGTCGTCACTATCGAGGCCAATTCGAAAATTATTGTTCCGTGACGAACTAAAGAGCCTACTTTTCTTAAAATGTAAGATTCATGCCAATAATTAATCGAAATGGATCTATCTAGAATAATGACGAAATTAAGTTGGTAATATCGAAATATCTAATTAGTTCGAAATAATGTATACCTGGCATATTGTAGCCTAATAGAGAACTACAGTTGGCAGCCCTGGTGACTGAATATATTCTTAGTTCCATCTCTTAAGGTACAGAATACAAAATTTGGTGGAAGTCCAATGGATAGCACGGACGTTACATGCAGTTAAACATTGGATCTAACAGCGCGCGTAAAATCATGTTGGCAACAATGGCATACATGTATTGGTCAGAAATAATCTGAAATAATATGATCTATTGTTGTTTCAATTTTGAATGGAATCAATTAGTTAGTATAGAAGTTAAATGTATTTAAAGTTGGACCTCTCAGCAGGCCTAGAATCATGTTGGTAGCACTGACGTATATAAGTTACTCAACATTAATATAGAATGTCAGGTATTATACGTGTGCATAGTTTAAAGCTGTCGGCTTGCATACTTTCTGATATATGGGTATTTGGTTTAACAAATGAGAGTATTTATTAACAGTTGGTAGCCCTGGTGGATCTTAAGAATACGCCCTGTCATATCTGTTATATACACATAGCACATACGAAATTTGGTTGAAATCCAATTGATAGTGTAGAAGTTATATGCATTTAAAATTTGGACCTACCAGCAGGCTTAGAGTCATTTTGGCAACACTGCCATGAATGGCCTCCTGGAAATTAAACTGCAATATTATTATCTATACGTGTGCCAATTTTGAAATAGCTCCCATTCATACGTTCCATGATATCCAACATGGAGTTCAAATTTCAATTGCGATTTTCAGCAGTTGGTAGCACTGACATTATTTTCTAATATGGCCGTGAGATATTCAGGTATAGATCTTTACTCCTACCAAATTTTGTTTCGATTGCTGCAGCCGTTTAGGACTTGATAGGGGGGGGGGGCACACACAGCCAGACAGACAGACAGACACACATTTGCCCGATGTTTGCAAAATGTGAAAAGTAGGCTAAAAATATAAATAAACCACATTTTATATTGGGAACAGTTTATAGGAAGACAGGGCAGATAACCTAGATGTTAGGCCCCTTAAAACAACAATTATCATCATCATCATCATGATAGGAAGACATCAGGTGTAAAATTATGTCATTAAAATCCCTGCGACAAAGCGGGGTGACACACTATGGGTCAAAATAACCCGGCGTGAGTCCTCGTGTTATATTTCTTCACGCCAGTTCTCAAGCATTAAACTAATCCAGAGTGCTTTTGGCATGTTCCACGCAACTGGGGTCGGCTCACCGTCCGAGCCACGTGTTCCTGTATCAGCTGCCAAGGAAAGACTTGGTCTGAAGAAGGAATTGGTTTGTGCGATATCGACTATCGGTGCGACCGGAAGTGATTTGTAAGATTGCAAATTCAGTGATACCGTATCTGTTTTGTACAAATGCGTTGTGCTGAAAATATATTTTCCAGGATCCACAATTTATAAGTTGCAGCCGAAATAAATCAGAATCCTCTCTGGACATCAAATTGACAGGTGAAAAACTAAAGGAAGTAGGAGACTTCTGTTACTTAGGAAGCAAAATAACCAGTGATGGACGAAGCAAAGAGGATATTTAGGTATTAGGAAGTCATTTTTGAAAGACTTTGTACCGAGCTTGGTGCTCTATGGAAGTGAAACTTGGACTGTTGGTGCAGCAGAAAAGAGGAGAATTGAAGCATTTGAAATGTGGTGTTACAGGAGAATGATGAAGATCAGATGGGTAGAGAGGGTTACAAACGAAGAGGTATCAAGACGAGTGGGAGAGGAGAGATGTTTCTGCCGACTGCTAATGTAGAGAAGAAATAGGTTTGTAGGACGCATACTAAGACACCCATGAATAGCAATCTTAGTTAAGGGTGGAGGACAAGAACTGTAGGGTGAGACCAAGGTTAGAATATGTTAAAGAGAACGCCTCGAATGTAGGGTGTGGTAGCTATGTAGAGATGAAACGATTAGCTGAGGATAAGGAGCCATGGAGTTCTGCATCAAACCAGTCAAACGACTGAAGACTCAAACAACAACAAGGAAAGTGAGGATGTCGTCAGTCTAAACGCCGACCACTTACGCTGGAGAATGTGGATGGGATCCCTGCTATCTTTGAATGTTCTCGTCGGAAATCATTCCAGTATTAGAATCAGTTTTCAGTTGGTCAAGATGAGTGTACCCAATGAGATTGGATGGGGATTAACAATTTCCTAGTACCTGAAATAAATACATGAGTAATTCGTAAAACACTCCTCACACAAATGGGCAACAAGTGTCGTTCGTCAAGCGAGCATCATCAGGTCTGCTCAGTTTGGTTTAATTTAGGTTCGGCGGAGAGGCTACGTACATTTGGTTATACAAGTGCTTTATTTAAACAATGATTTGAAACAACTTGGTTTTATTGTTTTAGTGTTGCATTTCTGTTGGTACGTTTAGATCGTTAACTTGTACCGTAGCGAGCTTTGTAAATTATTTTGTAGCCGTTATTATTCAAAATTCCTATTGACACAATGAGCTTTTGTGATTGGTTCGGTAAGTTCATTGAGAGAAAACAATCAGAATTGGGATAACTCCAGAACATTCTTTCTATCTGTCTTTCTGTCTTTCTTTCTGTCTGTCTTTCTTTCTTTCTTTCTTTCTTTCTTTCATTCTTTCTTTGACTGGCTGCGAGGTACAGCGGTAACGTTCTTGCTTGCTGATCCCAAGGTTGAAGGATCGAATCCTAGCGCAGCGAGTTGGCATTTGAGAGTGGGCAGATGCGAGGGAGCCGTGTCGGTAGATTTACTGGCACGTTAAAGATCCCCTTCGGGACAAAATTCCGGCACCCCGGCGTCTCTGAAAGCCGCAGTTGTTAAAAGGGACGTAAACCAATATCGTTATTATTATTACTTGCTCCCTTCCTTTCCTCTCTTTTCTTCATTTCTTCCTTTCCTTCTTCCTGTCTTTCTATCATTCCATAATTCTTGTTTTCTTCCTTGTTTCCCCGTTGACAGCCGGCTCCATCGTCATTCTGTACTTACTTTATTAGTTTTATATTTTTGAGGAACATCGTGTTCCCGTTAATGGCCAACACTTTGACATACCAGATTCACTTGACCCGTGTACTGTGCCCAATTAGTCACGGTAGACTGGCATCGAACTCGGGTCTCATCAGAGAAGACCAGGCACATGGTTATGCCTAGAGTCGAACCATTGATCTCTGAGGGGGAGCAATTACAGGGAACCCAAAGAGCAATGAGAGGTATACTGACATATAATAATGTAGCATGATTTCACGACCTACAGTATATGTGAATATCATAGCATTTTAAGGTGAAGAATTGTAGCCAAATGCAAGGAAATATACGTTTTCTTAGCATACGAGAATGAGAGGAGGCCAGTTTGAAGTTTTACAAATTACACTTAGCAAGTGGGCGGAGACCTTAGGCACCGAGCGCACTATTTACGTCTGGACCGAGGAGACAGCCCAAAATTAATGACTCGGGTATTCACCGCTTGACAACGATGGAATCGGGAGTAGGGATGATTGCCCACGGAAATTAATTAATTACAGCCAAGTGGAGCATTGAAATGGAGTGAAATATACACCCAGGTGAATATATTCACGGAGAGGTAATTTAGGAGTGGTTTTTCACCTAAATTAAAGCCGATATCTCCAAATGAACGCATTACAACCTAGCCTACGCACGAGAGCAGTGATTTTGTGACCAGCCAAAGGGGAACCACCACGATGGTGTCCTGACGCGCTGAACCAAGGCAATTAATTGTAATTAATTGGCCGAAGCGATCGCGTGCACGCGAATGTTTATGAAACCTCCACACCTAAATGAACAAGGTGTATATGCCAGTTTGGCTGAAAAGGTATTATTTCAAGGAAGGAGTCGCAGCCACATGTCCGGTGGACTAGTTTTTACGAGAAACCTTTATAAGGAAGGAGCAGTGCAGACCAAGGGAGTTGTCTTGTTGTCTTCAGTCTGTATACACGTAACTAATACGCTGCCAGTAAGCACGCGAAATGTTAAAGTATCAACGCCCAGCCGTCGAAGAACAATAGAAGCAAGTCATAAAGCTTCATAAGTAATCATGAAGTGCGTCGAAGTAATTTAATACAGATATTTATCTATTATCTGATGCAAATATAAATTCGCCACAGCGAAAAAGGAACTTATAATGTTTTTGAACATTTCATATACCGGGAGGTATTGTCAGAATTGTATATGACATTATCATCAGGATCACTACAATGATGGGAGCTTGGGAATCATTGCCACCTAATCTGGATAGTGAGCTGAACGATACTGCAGGTGACGAGGATCGAACGTCCGTAAACGCTGTTAAACTTTCACGGGGACCAGCGGTTAGAGTAATCGCATCGCATCTCTGAGATCAGGCGTAGGAGAAGTCCGATTTAAGGATCAACCTGTGAAGTAGTGAATAAGTGTACATAAATTGTGTAATAGTGATTTAAAAGTGTTCATGTGTATAGTGATTAATATGCATTGTGTAGAAGTGAAAGAGGCCACTGATAAAAGTATGTTTATCAGGTGGAAAATGTGTGAATTTAAGTGTTGTGTAAAATATAACATGATGGCTTAAATCAAGCGTCATGGTAGGCCTGAAGCTGAAATGCTGGCACTATCCAGCGAAAAGGAAAAAGTGAGTACAATTTTACAATGTTATTATAACTAAATAGTTCACCATGTAGCGATTTATCACTTTGAGAATAAGATGTAACAGTCACTTATTGAACGAGTTTTCACCACTCGTCTTGAATAGAATATGGCTCGGAAGGTGATTTGTTTAGGGCCATTCAGGCCGAAAATAGTGATGGATGTAACGGTAACGTTAAATGAATAATAATAATAATAATAATAATCTGGGGTCGGCAACAGTAAAGTAATAGGCACTTTTGGCCTAAATAACGTTCAAAGTGTGTCATGTCTAATATAAAGATACTGTATTTTGGTAAACAGTAAGAAAGTAACGTGGAATAATAGCGAGATACGAGAGCTTTTTCAGTGTCAGTGAAATGTGAATGAATATTTGATATGGTCAATCCTTAGGATTATATTTGAGGACCATTAAAGTAAAGTAAGCCAGTAAATTTATACATTGTTGTTAGGAGCTATTTAAAGCTTTGGCTTAAGTGGTATGACAGAGAGAACGCGGGTGCCTTAATAATTGAGTCATCTATGTGAAGTATTGTTTGAAGCCGCATATTGCGTGCAGAAATAACGTAGAATCCAGTGATTTACGTAAATAAATAATTGCGGGGACCAACTAGTATAGCTTGCGAGTTAGGTGAGAAGTTGGCTAAATCTACGAGTTAGTATCGCCCTTGTGCATACCTTAATATTCGCAGCGAATTGGACAGAGCCTGTCTGTATCCACCGCTTGCATGAATTATGGCCACGAATGACGTCCGTCGAGACGCAGTGAGCATGTGTATAAATGATCTACCCTGAGAGGTAAGGATCATATTCGTCGTTTAGGAAACGCAGATTTCCTTATATTTTATTGACAGCTGCTGGTGAAAATCGTGGATTTTCACTATGATGCGCGTCTAAAGCCACTAGTAGTCACCATAGAACGGCAAGACTATCACAGAATTCCATCCCCAGCCATGAATGTTAATAAGGAGCCGAGTTGAGCCCAATACACTATAAAGATAGGTGTAAAATAATTAAATGACTCAATTACTTAGGAACCACACCTAGCGTAACTCCAGTACTGCAATTGTAAACAAACTTGACCTTGACAGCAGATGAGAAGAGGTGGGGTAGTAGACCACTTCTGCGGCGGCCATCTTGACTAGCCAGCTGGAACGAATTTTATTGCCTGCTAAGGGGAGAGAAGGTCGGTCGACCAGTCCCTTGTAAATTAGAGTCATAGTAGGACACTGAAGAATCTCGATATTTCAATATGCAATTAAGATATGAGTGTTATGATGATGCCAATTGAATTGAATGGTGTGCTGCAACACACATACGTTGTTGGATCATAGAAATCAGATAATATTTGGCTCAGTTATTCTCTGAGGAGGAAAACTGAAACAAAATAATGTAGGCATCTTCTTTTGGAGTGCATTTTGCCAGTTCACGCTAATTTATGCAGACGGGTATGTGATTTCTAAGAACATGACACGTTTGTAACGATAATAAGCCCGACAAGACCCAGAAAATCGTTGTATGGTGAAACTATAAAATATTCTATCCATGTTTATTTTGGAAGGGATAAGTACCACTTTTTTTAAAGCGTTCATATTGATGGAAAGAAGGAAGATGATTCACACGACACAACAAATATTTGTTAATGAATGCAGAAAATAATGAATTTATGCTAATCAAGGTAAATGCCATAAGAAACGGAGTAATGTTTTATTAATGTCATTTTAATGTGATATGTGATTTTGTGTTATGATACTCCAGTTAAGTAATTGTGTCACATGATGAACACTATGGAAACCCATGGAAGTCTGAAAGTATCATTGATAGGATGCTAGAATTAGATTTGAGTGCAGTGTAGCACTATTTTAAGAAGAAAACTCACAGAATAACCCTATTTTTATTTGTGGGAATTAAATATAATTTGTCCTTTATTTGTATTTGTTGTATAGCCATGATTTTATACCAGTAAATATTTTATTTTAGGAATATGTTGTGTATTTCATGTAGAGTAGTTACCTGGTAGACTCAAATCCTGAGCATGTGGTCGTATGGTGGGCAGGAACGTCCCATACCTCGAAAGACCGTGAGTTAGCTGTGATACGAACACATGGTTCACATGATGACAGTTGGTTACAGTACTTGGGTGTGCATTGCATAGGAGGTGTTTGGATACCCTCGCACCATTAGCCGAGGATTTGAATGAGTTTTTAAATGGTATGGACTCCGTCTTGAGGAAAGCATTCATGATGAAATTAATAAAAAAAATGTAAAACAAAAATATTGGAACGCAGTCGAATATAATCAGAAACCTCTATGGACATCAAATTGGCAGGTGAAAAGCTGAAGGAAGTAGGAGACTTCTGTTACTTAGGAAGCAAAATAACCAGTGATGGACGAAGCAAAGAGGATATCTGTGGGAGGGAATCTGTTGATGTTGATTGAGTCTTCAGTCTTTTGACTGGTTTGATGCAGCCCTCCATGCCTCCCTGTCCTGAGCTAATCGTTTCATCTCTACATAGCTACCACACCCTACATCTGAGGCAATCTGTTTAACATATTCTAACCTTGGTCTACCCCTACAGTTCTTGTCCTCGACCCTTCCTTCCATAACTAAGCTTGCTATTCCTGGGTGTCTTAGTATGTGTCCTACCAACCTATCTCTTCTCTTCATTAGCAGTCGCCAGAAACATCTCTCCTCTCCCACTCGCCTTAATACCTCTTCGTTTGTAACCCTATCTACCCATCTGATCTTCATCATTCTCCTGTAACACCACATTTCAAATGCTTCAATTCTCCTCTTTTCTGCTGCACCAATAGTCCAAGTTTCACTTCCACAGAGTGCCACGCTCCAGACAAAGGCTTTCAAAAATGACTTCCTAATACCTAAATCTATATTCGATGTCAACAGATTCATTTTTTGTAGAAAGGCTTTCCTTGCCTGAGCCAACCTACTTTTTATATCCTCTATGCTTCGTCCATCACTGGTTATTCTGCTTCCTAAGTAACAGAAGTCTCCTACTTCCTTCAGCTTTTCACCTGCCAATTTGATTTCCATAGAGGTTTCTGATTTATTTCGGCTGCATTCCAGTATTTTTGTTTTACATTTATTAATTTTCATCATGAATTCCTTCCGTAAGACGGAATCCATACCATTCAAAAACTCATTCAAATCCTCAGGCTTGTCGGCCAAGATGACGATGTCATCAGCAAATCTCAGAGTTGAAATTATTTCTCCTTGAATCTTCACTCCCACTTTAAATTTTTCTCCAATTTCCTTCATTGCTTGTTCAATGTAAAGATTGAAAAGTATGGGTGATAAGTTGCAGCCTTGCCTTACACCTTTCTGAATACCAGCTTCTCTCTCATGTCCTTCAGCTCGAATGACTGCTGTCTGGTTTCTGTATAGATTGTATATCACCCTCCTATCCCTGTACTTTATTCCAATAGATTTCAAAATGTCAAACAATTTAGTCCAATCAACGTTATCAAAAGCCTTTTCTAAGTCTACAAATGCCATGAACGTTCTCTTATCTTTCCTTATTCTACCTTCCAAAATCAGCCTAAGACTTAGTACAGCTTCCCTTGTTCCTACATTTCTCCTGAAACCAAACTGGTCTTCACCCAACTCCGTTTCTATCTGGCTTTCAATCCTCTTGTAAATTATTCTTGACAGGATCTTTGAAGCATGAGTAATCAAGCTGATTGTACGGTAATCTTCACATCTGTCAGCTCCCACTTTCTTTGGTATAGGGATGATTACATTCTTCTTGAAATCAGGGGGTACCTCACCTGTCTCATAAAGCCTACACACCAAGTGAAATAACCTGATCAGACCTTCATCTCCTATGCAGCGTAGCAACTCAATCGGTATATCATCTATGCCTGGTGCTTTGTTCCTGCTTAAGTCTTCCAAAGCTCTATCAAATTCTGATCTCAATATTAAATCTCCTTTCGCATCCTCATCAATTTCCTCCTCCCTTTCCATTACATGATTCTCAATCTCCTTTCCCTTATACAAACACTCTATGTAAGCTTTCCATCTCTCAACCTTTTCTTCCCTATCTGTCAGAGGCTTTCCATTTGTGTCCTTAATATTACAGCACTTGGTCTTCTTTTCCCCAAAAGTATTCTTAATCCTTCGATAAGCTGTGTCTACTTTTCATAATTTCAGACAATTTTCTATACCTGCACCTTTTTCTTTCATCCATTCTTCTTTCGCTTCCTTGCACTTCTTGTTAACCTCATTTCTCAGACGTTTGTATTCTGCTTTCCCCTTTTCATCTTTTAGATTCTTGTGTTTCCTCCTTTCATCCATCAATTATAGTATACCCTGAGTGATCCACGGTTTTCTACCTATTCTTTCTTTCCTACCAATGTTTTCTTCTGCGGATTTTGTTATTTCATTCTTCAAAAGTGCCCATTCGTCTGCAATTGAAGTTTGTTTAGGGGTTTTGATTAGTCCTTCCTTTATACTCTTCTTGAATCTTTCGTTTACATCCTTTACTTTCAGTCTGTCTATTGCCCACCTTTTTGGCTTTTGACTTTTCTTCAGTTTCTTCAACTTTAATCTAGATTTCATTACAACCAGATTGTGGTCAGAGTTTATGTCAGCACCAGGATATGTTTTACAATCCAAAATCTGGTTTCGAAACCTCTGCTTGACCATAATGAAGTCGATTTGGTAACGCCCTGTATCTCCTGGTCTCATCCATGTGTATATTCTTCTATTGTGGTTATTGAATAAGGTGTTAGCTATGACCAACTCATGTTCGGTGAAGAATTCCATCAGCCTGCTTCCTCGATCATTCCTTTCCCCTAATCCGAAATCTCCTACTATCTTCCCTTCTCTCCCTTTTCCTACCACAGCATTCCAATCTCCCATTACTATAACATTTTCATCACCTTTGATATACCTCAGAATGTCATCTATTTCTTCGTAGACCTTTTCAACATCGTCATCATCAGCTTGACTGGTTGGCATATAGACTTGTACCACTGTGGTGCACGTAGGTTTAGTATTGATTTTTGCTACAATAATCCGTTCACTGTATTGCTCATAATATTCCACCCGCTGGCCAAGTTTCCTACTCAATATGAGACCAACCCCTGCTTGGCCATTGTTTGATTTAGTGCTAATGACCCTATAGTCTCCTGACCAAAAATCCTGCTCTTCCTGCCAGCGCATTTCACTAATCCCAACCAAATCCAACCTTAACCTATCCATTTCCCTTTCTAAGTTTTCTAACTTTCCACTTCCCAGCAGACTTCTAACATTCCACGCTCCGATCCGTAGAATGTCAGATTTCCTCTTTGTCACTTCTGTGATGTTAACCCCCTCTCGAGTAGTCCCCACCCGGAGATCCGAATGGGGGACTAGTTTACCTCCGGATTGAAATTTTACAGGGGAGGAGGCCATCATCACATATAATTATGCATAGAGAGGTGCATATCCTCGGGAATAGCATACGGCTGTAGTTTCCCGTTGCTTTCAGCCGTGCAGCAGGACGCAGTGTAGCCATTATTTGGCTTATATTATCAATATCTTAACCGTCTATTAGACTAGTAAAGAATTGATTTATTCTGAAAGGCTGCTACTCCCTTTCAGAATAAGTAAAGAGCAATTCTACTACAAAATACTAACCTTCTACTAACAATTAAATACCAAAATTCTACTAACGAAAAAATACTAAAGTTTCACCAACAAACAAATACTACCACTAAAACAGTCTGTCACCAGGCCCCAGGGCCGTGCAATGGGCAAGGTGAAGCAGTGCTAGTGAGAAATTTACTCGTGCTGGCGGAGCGCAGCCCTACTCTGTCCATTTCTGAGTAGTGCAGCACGACAGCACACTAGCACTGCAGCGCTTAGTCACACAAGCACTGTCCATTTGACCGGGTACTGCAGTACGTCCAGTACTGAGCGCAGAGCCGGGACACTAGGCGCACTATAGCCAACATTTTTTCATATGCGTGTGGTCTGCCGTGCTCATAGCGTCTTTTGTGCAGGGGTAGGACGAAATTAGCATAGTGGGAGAGTCACACATTAGTGAAACAAACCGAAGACGTATAAAACATGATATTTGGACGCACATGAACCAGTTCTGCAGCAAGGATACAGGAATTTGCACACTTTTTGGGTGATGTAGCAGGTGCAGCGAGATATAATAGTCCGAAAACAGAATCAAGCATATTGGTAATCATGCATATGACAGTAACAGGGCCGGTATGGAATCAGGAGAGTTTACATTTTTTAATTTGTTGACATTTTTTTATTTTTATTTGTTAACATTGAGCCTCCGTGGCCTAGGCGGCAGCACGCCGGCCTCTCACCTCTGGGTCCGTGGTTCAAATCCCGGTCACTCCATGTGAGATCTGTTCTCGACAAAACGGAGGCAGACAGGTACCGGGTACTCCGGTTTTCCCTGTCACAATTTCATTCCAGCAACACTCTCCACTATCATTTCATTGCATCTGAAATTCATTTAATCATTGTCCCAGGAGAGTGCGACAGGCTTTGGCAGCCGGCACAGTTCATATCCTCGCCGCTAGACGGGGGCTTCATTCATTCCATTCCTGACCCGGTCGGTTGACTGGAAGCAGGCTGTGGATTTTCATTTTCAATCTTTTGATATAATGTCACAAACTAACCGAGGTAGCTAAACACGTTAACATGCATGGTCAGACTACACCAAACTCGAAAGACTACACTCAGCCACTCCATACATTACCTCATTAATTTCATTCGTCATTAACTCCTCTCATGAGATTGGCGTCATGAAGGCATCTATCCGTATTTCATTCCCACAAGGAAACTGTCTCACCACATCCCCTACCTCATAGAAACCGGAATAATTATGGGTAGAACCAAAAAATCTACATTAGGACTATAAACATGTATTTCGATAACAAGATTCTGAATTCGCCAAATGACTAGATTGATGCTCTTCAGGGATATGTGAGTTCGAGAAACATGCGTTAGTAAATTCATCAGGATTTTAAAATGAAAGATATTCCGTCGCAATCTAAGGTCAACCGTGGTGCAGTGGTCAGCATGATTAGCTGCTGCCCAGGAGGTCCGCGGTTCTGCCACGAAATTTGAAAAGTGGTATGAGGACTGGATTGGGGTCTACTCAGCCTCGGGTGGTCCAAATGAGTAGAGGGGGTTCGACTCCCACCTCAACCATCCTCGAAGTGGTTTTCCGTGGTTTACCACTTCGTCTTCGGGCAATTGCCGGGGTGGTACCTTCCATAAGGCCACGGCCGCCTCCTTCCCTCTTCCTTGCCTAACCCTCCCACTTTTCCCATCTCTTCATCAGGCCCCTGTTCGCTTTGCAGGTGAGGCCACCTGGGTGACGTGCTAGTCACACTCCCCAGTTGTATCCCCGACTCAGAGTCTCAAACTCCAGGACACTACCAGTGGCGGTAAAGGTGGGATCCCTCGCTTAGTCCGTGGGAAAAGCCAACCCTGGAGGGTAAACGATAAAAAAGAAAGACTTCTTATATTCAACATGGCCTGAAACAATGCCTCGTGGAATTTACCTACACATAAGATATACGGCAAAATAAGTAAGAAGACACGAAATCGTTCAAACCTTTGAAGTTTTAGGACGATATTCATTATTTCTACGCTATCGAGACCAATTATAAAACAATTATTTCGCTCTGAAAATTACAAAATATGTTGTCTGTCTCTCTACCAGCTTGTCTGTATTTCTTTCGGTGGAGTGCCTAAAACTGTTTTGTTTGTTAGTTCTTGGAACTATTCGACTTTAGGGTTAAGGTACGCGGACCGTCTTCCTAACTTACCAGGGCCTATGTAATGCCAAAAATAAGAAGAAATGTGTACTATTATAGTTCGCCCAGTGTAGACATTACATGGTATCGTGCAATTGATTGCGCTGACAATGAAAGAGACCACCTTGTGGTGTAGCGGCTCACATTCTTGGCTGTCGCCCCGGTGGTCCGGGTTTGATTCCCTGCCCTGCCAAGAAATTAAATTTCGGTTTGGGGTACTGAAATTGTATCGATGATACTTAGGGTCTAAGTCATCCAAGCGGTGCTCATTTCGAGGACTTGCGCCAGGCCAGTGGGCACGAAATCCCTTTTTTCTACATTTTACTCTGCAATTCGAATTGAGAGCACATCACTCCGTAGAGTTGTTAGAATAGCTTCCGTAAAATATTCTCAAATGCCTATGCTACAAGTAGCCCTCATGAGTTAATCCAATTGCATATGTATATGTAGGCTAATCCAGATATGGTATTTAAGACTTTTGATTTTCATTGCATTGTAAGTTCTGGGCATAGGAAAACCTCGAAGCTAATTTTACAATTTTCAGTGAATGAACATCCAAAGTATAGTAAGCATCATGTAGGGAGACTGTACCAGAGATAACAAGAATTGCTTGAAGGCATGGCGTCATAGTGCGTAATTTGTGCTCGTACAACGAATGAGGTTGTCAGGACGGTGATGATGATGATGATGATGATGATGATGATGAAGATGGTGATAACGATGAAGACGGTGATTTACTAGTTAGGAACCAAGGGAATATAAATAGCTGATACTTAAGACTGAAGCGGGTCTATGGTAAACACAAAATGAACTTGTAAGTTGATTGAGAAAATGCAGAAACTACCCAATCACCATATTTTATGGAGATTGACTAATCCAGAAGTCGACATGAAATGGAGTAGCCTAGTACAAATAGGTGGAAGCAAAGGTTGCTCTTGTGTGAGACCTCCATGGGCGTAGCCAGGACAGTATGCTGCAAACACTGTGGAGTGCCTGATACCCTAGCTCACGTTCAAAAAACATAATTAAGAAGGGGATTTACTACAAACGTTGGGAATCACCGAAGTAGATCTAAGATGCAGCTGTAACATTTCAGAAATGTTCCGCGATCCATGTGTTCGTGTCTTTCTCGTGTTAGAAGCAAATATACAATGGGCATACTAATTGTTATTGGCCATAAGAAGGATGCAAGATTTATGCTGGACCCCACCATCAGATGTGAATTAACCTTCGGCATAACAAATCATGTCGTTTAGAGAAAACGATAGGCTTCAAAAAGAAGTGAAAGCTTGTGGTACGTTTCGAATAAGTGAGAGGAACAACATCAATATTTTTAAATCACTCATCAAGTTTGGGTACCGTATGCCTAAGTATAAGGAAGAAGGAAGATTGTAGTTTTAAGTGACTGTTAATCGCGAGATCATAAGCCACGGGACCTCCTTTTTACGTGGAATCCGAACCTCAGGACATGGCATTTCACTTTGAAAATCTCACATGCGTTGACCGGGAATCGAACCAGGTCTGCTGTGGTGAGAGGCCAACAGCTTGACCGCTGCCCCACCACGCCCCCTATATGCCTAAGTATAAATGACCAAATTTTGCTATCAATGAATCCATTCAATAATAGAGAATTCATCTTCAATGTACTTAGGAACAGTATGAGACGTAGTTTATTGGTACCCAATAACATTTCATTGCTAATATTAATAGTGTTATAATAATAATAATAATAATAATAATAGTATGAAGAGAAGAGAGGAACGGCTTTACGAAACCCTGTCGGGACGGGCTGGCCGTGCGCGCCTGAACTGACGAGTTCCAGCGTAGACAGTGCTGACAGTGTGAGGCAAGGTCATACAGCCCTAAAAGCACTTGCCAGGCTTGCAGGGCACTACGCCATACTATACACAGCTCGCTCGCACATGTAGCGAGCGGCAGGTGGGGAGAGGCAAGGACATGACGTCACGCGCTTGTGGCTTACTTCTTAGACTGCCCGTAAGGGTGCAGCAGGATAGAACATACTACAGGCACTAGCTATGCAGGGCCCTGCCAGGCCCACTCACATGCACCCTCACCTGACACACTCACACACCACAGTCTAATAGAACAATGACATATCTAATAAACAACTTAACTTCATACTTACAACTAAAACTAACTACATACTTACTGTACTGTAATTTGAATTGACAATATTTACAAAATTTAAAATGATAATGATAGCAAAAATATCTACCCCAGCCGGGATTCGAACCCGAGATCTCTAGGTAGGTCGGTAGATACCCACAAAACCTCAAAGCAGACATTTCTCATTTCTCATGCCATATTTTACCGCATTAAAAACCAAGCATAGTGGGTGATAGTGAAAGATGATATGAGAATGAATACTAACTACAAACTTACTAACTAGAAGAAGAAATGGTAAACAAAAGGATATATAAGACTGTATTATTTTAAGTAGAAGCATCATTTCATTTTGGTTTGGGGTTAATGGCTTTTTTTGGACCTAGTAGGGTGCTCCGGGGTTTCTGGGCCATGGGTTATTCATATCCATATTTGTGGGAATTATAATGCTATTTGGTTGGCACACATTCATCTTCCTTGTTTCTCTCTAGAACAACAGGCGTTACTTCATTTGGAGCCATTTTGTAGTTGTGAGAGGTTCAATAATTTGTAAGAAGAAATATTTTCAAAACAATGTCGTGTTTTTACATGTTAAACGGGCTTCCGTCGTTGTTTGATAAGTACCTGTTTCCTTATTACTAGTCAGGCATAAACATAATGAATGAGTTTATACATAACTATGCTAATTACCACCCCTAGGTTTGTTGTTAATTGTCTGGTAGGGGTGGCCCAGTTACCCCGAAAAAGTCTCAGAAAAGGGGTAACTGGGCCATCCTTTAAAATATATAGCTTTACTATATAATGTTGCCATCGGTCACAGTGCTCAACCGCACTGGGCAATTCGGAAGACGAGATGGAACCGTACCAGGTATGGTTCTTGGCACTTTCCATGGCAGTGTTATCTCTTGGCCATCTTCACAATGGAAAACAGTAATCTGACTGAAGTCTTGAGCATTAAAATGCAGCTCACAAACTCATTTGGATGATCTGTTGACACAGAATATAGATTTAGCTATGACGAAGCCTTTGTCTGGAGCGTGGCGCCTTTTTTGTAGTGCCGAACTTAGCAGGAGTCCCTTGGTCGCCAGCCGAGCTCTCGTTAGTTGTGAGCCCTTGGGAAAATAACACTCTGAGCCTCGCTCTGACACAAGGTGCCGTAGGGCGGCAGCCGCTCTGAGGTTCCCACGAGTGCAAACTGTTTATGTCTGCAGCACGGAGTAAAGTTTTTGTGCACACACTTGGAGCTCGAGTCTGCTCAGCCCACTTGGCCCATGAGATAAACTATCAATCACTTAGACTGTCCTCAATACAGTATATTACTTAACTACACTTCTCAGATCATCAAGTGTTAGATCTAATATTTTGATTCTCCCCCTGTTCAATTTAAACGCATTTCTTGTAGTTTGAGTCTTCAGTATTTTGACTGGTTTCTTGCAGCCCCACTGCCTCCTTGTCCTGAACTAATCGTTTCATCTCTACATAGTTACCAAACCCTACATCCGAGACAATCTCTTTAACATATTCTAACCTTGGTCTACACCTACAGTTCTTGTCCTCCATCCTTCCTTCCATAACTAAGCTTGCTATTCCTGGGTGTCTTAGTATGTGTCCTGCCAACCTATCTCTTCTCTTCATTTGCAGTCGCCAGAAACATCTCTCCTCTCCCACTTGTCTTAATACCTCTTCGTTTGTAACCCTATCTACCCATCTGATCTTCATCATTCTCCTGTAACACCACATTTCAACCGCTTCAGTTCTCCTCTTTTCTGCTGCACCAATAGTCCAAGTTTCACTTCCATAGAGCGCCACGCTCCAGACAAAGGCTTTCAAAAATGACTTCTAAATACCTTAATCTACATTCGATGTCAACAGATTCTTTTTTTGTAGAAATGATTTCCTTGCCTGAGCCAACCTACTCTTTATATCCTCTTTGCTTCGTCTAGCACTGGTTATTTTGCTTCCTAAGTAACAGAAGTCTCCTACTTCCTTCAGCTTTTCACCTGCCATTTAAGAGTGTTTAAATAACAACCTCTAATTGATGTACCAACACTATAAAAAGAATAACTCTTCCTCTTGTAGTTGTCTGTTAATCATTGAGTATCAATCCCCAGAAAATGGAATACTGTTCTCTTTGTCGGTTAATGAGTTATATGGTCAAGTGAGTCCAGCATATAATATGTGTAAGGAAGAAGCAGTATTGTCATCGTACACCTTCTAACTGTTCTGCGTTCTAATACCTGGATTGTCAGTAATATTCCCTAAACTAGATTCACTTCCAAGATAACTGTAGACTAGTGGAGTATATGGTGACACTTTTCCTGCAAAAATACTTACTGGTAGAAACTGCGAGACAAATGTTTACACGTTTTCTAGAATAGGCTTCGTCACAGGACACAGAGCTTCGCTGAACCACCATGTTCCAGCAACTTCGAGCATTTCCGTCATCGTATTTATTCTCTGGAGAAAGATGTTTGGTCGAGATCTTCCCACCAACATAGGTATTTACAGTCCTGTGACGGGGATCATGGTTCAGTTAAAAAATGGTAGCGTGCGTTATTGATCACTAAGTTTAGTGCGACTACTGTACACAATTCTCGTTGGTTGGTTCCTCAGTTTACAGTTCTCTGCTTGGTGGTGGTCCACCGTGAATTTCCAGCCAGAGTCCCACCAGAGTCCCCATGTCCGTCCACGTGTCGCGTCGAACCCAGGGCCTCCAGCGCCGTCCTTAGCAACGCTCCTGGTGCACATACTCCTCACACAAGCGTAATGGTTCACTCCGCTCCATTGTTCACACTGTAAACAGCTGTTTAGGCAGTCAGCCACTGTTTGAATTCGACTCGCCCTCGCTTAGCTGCTAACAAGACCTCGGGCCCACCCCACTGCTAAAGGGTATCAGTACACTGTGTCCAGAACTGTCCGGAAGCTCGCTATTGCGCAGGTTTTTCCAGAAACCGAACTATCCAGCAGCCTGGCGCCTCAATGACCTGCGTGACCCACAGAGACCTTTATTTGGCGAGGCAGCCCCGCGGCCAGTAAGGGGCGGAGGACTCGGACTGCCAGCCGGGTAAATCTGTCGTAGCACCTTCTGGAACAATATAAATCCCACTGCAATAAAATAACTACTGTAGTTCAATTATAGATGTCAGGCCCCTTAAAACAACAATTATCATCATCATCGGAATAATCTTGTACCATTCGTATACAATAATACGGAGCAGATAGAATGGAGTGAAATGCCTTGTTATGTGGGTAATTATGTGTAGATTGGCGACCCTGGTCAGCTCATGGCGCCAACTTTCAAGCTACATTACAAGGATCAGTTTCAGTGTCTGCAACTATGAATAGCGATTTCGGTGGCGTAGTTGGTAGCATGCTGAGCTTCTATGCCAAAGATCGCGGGTTCAAACCTGGCCGAAGTCGTCGGATTTCTTAAGAGCGTTAAAATTCCTTCAGTATGCCTTCCTTCGGAGGGGAAGTAAAGCCGGCGGGCCCATGTCATAGATTTATGGCATGAAAAAGAACCTTCCACTAACTAAACTTGTGGAAGCTACAAGTTGTGGATTAGTTTGATAACGCTATATTAGACCCAACGTTAGGTGGTGACTGCGATGGCATTTAGTAGCCACTTCCGCAGTTAGGTGTCGTGGACGGTTGCAATTGGCTGCAAAAGTAGGAACTACTTGAAAGAAAATAATCGTCTGCAGTCCTTCTACCTGTATCACAGATAACACACACTAATACAGCCATCACAATTAACACCGGTTATCTGACAAATGTTACATACACCCAAAGTACACGGGGCTACATGACCACGTTGTCGCAGCCCCTAAACTAAGGAACCGACCAACCAACTGTGAATACAATTCTGATGCATCTCAACAGGAAGAAAATTAATCACCATGTTTGTAGCGATGACGGACAAGTTTGTCACTGATGTGGACTGTATAACTGCTATTACCTCTTCGTGCGAAGTAGGCGTGGCATTACCTAGCGGTTGGGCGAGCCTTGTGGTGTTTTCACAAGTGCAGCACTGGTCAAGTACACACAGCACTCTAAGTGAGCGACCAGGAGGTTTCGTGTTGTCACTGCTGTGGAATATTGCCAGAGAGCAGAGTGCTTGTTGACTGACACATTCTACAAACCGTTAATTAATATGAGAGTATTTACATTTCAATAATTGGATCCGGGGTCTCACCCTTACTTCCCAGGACGACACAGGTGACTTGTAGTGGTCATTTGACAACAACATTCAAGAATGCGAGAGTAGGGGCTCTGGGTTCCTACTTGCAGACATGCCCTGCGTTGTGGTGTTAATTTATGAAATGTCTATTGCTTTATGACGTGTATGATGAAAATTGTTGTTTTGAGGGACCTAACATCTAGGTTATTGGCCCCTAATGCTTTGGGTGATGGTGAAAGATGAGAAGACAATGGGAACTATAACTAATACTAACTACAGACTTACAAACTAGAAGAAGAAATGGTGAACAAATAAAGGATAAGGCAAATTAAGGACAGGGAGAAAAGAAATGCCCTCAACCCTTGAAGAATGAGGATTGGACTTAGAAGGAAGGAGAGCTTTTTTTTAATCTTTTTTTTGTCTAGTGTATGGCTTTTAGCGCCGGGAGTGTCCGAGGACATGTTCTGTTCGCCAGTTTTGTAGCTGCTTCGAGGTGGACACCCATGGGGTGAGCGACAAGTACCGTCGCGTGAGGAGTGTTGTCTGGGGAGGAAAGTTTGAATGTAAGGGCAAGGAATTGGAAGGTAGCGGCTGTGGCCTATAATTAGGGACCAATCCCGGCATTTGCCTGGAAGGAAGATGGGAAACCACAGAAGACCATCTTCAAGGTTGCTGGCGGGGGGATTCGAACCACCTCGCCTCCCGGATGTAAGCGACTGCCAGCAGTCATGCCGTAACGACCACGGCTAACTCACCTCGTAGGAGAGCCATGAAAGGCAGATGGGAAAGGGAAATAGCTCCAGCCGTTTAGATTGTATTAGGACACACACACACACACACATACACACACACACACACACACACACACACACGGGCGAAAGGTGATCTCATAAGCCAATTTTTTAGCCTATTTTCATTTATGAAAAAAAAAACGCTTATGAGATCACCTTTCGTCCGTGTGTCTGTGTGTGACCCTCTAATTACTTCTAAACGGCTGGAGAATTTCATTGCAACTCGGTGAGGTCATAACACCAGTCTGACCGACCCGACCGTGCCCTTCAAATATTTTACGTCTTACCAATCCAACATGGCAGCTGTGCGAAATATTTCACCGGGTATTCTATATCTCTGAAACTATTACTCGCATCAACCTGCAATTTTGTATGGTGATAAAGGGCACTACTAGAAATTCACCTACGCCACTTTCGAAACCTCTTAACTACGAAACGAACATGGCGGCCAAGCTAAGTTAACACTTTTAAATAGACATTTCTCGCATTTTAACCACCCAAACGCAATGAAACGAGGCACAGCAAATGTTTACATTCATTGTAATGCAATAGCATTTAATTTAGTTCAATTGTTTACATAACCTCAAGAAGGCGGCTGTGTGAAATTTTAAAATTAAATTTTATTTCTTGTGTCGTAATCATGCGATCGAAGTGAAGGTTTGAATAATGAAACTCCGCAATAATTTTCATTCAACGGTACATAACTCTACAGTCTAAACATATAACAATCCAACATGGTGACCATCCAAAATATTTAGTCGGTTAATATCTACGAATCTATGACAGCAATCAAACTGAAATGTTGTATGTTGATAGAGGCAATTAATATGAGTAGGATATAATACATGAAAATAGGCTAAAAAGAAGAAAGATTATTATACCTTTGTCAGTGGACCGTAATATCGTGTAGGAAGCCATTTTACAGTGTTGCCTTAGTAACTCAAATGTAATTTCTTGCAGTCGGTCAACACGATTGTACCGAATTGTAATTGTTGTTGTTGTTGTTGCTGTTGTTTTTTTTGTAAGATGACGGTGATATAACACATGACATTGAGGTGTCCTTTGATAGTGCTGCCTTCAATCTATATCAATAATGTTGAATCTGTACAGGCCCGGGGGGCTGTACCCCCTGAAAGCCACCCCCCATCTTTCACTAAAAATACCCTAACTGGCAACATCATAAGACCAGAACATTATCTTTACACGGCAAGAGGCAACCACCCAGCTTGGGAGGTTGGCCAACTACTTGCGACACATAACATAAACATCTACACAACAACTAACTGGGGCAGCTACGTCGGTGGAATGCTGACCAAGCACCGCCAAGAACTATAAGAAGGGAGGCCTTTTTGGAGCATTATCTGTTGTACAGTGTGCGCCGCCGAAGGCCCTAGCCGACATCTGCTCCAGTTGCATCATCAGGTGAGAATCAGCAAAGTGCTCAGAATCCTTTACTTTGTAAACACCCACTCATAATCTTGTACACTTTACTTGTATCATTGCTTACATTCCCCTACAAGGAACTTACAAATTCACACTCACTGACCAATAAACACATGGTCAGTAAATTACACTTGTCTTGATAATTACACGCCTCTTTACATCCTCATACCCTTCCTGACTCTCGTCACGATTGGCCGTGACCATAGTAGCCAGTAATTGCTTGGTCAGGTTTCATTGTGCTTCCCGCATGCGACTCGACTACATAACGTCGAGCCGCTGACGTAAGCACGCCTATTGTATTACTCATTCTGGCAGGCCGGCATAGTAGCCTGCGTTTAGAGGTCCATCCCCTAATCAACACCTGCATCTTTGCAGAAACACCCCCTAGCGTTTAAGTACCAAACAACACACTACACAGGTAAGCTCCCCCAGTATCGGGAAGCTACTAACTCCCAGAAACTATCTTCCAAATCATCACAGTAACACAAGTGTTTTATCCCTAACCACCCCCCAACTAAGGGATGTAAAACAAATCTATGGAGTCACTGTTCGTTTGCTGTGGGCAGACGAAGCGACTTATAAGGTTGTATTTCATTACTAAGTTTCGTTATTATAGATCTGAGATACCGGAACATACATATTTCTTTTGAAGTTTTCAGATGACCACTGTGCGATATGATGCTCACCTCTTCACAATATTCGTCTTCATTACCCAATTTAATTCGGAGTTGTTCTAATACTTCGCACACCTGCCATCTTGAATGTAAGTAAAGTCTGTTGTTTCGCCTTGGTTATGCAAGGCCATATATACGGTCCTACATTGTCATGTATTTTCGTTACAGTAGCTCTAGTATTGAAAGGTATTTACTTTTATATGTTATATTTTCAAGATGGTGGCTCAGAGCATCATATAGTCTCATGTAATTATCACGTTGCCGACAGATGGCAAATACTGCAAACATTGATTCATTAGATCATAAGGTCTGGGTTATAATGCTTGCATGATTACGCTGTCATTACCTTGAAATGATTTGGTTGATGACCTTGTAGTTTAGGTAACATACGCTTTCTACATCAAGGTATATTCTTCCAAAACGTGGTAAGGATGTGATGATTACTTTAGCCGTAATTTTATTTAAGCTTTGATCATTTGGTTGGTTGCTATTTTGTTTCGGTTAAGATGGCGGCAATATAAATCATGATATTGAGGTGTCCTTTCCTAGTGTTACCTCGGTAACAAATTTGGTCCAATAATCAACTACAATCAGCAACAAGCTTCATTCAGTATCCGTAGTCCACAATCTCTCACACATCTTACGAGTAGTGTATAGTGAAAAGCTAAAGGAAATAGGAGACTTCTGTTACTTTAGGAAGCAAAATAACGAGTGATGGACGAAGCAAAGAGGATGAAAAAGGTAGGTTGGCTAAGGCAAGGAAAGCATTTCTACAAAATAGAAATCTGTTGACATCGAATATAGATTTAGGTATTAGGAAGTCATTTTTGAAAGCCATTATCTGGAGCGTGGCGCTCTATGGAAGTGAAACAGCAGAAAAGAGAAGAATTGAAGCGTTTGAAATGTGGTGTTACAGGAGAATGATGAAGATCAGATGGGTAGATTGGGTTACAAACGAAGTGGTATTAAGGCGAGTGGGAGAGGAGAGATGTTTCTGGCGACTGCTAATGAAGAGAAGAGATAGGTTGGTAGGACACATACTAAGACGCCCAGGAATAGTAGACTTAGTTATGGAAGGAAAGGTGGAGGACAAGAACTGTAGGGGTAGACCAAGGTTGGAATATGTTAAACAGATTGCCTCGGATGTAGGGTGTGGTTGCTATGTAGAGATGAAACGATTAGCTCTGGACAGGGAGGCATGGAGCGCTGCATCAAACCAGTCAACAGACTGAAACTCAATCAACATCAACATATTCTCTAACAATCGAACTTTCACACGAATTGTGTGGGCAATTATAGAGAAGCGCAGAATGCGACAGAAAACAAGGCGATAAATTACTAGTTATCTGAGTAAACAGGTCGAATGGCACGAACAGTCGATATGATGTTTTGCTTTCACCGAGTGTCCTATGGACACATTAACACTGGTAGTGACATTACAGTAGGTTCAATTTCTTCGTTGACATTCATTCGTAGGCTGTCGGACTGTTCGAATGGGGCTGATGATGAAGATGTCCTAGACCTGTTGGACGGGTGGGGGTTGATTACTCTGGAGGGATTGAAGTAGCTGATCAAACAATCTAACATAAACAGTATCATCGCCGAGTGGGTCAAAATCGAAATCTAGGAGGACAAAATTATTTATTTTCATAATAAAAAGAATCAATATGTATTACTTCTACAGCATTCTCATATAATTGTCACTCACTATTCTGGGATATAAACGCAACTTAGTGTAAATCTGTCACCACTGTTCGAGCAGTCTGAATTGGAGGGTGAATGAAAGTGGCTGAGGTTTGGTTGTCTTTGTGGTTAGTGCGATGCTTTAAGATGGAACATGCTACTGAAGGTATGATCTTTGTAACGTGTTTCAGTTATTAATGGGCGTAATTGTTACGTAATTTTAGCGATATTTGCATTATATAATATTTAACTATTATTTTAAAAATTATATTTTCACTTAGATTTTTAGTATGTCGCGTCGCTCTGCGTCACTTTCTACTTAATGTTAAAATGTAGATAAAGTCTTGTAGTTTACGCCTGTATTAAGAGTTTTTGCATCTTTTTGCAACTTACTTAGTTATTTTACGTTTTAGAAGATACCGCGCATCCAGTTCTCACACGTTTATAACTGTGTGAAGCACTGGGATCGACGATTATGTCAAAACTGGAACTTTGTGACTTTGTTAAAAGCAAATTAGGGGTAGAAAATTGTTCTGAAGAGATAACTGAATGCTCTATCCAACTCCTAGTCATAAACAATTTCTTGCATGTGTAGACGTAAGGTCTTAACTGATGTTTATTATGAAGTAAACAAATTATATACGTTGCTTTCACTCTAAATTCGTGATTAAAACATAAAAGTAATGTTGTCACCCTAGATTTCTATTTTGACCCACTGTGCATCGGTGACTCGCAATAGTAAGAGCTCCGTTTGATTTCCCTGACTGGCGATGGTCATTGTGTCTAGTGAACTAAGTAAACTACTGTAGTTTCATAAAGATGGTATATTGGCTTTCACGGTCAGTGAATTAAAACTCAGCATTTTTTTCTAGGTTTGTGCCGTGTCTTGTGTAGGGTTTCGCCTAGGACACCAAGCTGGCTCATCAGCGGGCTCTTGGTGTCCCTGCCCGGACCCCCACAGGAGTAGCGAACTGCGCGCTACCTCCCTTTTTATAAAGCACACCTGCGCGTCTTTATTGCGAGAACTAAAAGCTAAAGCAGCCATAACCTTCATAAAAAGGGAGGTAGTGTACAGTTTGCTACTCCTGTGGGGGGTCCGGGCAGGGACACCAAGAGCCCGTCGATGAGCCAGCTTGGTGTCCTAGGCGAAACCCCACACGAGACACGGCACAAACCTAGACAAATTGCTGAGTTTTACAGTAGTTTCGTTCCTCAGGTGAACGTCATCAGATCGGTGGATATGTGACATAAACAAGTCAACCAGATTAGCTGCCTCATTTGTGATAGAAGTAATTTATTAGGTGTATGTATTTACTTCAGACGCTAGGAAATAAATTATAACACACCGTGCAATCTAATTGGATACACTCGTGTTGACCAACTGAAAACCTTCTAATGATACCTCTCTGTGTCTATTGATATGTCGGCATTAATCTTCCACCAGGCGCACATTACCTGTGACATTATGTGGGAGTTCTTCCCCCCTCCCCTTCCCCTTTCCCTTCCCCCCGCCCCCTCCCTACACACACAGAGACTTTTGTTTTGTATAAACGGTGCGTGCGTCGCAATAGCTTCCGCTCTCCCCGCCATTTGCTGAGGGCGAGGTCATCCTTGTTTCAGTGCCCTTCGCTACTCCTTGGTGAACCGATTCATTCCGTCCGATTGCGTAAATATCAGGTAAGCTATTTCAATGTCTTCCTATTATCTTTCACCAAACTGGTTTGGATTATGTATTATTGCTCAAGTGAGATAAATTTTGAATCTGTAATTATCTTTTCGATATTAGTAAAAGCTTTTATAATTTAAATTGCATATTTTCTTTTCTTCAAGTTAAAAATACATTTAAATGAGATGCCGACTAGTTGCGCCTGATGGAGGGCTTCAGACCTTGTACATGAAACATTGGTGTCACCGCTCATTCAGATTGTAACTACGAAGGACATCTGTTTGCGTGCATTCTCGGTACTTCACAAGTGCTCGGACTTCCGGCAAAGTTTGTGCACGAGCAGACGCCGTGACTGCGTCGTTTGTTTATTTATGGGTGCTTTTATTGTGGCGACGTTAGGGTTCTTGGCCCTGTCTTACACTTAAACACACACTTTGCAACTCCATGAATACTCATATATGTTTTTACTAGCAACCCGCCCCGGTTTCGCCCGGGAACAGTTATGAACGCATTACGTGATAAAAGCTTTTTTTCCAATGTCAATGAACAACGACCAATATCCGTTTTACTTCTCGGCATGATGGGTTAAAATCACTGACTGGACTATCAATTATATTATCATGGAGATGCATGTGCAACGAATTCTTGTCAGAAGTAGGCTAATTTAAGAATGACGAAGTGCATGAAACACAAATCCCCCTTCCGTCCAATCTTAACTTGACTGTGTATTTTACGGAACGAAAAGTTCACAGGTGAAATGAAGAAAAGCCGAGTTGCAGTTTAAGGGAAACTCCAAACACAACCACTCTTCTCTAAAGTCTTAACTCAACACGACTCGACAGTTTGCTGCTGGCTGTATCTGGGGCAATAGACTTGCCCGCTAGCTACGCTGTAACTGGGGTGTTAGGCTCGCCCCTAGCTAGCTCGTAAACTGTCGCCTCGGTAATTGAATGGAGATTGTTGGAAGAAATGAAAGCGTAAAAACACTTGTAGTGTGCGATGTATTGAAGATAGAGATATGACTTGGTTGACTTTTTTGTAGAACTTTTCATGCTGAACAATACATTCTTACAATCATAGTATATTGATATTTTAACGGTTTGCTCGTGTAAGCTTAAAAAGCGCACGAACGCCAGGTTTGATTTCGACTTTTTCGCTGAAATTGTCACTGCTTGGCTTCTTCTTCTTCTTCTTCTTTCGTTTCACCCTCTTTGGGGTACGTACGCTGTTATTTCCTAGAGCCCAGTACTTCTTCAGTCTTTCCGATTTTCTTTCCCTCTCTTCTTCCGAGATAATGGGTTTGGCTTCATTCGATCATAAATAATTTATATATTTTCTACAAAAACCTTCCTTGAGATATTCTTTACAGAATGGTGAAAACCGCATCAAAATCCATCCAGGGGTTCTCGAGATTGCCCGTGACATCCAAGAATCGGGGACTTTGCTTTACTATGTTCATTCACTCACACATTCACTCACACAAATTATTTTAGTTCTCCTTAGAATTCAAGAGAAAATATATATTTACATGTATGTTTGAAAGTTGTTAGGGATGTACAATTTCTAACGTCACGAGGACAATTATTCCAAATTCTAGTTCCCGACACGAGGAAGGAGTTATTGAAGGCAGATGAATGATGTTTAAAGGTTCTGACCATCTCCCTAAAGTTGTGGCAAATCAGAAAACACGTTTACCAACCTCATGGAACTATTTTGTTTACGCTCAATTTTACATTCCTGGTCGACAAACTTAACAGTTAAGAGAGTTGTCTGAACACAGGGAATTTTCAAAACGGAGAGTTTGATCATTTGCCTCTCATGGGTTACTGTGGTTCCGAAATTGGACTAACGTGGGTGAAAATGAGAGCCTCAAATTATTAATACATACTGATGTTGGCTATGACGGCCGCCGGGGGTACGAACCTTTAGAAAGGGATTGTTACACCCTGGTGACTGAGGATGTTGGAATGTTCGGTAAGTAACACAACCAGTGAATGTGGGAGAAGGCATTGGCTCGTATGACAAGGGCCCGCTTTCCAGGAATTTCATCTACTGGATGCGGCGGGGCCCAACTTCAACCCATTGATGTTATTATTATTATTATTATTGTTATAATTTTCGTTTCGGTCGTGTAGGGACCACGAGCCAATTTCTATGCTTTGTCCTTTGCTGTTCCTTCTTCTTCCTCCGGTATCCCTTCACCATCTCACTATGTTTACTCTTCCTTTCCTCGAGCCATTTCGAGCCGGTTTTCTTTCCCTTCCTCCCTTGGAATGCTTCCATGTTTAGCACTTTTACCTAAACATATCTCTCTGTGGTGTATCTTCTTCTCTTTCCAAATCCTTTTTGACTTGTTGCACCCAGGTTGTTGTTCCACAAGATCTGATTAATTAACCTACTGTCATCCATCCTGTAGCAATCTCCTCTTCCGTATTGTTTCAGAGATGTTTTCTAGTTTTCGATATATTTCATCATTACTTCTTAATTTCTAGAATTCTGCTGTTTTGAACCCTTTATGGGGCAAAATGATTTTTTTAAATATGTTTTTAGCCTATTTTCAATTTTGAAAAAATAGGCTTATGAGATCACCTTTTGTCCGTGTGTGTGTGCGTGTGTGTGTGTGTGTGTGTGTGTGAGGTGTGTGTGTGTGTGTCCCCTAATAAATTCTAAACGGCTGACGCGATGTCAATGAAGCTCGGTAAGTTCATAGCACTATTTCGGACGACCCTGACCGTGTCCTTCAAATTTTGTCAAGTCTCACCAATCCAACATGGCGGCTGTGCGAAATACTTCACCAGCATTCAATATCTCCGAAACTATTCCCGATATCCCCCTGGAATATTTTACGGTGATAAAGGGAACTACTAGAAGTTCACCTGTGTGACTTTTGAAAAACTGGTAACTACAAAACCAACATGGCGGCCACGCGAATTTGCGACTTTTAAATAGACGTTTCTCGCGATTTAACCAACCAAACGCAATAAAACTTGGTACAGTATATGTTTATACACATTGTAATGCACCGACATCTAACTATGTTCAATTGTTGACATAACCACAAGATGGCGGAAGTGCGAAATATTTCACCGGCATTCTATATCTCTGAAACTATTAGCGGTATCACCCTGAAATTTTGTACGGAGATAAAGGGCACTACTGGAAGTTCATCTATAAGACTTTCAAAAACCGGTTAACTACAAAATGAACATGGTGGCCATGCGAATTTGAAAATTTTAAATAGACCTTTCTCCCGATTTAATGTTCCAAACGCAATGACATCTGGTACAGGAAATGTTTATGCACATTGTAATGCACTGGTATCTAATTTAGTTCAATTGTTTACATAACCTCAAGATGGCGGCTATGCGAATTTTAAAATTAAGTTTTTATTTCTTGTGTCGTAATAATGCGATCGAAGTGAAAGTTTGAATAATGAACCACCGCAATAATGTTCCTTTATTGGTACATGACTCTATGGCCTATACATTTAACAATCCAACATGGTGACGATCCGAAATATTTAGTCGGTTCTCATCAGTTATCAGTTGGCAGTCAAAGTGAAAGGTCGTGTTTTTCCCGAGCTCTCAGGTGTGCTGAAATGGGTTGTTCTCTGGAGTGTTATCGGGCGAGGATCGGGCTGTGGTATGCGAAGAGTAGTCGGGATTTCCGGTGTTTGTGTGTGCGTACGGGACCTAGTAACTTGTGGTTTATAGCCCTAGTGATAGCTGCGTTGTTAGTTATTGGTGGAGTGGAAGTGAATCCAGGGCCTGTTACTCCAAATGTGAATCAGGCAAATGATCCAGTGGCATCTTTAAAGTGTTCGACGTGCAGTAAAACATTGAAGAATAGTGTTGAGTGTGGACTATGTGAGAAATGGTTTCACTTCGGCTGTATTAAGGTCAAGAAGGAGGATTGTGATGTCGGAAATTGGTTTTGTAAAGTATGTGATACGCCGGACAGTTTGAGGGTGCAAATCAAAGCAAGGGATCAAATAATACAGGAACTTAGAGCAAAGCTTCGTGAATCAGAAGAAACGGTGAAGGATGTGACTGAACGGCTTTCTACTGGGATCAGTGTGGAAGAGGGCGTGCAGGAGCAAACTGAGGATGACGTTATCATAATGAGTGATTCTATGATACGATGGAGTGCGAATATCTCGAGGAAATCAGGTGCGAAAGTGCGGTGTTACCCGGGGATTAAGATTGACCAGCTTGCCCAACAAGTGGAAGAAGCAAATGTAGAGGACTGTGACAAAGTTAAGGTGTTGTTGCTCCATGTTGGGACGAACGATTTGAAGAAGAGGGCTACAGCTGATTACATCATGGGGGAGCTCTACGAACTAGGCAGAAAAGCTAAAAGCAAGTTTAGAAATGCAAAAATTATAATGAGTGGCATTGTTCGGCGGGGAGATGTTCCGTTAAGGCGAGTTAAGACTGTAAATGACCGCATGGACTGGGTATGTGCACAACTGGGATTAGTGTACGTAGAAGCTGACTGCTGGATTTGGTGGCCGTGACTTCGCCCGAGACGGGCTGCATCTAAATCGACGGGGCGCTTTCAATCTAGGGAGCCTACATGACAGGGTCATCGGTTCGTGCCGGCTTTTGTGATGAGGAGCAGGTCCAGAGGTTGCCAGCCGATGGGAACAGAAGGAGCTATTTCGAGATATTTGCTGCGGAGGTAAGACTCTAAGATTACTGCAGGTTAATTGGCAGAGTTTAGGAAATAAATTAATAGAATTTTGGAATCTTGTAGAGACGTATTCTCCGGACATTGTCATTGCAACTGAATCTTGGTTATATGAGGACATAAATAGTAGCGAAATAATTCAAGGGACCTACGAGATGTACAGAAGGGATTGGGGGAAGCGAGGTGGTGGGCTATTTATTTGTGTGCGCAAAAATATAGCTAGTTTCTTAAAGTGGGCTGATATGGATCATGAAATGTTATGTGTACAAATTTCGGATAAAGGAAATAAATTCCCTCTTCAGGTGATAGGGGCGTATAGAGCACCGAAAGATAACCTTTCTCTCCTCGAAACACTGTATGATAAAACTTGTACGGGTAATGCTATGAAAAAGAGCATAATAATTGCTGGAGATTTAAACCTCCCCAAAGTAGACTGGTCTGGTGAGTCAACTAGCTGTGGTCAGGCTCAGAGCGCTGTAAATAAATTCTTAAGGTAGGGGGGGGGGGGGGGATTTTCCCAAGTAGTTGACTTCCCAACTAGAGACAATAATACCTTAGATGTTTATCTCGTAAGGCCTGTAGAGCTGTATATTAACTGTCTGAAAGTACCAGGAATTAGTGACCATTCTGGGGTTGAATTAAATATTAGATATGGTGACATTACAAAATTAGACTCTGATGTAGCAAAAATGATCATATTCCAGTATCGCAGGGCGGATCAGGGCAAGTTTCAGGGGGTATTTGAATGAGCTATTTGTAGGATGGGCATCGGAAGGAAATCACATTAATATCCCGTGGACTAACTTTTTGAAAATTTTAAATAGCGCTGTTGATAAATTTGTCCCATTTAAATTGCTGAAACAAAACCCAGATCCTGAGTATTACACACGAGAAATTAGGAGTCTAAAACGGAAAATTAGGAAATTATACAATAAAAGACATGATAGTGACAAGTATATGTTGAAATTTAAGTCCTTATCAAGAGAGCTCGTCTTAAAAAAGAGGGCTGCTCATGACAGTTATATGCAAGGTTTACTTGGTTCGGGAGGTGATGGGTGGAAAAATTTTTACAGTTATGTTAGGAGAAGAAAGGGAAATTCAAATAATTTGTCGATGATAATGTCCGGTGACGGTAAATTAATTACTGAGAAACAGGCCATTGCTAATGAATTAAATGTCTTTTACGGTAGTGTGTTCAATAAATCCAATAGCTGTGTGTTGGACCTTAACGACGAATCAGGGGCTCCCCTGTTCCAGATAAACCAGTCAGCAATTGTAAAGCTAATACAAAAACTACGTTTCAATGTATCAAAGGGTCCTGATAATATTGTTAGTGAAGTACTTAAACTAGGAGGTAGGGCCGTGGCACGATACTTGGAGGTGATGTTTAATGTGTCCATAAACAATGCGCAAATCCCAGATGACTGGAAAAGAGCTACGGTAGTCCCAATATTTAAGGGAGGGAGCAGACTTGAATTGGGCAACTACAGGCCGGTTAGCCTTACGACCGTCGTTTGTAAACAGATGGAGCATCTCATTTGCGACTACTTGAGGGAACAGTGGGAAACATTATCATGGTTTAATGATAGGCAACATGGACTTCGGAAAGGTTACTCATGCGAGAGTCAGATGCTATCACTTTTTCAAGACATTAGCGAATCGTTAGACCATGGAGTTTCAGTCGACGCCGTGGTTATAGATTTTGCGAAGGCATTTGATGTCGTGCCGCATGACATGCTACTCCATAAATTAGCTTCGACGAAGATTGATAGAAGAGTAATTTTATGGATCCAAGAATTTTTGACGGGTCGTTCTCAGAAAGTGAAAGTCGAAGGCATATTCTCGGATGAAATTACCGTAAAGTCGGGTATCCCTCAGGGCAGCGTAATCGGAACTTTGTTATTTTTGGCGTTTATAAATGACTTACCAAATGGGATTCGCAGTGTCTGTCGATTGTTTGCGGATGATTGTGTAATATATCGAAAGATACATGACTCACAAGACAATGCAGTGCTTCAAGAGGACCTGAACCTGGTCTATAAGTGGGCGATTGTAAATAAAATGAAAATAAACACAAGAAAATGTAGTCTCTTAAAAATAGGGAAAGTGCGAAAGCAGGATTTTCAATATACCATTGGCTCGGAAATACTTGTAGAAGGAGATTCTTGCAAATATTTGGGCGTTCACGTAAGAAATGATATGAAATGGAGTAGTCATGTAGGATGTGTAGTTTCAAAAGCTTACAAATCCCTGCACTTTGTAATGAGGGTATTAAAAGGAAGTAGTACCTCTGCTAAAGAATTAGGCTATTTGTCACTTGTAAGACCTATTCTGGAATATGCCTCGGCGGTTTGGGATCCATATCAAGTAGGGCTCATCAATGAGTTGGAAATGGTACAAAGAAAGGCCGCTAGATTTGTGCTCAGTGACTTTAATCCCAGGAGCAGTGTGAGCCGTATGTTAAACTTGGGTGGGAATCACTGGAGGCTAGGAGGATGAAATCTTGACTCTGCGCTATGTACAACACGTATACAAATCAACCAGCATGGGGTGAGCTTAGCAAACGATTGGGAAAGCCCACTTACATGGGTAGGAGCGATCATCCTTTCAAAGTTAAGGGCCGACCACAGCGAACAAATTATGGTAAATATTCTTTTGTAAACCGTGCCATTGATAACTGGAACTCTCTACATGCCGCAGTCTTAGAGCCTTTTCCCAAACATATCGGTGTGTTTAAGAAAAGACTGACTATTTGTGTAAATACTCCAGTTTAATTGTTGTATAATTGTTATTGAATTGTTATGTATAATTATTTATTTATTATGTATATACAATTTGCCACCGGGGGACACGCCCCCCATTGAAAATAAAGGAATGAATATGAATATGAATATGAATATCTACGAATCTATTACAGCAATCAAACGAAAATTTTGTATGTTGATAGTGGCAATTAACATTAGTAGGATATATGAAAATAGGCTGTATAGTTCTTCACGGAACTACTTGTTTATTTTAATTCATTTTAAGGTATTTTTTCTTCTCTAATTTTAATGTTTATTTTTCACTTTTAATTTATGTTCTTATAGATTTAGTGTCGATATTTATTAAATTTAATTAATCAATTAAATAATGGTGATTTGATTATTACAATTATTTGAATATTTTTATAGTTGTATTTATTGTTTTCATTTTTTATTCCTTAAATGGGTCAAAAAACAGCTTAGATAAAAAATTCATTATTTTAATTTATTTTTTATGATTTTTATTTGTATTTATTTTTTACACTTTAATTGTTAATGTTCTTAGTTTTATTTTTTAAATTTATCCAGCTCATTACGGCAAGTAGATACGTATATAATACTTGATTTTTGGAAATATTAACTCTTGGGCATGAAAATTCTCCGAAATTTGGCTGAAAGATTCAACTATCAGCATTTTTGAAAGCATAAACTGTCCTTAATATAGAGACCACTGTCCCATAAAGGGCTAAAGGACCGAGTATTTTGGGTATAATTATTTCTTCTTCTTCGTCGTCGTCGTGTTCTTCTTCTTGCGCCTGCATACCTTCTTCTCATGTCCCAGATTTCCAAGTGGATTCCACCTATCACACAAGACCTGGACTGCCCTGAACAGAATCAGAACAGGACATGGTCGGTGCGGAGACGCTCTTCACAAGTGGAAAAAGCTACCTAACCCAGACTGTGACTGCGGAGCTCCACACCACATTATTCATCACTTTGTCGGAGAATGCAAGATTCGAGCATATCCTTCCTGTTGGTAACTCCAGATGCTGTACGCTGGATTGGAAATGTAGATATTTAGTTGTTAAGCACAAATTACTTTGTTTCTCTTTTGTAAATAAATATTACTGATAATGTCTGTATAAGCCATACGCTAAATAATAACATTGGTTATTCTGGTTTTGTCTATTCTGTGTAAGTGGCCGAGAAATGACAACCTCCTCTCCTTTTCATGGTTTCTGGGATTTTCTCCAAATATTTGTAGACTTCATTGTTGTTCCGAAGTTCCCAGTCGGTTTCAGTCTGGACCCATGATTTTCCTGTAGATCTTTTCAGTTTGGCATTCATATGCCGAATGCTTTGTGAGAGGAGACACACATCATCAGCAAAATCAATATCTTCTGTTCAATTCCATCTTACTCCTCTTCTTTTACCTTCATTTGTTTTCTTCATCACTTCATCTATCACAATCTTATTATATAATACGCTAAGGTGTATGTTTCACAAGACTCAAGCTCCTAAACCAGAGGGAGTTAGAAGGTGTGGCTTGTACCAAAATCTTCCAAATCGTCTCAGTAGTTCAGGAAAAATCTTGCATTTCTTGAAAAGTCAACGGAAATATATTTATTTGTTTATAAAGTGCTTTTCAACAAGTAAACAAGACGATAGCCCTGGCAGAACTGTGTCGCGTACAGCCTGCATAGCACTAGCGCCGGGCGGGTAGTCTGTGCACATGGGGCGCTTACAACCCACAATTTGTTTAAAAAATACGTTTAAACAAATAAACATATTTATAGACGCCCGCATAACAGTAAAGCCAGGCGGGTGATTTATACCCATGCGACAGTTCCCGCACGAGTCCGCTAGTTAGGAGAACACACCCCTGTTTTATACCTGTTCTTACGTCAATAGATGGTGACAATTTCCCTTGGTCCATTACTTCGCACGAGTAGCAGTTAAACATTTCTTGCATAACTCTGATGACCTTCCCGGAATACAATAATTTGCAATTATTTTCCACATGCTTCTTCTATCCACTGAATCGAAAGAACTATGGAATCTTACAAACGAGAAGCCCGTGGATTTAAAGTTAAAGGCAAGAAAGTGGAAGTGTGTCGGACATACACTGCGACATACACCAGACGGCAATAGAGAGGCAAGCCCTGAGTTGGAATCCTCAGGGACATCCCAGAAGAGGAAGACCTAGGAAAACTTGGAGGAGGACAGTGGAAGGGAAGCTGCAGAAGCGGGGAGAACGCGGGGAGAAGTGAAGGCAATGGCACGCAACCGAGTCCGATAGCGATGTTTCGTCGAAGCCTTATGTTCCAGCCATGTGAAAAGCCCACTTTTCCAAATTGTAGTTCTTCTTCTTCTCTCGAATTGGCCCACTTAGGACCACGTTTATTCAACTGGAGGGTCTCGATCTTCCCCCAGAATTGATGCACTTTCTGCCGGTGTAACTCCTTTCTTTTAGTAGTCCAGGGGGTACCTTTCCTCTGAGCTTTCTCCTGAAAACCATGGACTTCCTTCAAAGCTCGCCTCACAGCCTGTCTGTCATAGACATCTGATATTTCCAGTTCCTCAATGTCCTTCTCAGTTTCCGTCAACCACGTGGTACGCACCCTTCTATTGTGTGAGAAACTGAGCAAACGACTGGTCAATCTTGTCGAAGGTAATCTCACTATATGGCCATAAAAGGCTATTATCTTTTCTCTCGCACAATCAGATAGTTTTTCTTTATGTTCGTAGAGCTCAGAGTTATGTCGCCTACGAAATTGTTCATCTACTTTTACAGGATCGAGGATCTTCCGGAGAATTCTCCATCAGACTCCTTCGGTTTAAAAAAAGGCACTCCAAGGCTTCTGGCCTTATGACTGACTTATAATGTTCCAATTTCTAGTTACGAGATAAGCACTTCTTGTTGTAAGTGTTCTTCGTCAACCGATAGGCCATTTCTATTGACTCTCATGGATAACGCTGCCCTTTCAGATCAGTTGGATTCAATCCATTCACCGAGATACTTTCAGTTCATTATTATTATTATTATTATTATTATTATTATTATTATTATTATTATTATTATTATTATTATGTATTTATTGTATTAGCCTATTTTCATAAAAAAAGCTTCTTTTTTATTATTAATGCAGCCAATGGCCATGTACTTTTCTTTTCAGGACGGGTCAGAGAAGGGATATTGGAAGGAAATCGGCCGTGGACCTATTGAAAGGAACCGTCCCGGCATTTGCCTGGTGATGAAAATGGGAAACCACGAAAACCATTTTCAGGACGGCCGAGGTGGGAATCGAACCCACGCTCTCCCGATGCCAGCGAGACACGAGGTAGCGCCACCGCGGCCGAGATCATATTTTGTCCGTGTGTGCGTATGTCTGGGTCCCCCTAATAACTTCTAAACGGCTGGAGCGATTTCAATGAAACTCGGTAAGGTCATAGTACTATTTTGGCCGACCCCAACCTTGCCCTTTAAAGTTTGTTTCGTCCCACCAATTTAACATGGCGCCTGTATCTCCAAAACTATTGCCGATATCACCCTGAAATTGTGTACGGTGTTAAAGGGCGCTACTACAGGTTAACCTATGCAACTTTCAAATACTTGTAAAGTTCGAAACGAACATGGCGGCCAAGCGAAGTTGAAACATTTTAATAGACTTTTCTCGCGATTTAACCATCTCAGCGCAGTGAAATAGGGTATAGTAAATGTTTATACACATTGTAATGCACTAGCAATTAATTTAGTTCAATTGTTTACATAACCTCAAGATGGTGGCTGTGGGAAATTTTAAAATTAAGTTTCTAATTCTAGTGTCGTAATCTTGCGATCGAAGTGAAAGTTTCAATTATGAACCTACGCAATAATTTTCATTGAATGGTACATAGCTCTATGGCCTATACCTATAACAATCCAACATGGCGACCATGCGAAAAATTTAGACGGTTCTCAATATCTACGAATCTATTACAGCAATCAAATTGAAATTTTGTATGTTGATAGAGGCAATTAACATAAGTAGGATATATGAAAATAGGCTGTATAGTTCTTCACGGAACTACTTGGCATTTGTGCCTTTATGTGGACGTTTATCGCTTATCGCTTGGTCTGGTTCCATGTTCTAGATAGTGCTTTGTTATCTTTCGTGGGCATTTTCATCGACAGCAGATTTCTCGCATCGTTGTAATGAGCAGAGTCTGGTAAGTTTGACACTGGGCGGGCAATCAGAACCACAACTTCGCCACGCGCTTGCAGGAGGAAATATTTGCAGCTCCGTTTCTATTTCGTTTTTGTGTTTAACCCATTTGAGGGACATCTTGACCATCAACCCCGCGTAGTTTGGTGTTTGTGGGACTTCCTGTGATGTCTGTAGGAGTGTGTGACAGGGATGAGGTAGGCGCCCCGGGTCATTAAATAAGATACTATCTCGGCATTGCCTGGAGGGAGTGTGGCTAAACCCGGCCACGCAGTGGGACGTGCCTCACTTGCAGAATAAAGCTAGCACAGCGCATTAGACAACAATACGAGGGAATTTAATTAAACGTGAGACTCGGCAGCCAGTGGGGGCAACATAACAGCACTCACGTTATTAAAATGTTAGAATAAAGAGGCTTGACAAAAAGAAAACGACAAATGTAAAAGCAATTGTTTTCAAAGAAACTAAATAAGCATCGTTTGAACAAGAGAAGCAAACAAGGGGCATCTCTTCTTACGATCTGAGAATGACATTTCACGAGGAGTTTACTACACAATAACCTTCATTAGAAGTTTGTTTGGGCATTAAAGGCAGAAGATGAGAGCGTGGTTCCCTCCTGGGCCTATGCGAGTCTCAATTCATCATCATCATCATCATCATCGTCATCATCATTATTATCATAATAATCATCAATAATAATAATAATAATAATAATAATAGAAGGCGTATGACTCTATTGACAGACAAACTGTTCTGGACACCCTAGAAGAGCTCAGAGTGGACAGGAATATCAGGGATTTAATCCGCCAGACTCTCACTGACACAACATCTCAAGTGAAGTTTCTAGGAGAACTATCAGAGCCTTTCGAAGTACATACAGGAGTTCGACAAGGTGACGGCCTCTCCCCACTGCTTTTTAACTTAGTGTTAGACAGAGTCATCAGGGAGTGGGGAAACAACATCAATGGCATAAGCATTGGTACTCTGCAACAGAAAATCAAAGTAAAATGCCTTACTTTTGCGGATGATCTAGCTATCTTTACCAAGACTAGTGAAGAAACCAAGTATGCCATAGAGAAGTTACATGAGCTAGCATCAAAGACAGGACTCCAAATATCGTATGAGAAGACGCACTTCATAGTAAATGGACACCAGAATATCCCAAGATCCCCAACACAGACGAACTATGGACTAATTAGTCACGTACCTTCCTACAAATATTTAGGAGAAATTATTGTACCATCTGGATTGGACAGGGAAGCTAATTTAGAAAGAGCTACCAAACTCCAGAAATCATACAGATTAACATGGAATCACTATAATAAAAGAGTGATGTCACGAAATGCAAAACTACGGCACTACCAGACAGTTGTTCTTCCGGAAGCATTGTACGCCTCCGAAACTATATCTCTAGGAGGCCACTCTCAAATTGGTGAAACCGAAGTCCAGGAACGTAAAATTCTCAGGAAAATATATGGCCCCGTTTATGTTAATGGTATATGGATTAAAAGGAAAACCAGACTTGTACACAGTAATCAATAAGTTCACTGATACCGTCCGTAAGAGACGATTGAAATTTTATGGTCACATCTGTAGAATGGACAACACCAGATATGCAAAAAAAACTGCTTGATATAATTAATTCGAAGAAGGTCAAAATCAGTTGGTTAGAAGAAATCGAGCAGGACTTAAAGGAAATAAACATTACAGAAGATAGCATCATGAATCGCAAGACTTTTGGAACTCGAGTTACAAATCACTCTTTCGCCGAAAAAGCTAAAAAGACCACTGGAAAAAAAATGGACGGAGGAACGTAAGAAGGGGCATAGTGAGTTAATGAGGAGATTTTGGGAGGAGATGAAGAGGAAAGCTCCATCAACCCGAGTCAACAAGTTCAAACGCGCTTACTAAGTGGGCAAAACGAAGAAAGGAAGAAAGAAAGAAGAAATAATAATATTATAAATAATAATAAATAATGAATTATCGCCAGAACGAATGCTACTACTCTGACTAAAATGATATTCAACATAATTTCAACGTCAAAATTGGGTACTTCTTGGTACAAATTTATTTATTTATTTATTTATTTGTTTATTTAGCGTATGGCCTTTGGTGCCGGGAGTGTCCGAGGACACGTTCGACTCGCTAGAGTTTGTAGCTGCTTCTATGCGGACACCCATAGGGTCAGCTACAAGTATCGTCACATGTAGGTGAGACGAAATGAATGAAGATGAATAAGCAAGGAACTATGGAAGACTTACAACACTTACATATCACCATTGAGGACTTTCACGACCGCAGCATTTGTAGAGAAAGAATCAGAAACCAGAAATTTGAATTTAGATCACAACCCAAAAGAAATAGTCGTAAATGGACAGATGAAGAGAAGAAGGCGAACAGTGAACGGGTGAAACGTTTTTGGGAAGATAGAAAAAAAGAGCCGCCACCAAAAGTAGGATTTTGTATTTTTAGCGCTCTCCTTAAAGGGGAATCATCATCATCATCTTCATTTCCCGTTTCCAGCTTCCTGGGTCGGGTTGTGAATTAAGGACCTCCATCGTTGCCTGTCTCTCCACCACTCCTCTCCTGATTTTAGTACATCTTCGGGTTTTCCTCCCTTCTTTTCTACACACTCCCACACTGTATCTGCCCATCTCTTCCGGGGCCTTCCTCGTGGTCTCTTCCCTGTCATCTTTTCACAGAAAGTTTTCTTTGGTACTCTCTCCTCTCCCATTCTCATCATATGTCCATACCACTTTAACTTTGTTGTTTCTATCCTGTCCTGCAGCTTCAATATTCCTGACCTTTCTCTAATCTCTTCATTTCTAACTCTATCTCTTCTGGTCTTGCCCTCTATACCTCTTAGGAATTTCATCTCCGCGGCTTGTATTCTACTCTCCTCTCTTTTTGTAGTAGTCCACGCTCCAGCTGCATATGTTAGTATGGGTCTGTAGTAGGTTGAATATAATACTTTTTTGCATTTCTTTGGGACATCTCGGTTCCACACAATACCCCTTACACTCTGGTAAAAACTGTTCGCTTGTTGTATTCTCTTTCCAATTTCCTCAGTTATCTTTCCATCTTCTGCGATCACACTTCCCAAATACTTGAAACTTTTAACGAAGGGGAATGTACGCAAATAATAATAATAATAATAATAATAATAATAATAATAATAATAATAAACACTCTAGGCCAGTGAGACCTTAAACCTCAAGTATAAAGGGGATCTTGAAAACATCAAGAAAGCTGAAAGGAAAATCATCCGAAAAATTCTTGGCCCAAGACTTACAGATGAAGGATATCGTTTACAATCGCACAAGATCACAGAAAAATATTCAAATATTGAAACCGATTTCCGTAAACGACGCTTGGAATTTTATGGACACATTATGAGGCTAGATGACAACCGATTAACAAAGAAAATATTGATGTAACTTACTCACAAAAATTAAAGACGACAACGGTTTGGATTAAACAAGTCCAAACTGATCTCAATAACGCCAACATCACACCCACAGATATCGAAGACCGCAAAACTTTCAGACATAAGATCTACACTTGGGAAGCTGCATCAGAAGATAAGCCCAGCAGACCTAGGGGAAAATGGACTGTCGAACGTCGAGCTAAACATAGCATCATGATGAAAGAATTCTGTAAGAACAAGAGAAATAACAGCAACAGATCATAACTTGCTTTATGTGATCCTGTATGGGTTGAAACATACTAAATAAATAAATAAATAATAATAATAATGAATAGCCTAGATAAGATCATTAGAGAATTTGGAGTCAAAACCAAACTGGCCAATATTATCAGAGAAACCTTAACAGCCACAACTTCTAAGGTGAAGTTCATGGGAGAATTGTCTCAGTCATTTGAAATCAAGACAGGTGTGCGACAGGGTGATGGATTATCACCATTACTATTCAACTGTGTCCTCGAGAGGATTGTGAGAATTTGGAATTCCGAACTTGAAAATCAAGAGATAGCCCCGATCTGCCTAGGACGAAAAACGGAAGGAATCAAAGTCAATTGCTTGGCTTTCGCTGATGATTTTGCGATACTTTCAGAAAACCTAGAAGAAGCGGACATACAGATCAACCTCTTAGAAAAGATCGCTAGCAAGACAGGACTTAGGATCTCGAAAGAGAAGACCAAGTTCATGATGAATGACAAACATGGACCACAATTCCTTGAAACAGAGATTGGACGGATTCAGAGGGTGAAAAAGTTCAAATACCTCGGTGAAACCATACAAGAGAACGGCCTAGAGAAAGCTGCTGTAGAACATCGTATCTCAAAAATGGAAAGAGCTTATGGGCTAACGAAAAACATCTACAACAAGAAATGCATCTCATGGAATGCCAAACTAAAACATTACAACACGGTAGTAAAAACAGAATGCCTGTATGCCAGCGAATGCCTCTCGATGAATTACAAGTTGGAGAAGCTAGAGATCCTAGAAAGAAGAATACTACGGAAAATCATGGGCCCAGTCCAGACTGAAACCGGCTGGAAACTTCGGAGCAACAATGAAGTCTATAAAAATGTGGAGAGAATCTCAGAGACCATGAAGAAGAGGAGGTTATCGTTTCTCGGACATTTGTACAGATTGGACAAAACTAGACTAACCAAACAGTTATTCGACTACCTGTGGAACAAGAAGACAACAACGACATGGATTAAGGAAGTTCGAAAAGATCTCGAAAATTCCAACATCCAGGAAGTTCAGATGTCAAACAGGGAAACATTTCGGTACATAATTCAAAATTTGGAAGGGTTTCACGTCACAAGAACCACAAAGAAGGGAAGAGCCTGGACGGATGAGCAGAAGAAACAGCATAGCGCCCATATGAAGGAGTACTGGAGGAAGAGGAAACTTCAGGCAAAGAAAAACTGAAATTGTAGCGTGATCCGAAGTGGTCAATTCGCAAAAAAAAAAAAAAAAAAAAAAAAATAAAAAAAAAATGAATAGCCTATTAATAAATTCAAGTACTTAAAAGAAGTAGTTCAGCCATCAGGATTGAATCGTGACGTAAACAAAGAGAGAATTTCAAAATTAGAGAAGGCCTTTAGAATCGCCTGGAAGAGATCAAAAAATCAATATCGTAGAACGCAAAATTGAGACATTACACCACAGTAATCAAATCTGAAGCACTGTTCACCTCGGAAATCTTGTTCGTTGGAGGCAGATCTCTTATTACAGACGAGGAGAAACAAGAAAGGACTATCTTGGTCCAGTCTGCTCGGAAGGAATGGGGATAAGGCGGAAGTGTAAGTAGCTGGAAAGATCACTGACACCTTCAGGAAATGGCGATTTAAGTTCATCGACCACATTCTTAGAATGAACAATGACAGGTTCACCAACCTTGCTCTCTCAATGAAACTCAAGAACAACTGGCTTAGTGGAATAGAAAACGACCCTCAAGAAATTTGTATTACAGGGGAAATTTTGCAAGATCGATCCAGTAATCAACAACCATCATTCCTCTTAGAAAATGACTACCAGCGCTAATAAATCATGGACTGACGAACGGCGGAAGATTTTCGGTGTCCAGATGAAGAGATTTTGGCAAGAAGAAAAAAACAACATTAGCTAAATAAGTTGTATCGCGCTATGCAGATGGACACAACAATTGTAACTGCTTCTTTCGCTCCACGTTGACCGTACAAGTGTAACGGTTTCTCCACGTTGGGAAGACAAGTGTAATGTTTACTCTGACTAAGATACGTTGTATTAATGGGCGCCAAGACCTCAACGCTATGTTGAAATCTAAATTTATATTTAACAACACCTAGCTCTGGTAGAACACCTTCAAGAATCTTCACACTCAGATCGTGGTATGATTTGATCATTAACCCAACTAACAATTGTATCAGGAGAAGGAATTTGGTCTATATCTAATGCTACCTACTGAAAGCAAAGATTGCATAGTATAAGAAATGAATTTATTATATAAAAAACAAGTAGTGGCAATTTTAATAATAATAATAATAATAATAATAATAATAATAATAATAATAATAATAATAATAATAAATTTAAATTGGAGCGTAACGATTTGAATTTACCACTAGAGAATTACGTGAAAACGGAGTCGGATGAATTACTGATTTTACTATTATTCCCAAGCTAAGAAGTTACTGAATATGAAACAAAGAAACGAGAGATTATGTAGTTCTGAGTCATTCGCGCTTACCATTGGAAATTGCCGTGGCATTTCCCTCGTACTTGATGCTGAAGAGAGCTTCCCACAGCCTTCTGGACGTCGCCATCTTCGTCAGTTGTGGAGATTGTTGTAGAAATGTTAAGTTATGGTCCGAACACACCGGAACCAACCACACGAGCAACCACAACGGTCAAGTTTTACAATGATAATCGACCTCCCTTCTCGGCGCGCAAACAATATATGCACTCGCCGAACCCCCTCTCCGGACCCGTCTTCTACTCGCCCGCTCTCCACTGATTGGCTGAACCACCACGCGATACTCCCCACCTAAGGGTCAATACACTCGGCGCGACGATGTCGATTACGGGTCCAGGCCATTTCGCCTTTTCTTGATGCAGCCAGCTGGAAGTGCCCCACGGCTTGCGTCACGCTTCTCGACAAGAATATACCTGTAGCTGAATTCCCAATGAATCATCTCTCTCACAATAAACTCTAACTGACAAAAATCCGTAAAATTCCGTATCATATAATTTTCCGCGATAATGTTGTTCGTAATAATTCGCTTGATAGTGTTTTCTATAACATCGAAAACCTATCTGTATACTTATAATCTTATAAAAAACGCTCCAAAAATACCTTAATAATAATAATAATAATAATAATAATAAGTTACATGAAACTTGTCTTGGCAGAACAATTTTCCTCGTTAATAAACATGGAATGGCTTCCTACTGACTTATGTCAGTGGCGTAAAATACCCTCGAAAAACACGTTACATATTCGCCTCGGATCATCGGATGTTTTACCGTGACGGCGGTACATCATGCGATTATCCCAGACACGTTAATAAAATCCCCATCCAAAATACATATTACACCAATTAAATCACCCTAAATTACATATATATACACTCATAATTTTCTTTACGCACTTTGCGTCAAAGTCTGTTGTTATATTGGATTGCCCTGTGCAATCAGTCCAATGTTTTTCATTTTGATTAATGTTCCACGGATATTTCCACCTCTCAAATATCTCTATGTTGGGAAAGATATACATAAATAATGTGTGAGCACTGTGTATTTATGATGTCACATCACACGCATCAAAGGTGTTCTAATATAGATATCACCACAGAACTTCCTTCCTTCTGGTGAAACTTAATCTCACTGATCTCACTGACCACACGATCACACTATTGTGGCTGCGCATCGTGACCATAATACTTAATCTCTCTGTGTATTAGATAAAATTAACATCGATTTCTGAAAAAAAAAGTAAGTGCGCATTACATATAACACCAAATATTTCTGTGCCGTAATCGCCCTGTCTTCTTAAGTTCCCGTATACCAAATTCTACTTAATACTAGTTCGCAACCCAGACCAGTTCACCTCACCCAAATAATACCTTTGTACTAATTACCTTAAATTACACACCTACAGCTCTTACATGGCGAGGCCATCAACAGAAATCACGTGTGCTGTTATGTATGAGTTTCATGAAGAACTGTCTCGCCTTCTGGTGGCCCATCTTTTGTCTCGTGGACGCCTTAAGCAAAAATACCCTGTACAAACGCTCACCCATCTCTAGGAGACAAATGGGAATTCACCAGTGCTACCAAATTCTGGCCTTGCTGTATCGAGACATTTTAGTGCTCAAGAGCATCCGACAATCCCGTCATATTTCCCTGTACCTTAAAAACTCTCAATTACTTATATACTACCCCCCTTTGTGACTTCTGATACGCCTGCCTGGAAGACCAGATCTCCCACGCACCAAATACCATACTTACTCATTTGATAGGCTGGCTCGCCAGCTAAACACACTCACTTTATGACACATACTTAATGTCATCACGTTGCTCCACTAGCATATTTCTCAGTGTCTGTAACGATGCCCTGTTGCTACTGTCCACACTTGCACATAAAAAAATACCGTCCTCTGCTTTAACCACAGGATAATCCCTACATAAATTTGTGTCCCTCGATAGCATGTCTGCAAGAATGTTATCTTTACCTTTAATATATTTTACTGTGAGTTTACAAGTCCTCATATGCAGTAATGCATGGTGATCTGTATGGATCTCAAATTTCCCCCCTACTAAATACATTCTAAATTTTCCCAAACTGAAAACAATACCTAAAAGCTCTAACTCAGTAATCGTGTATCTTTTCTCTGCTGCTGTCAGTCCTCGCGAGGCTAAAGATACAATGCACAGATTACCCTCATCATCCTTCTGGCACAATACTCCAGCAATGCCTATGTGCGAAGCATCTGTCATAACCACATATTCCTTATCTTTCAGGGGATATTTCAGCACTACAGCTTTCTCAAAACCTTCCTTCAGCGCTCTAAAAGCCTGATCATGCTTGGACTCCCATCTCCACCGAGTCCCACTTTTAAGCAATTCCCTGAATGGTTCTACCAACCCTGAGTATTTAAGAACGAACCTCCTGAAAAAGTTGCAAATTCCCATGTATGTTTTTAACTGTTTAACATTCTGTGGCACCTCTGCGTTAAGTATCTTATTAACCCTACTTTCTTCTGGCGTTACACCTCTACTCGACACTCTATGACCTAAAAATGTCACTTTTGACTGACAGAATGACGACTTAGACAGCTTCAAAATGAACCCTGCCTGATCTAACTTCTGAAAAACTATATCTAAATGACGTAGATGCTCCTCAAAACTGCGTGAACTAATTACCATATCATCTATGTAAATGGTTACAAACTCTCCTGTGTCGTCCCCCAATGCGATGTTTAAAGCCCTAATTAAAGCTGCTGAACTACTCTTTAAGCCATAAGGTGTTCTACAAAATTGATAAAGGTTATATTTATGACTAAAAGCTGAAAATGGTCTATCTTCGTTCATAAGTGGCACTTGCCCAAAACTGGAACTCAAATCTACACAAGTGAAATACTTCTTTCCCTCAAATGTTTGCATTAATTCCTCTATTGACATGGATTTCAGCTGATCTGAACTAATTCTACTGTTAACCAAACGAGCGTCTAAACAAATACGATCTGTGCCGTCGGCCTTGGGCACGGTGATTAAAGAATTAACATATGGACTGTTAGAGTGCTCAATAATCCCATCATCAAGCATCTGGTTAATTTGTGCTTCAACTGCACTCTGATAAGCGAAAGGTACAGGATATCTATGTCCTGTGAATACTGACCTATCAATAACGTTCAATGAATGTGTGTAGCAATTGGCCATACCAATGCGATCCTCAAAAACTCTCCTATTACACAATAACACACCATAGAGCCGAACACACTGTCCTTCCTCTATATTTCCCTGAAATGCAGCATCACGTAACGAGTCCTCTAGACTACCGTTCGTAATCACACTACCCACAAAACATGGAGAACCCCGCTCTACGGCTGGCGATATCTCATTTAAAGTACAAATCACACCTACAATACTACTTCTCTGAACATGGTCATAGAACGCTACTTCTACTTCAGAATCACCCCATTTAAATTTCAAACTCCCTACATCATAACATAAGTTACCAGACACTCTACTTAGTCACTCTGAACCCAAGATAACACTGAATACTAAATTTGGAATTACAAGACAAATCTGTTTCTCTATATGATTATTAATTTTAATGTCTACTAAAACTTGCTTAGAAATTACTTTAGACCTCTTCCCAACAGCTGTGATAACAAAAGTGCTTTTAATTGGCATCTCCTCAAAATTTACTCCAGTTCCTTTCATTTTATCATAAAAAGCACTACTTATGCAACTATTCATACAACCACTATCAATTAAAACACCTGTGTACGCCTCGGACACGTTAAATTTAACTATGGGGCTCTTACTAGACACCTCCTGAATACTACCTTCATCATTTAGTTCACGTAATATTTCATTTCTTACATTTAGGTCATAAGGTTCCTGTATAAGTGTATGGACAGGGCATGTTACAGACTGAGATTCTGACCTTACATCGCAGCCTGGTTCGTTTTTAAAGTACCGCTACTGCTTGGTGTAGTACTACTCACTACTGCACTGGTCCGGTTGTTCTGGGTTGAGTTAACGGTATTTCTCTGTCCGTTATTACCATTGGCCTGATTCCCTCCTTGACCCCTGTTCTGGTTATAATTATTGTTACGTGCAAAGCCCGTCCCAACATTTTTATTATGCATCTATTTCGATGTCCTGGGTACCTTCGCCTTTTAAAGTGCCCGCTAAGATGCCTTGGTTTGGCTAATGAACTCGAGATGGCAGCGCCTCTCGGCACTTCAAGCTGGGGTTGTGTCTTCTGCCGCTAGAGCGAGACATTTGTGTCTTCCGGCCCGTCTCATCGAGACATATTTGAAAAAGTATATTAATCTACGTCATTAAACAAAAGACTATATATGCATAATGCCGCCAAAATAACTATATAATACGTACATTGTTAAATTGTGTGTCACTCTGTGATTGGACAATTTCGATTAATATTAATGCACTGCGGCCTATAACTTTTGGGTCTCCGCCATCTTGGTAGTGGACTTCTGAGGAAAGCAAGAAGCTAGCTGGTTGTGTAAAGGTGTCTCCGTTAGCGCCGGGGGCTTGTCCCCTGGCCTCCGTGAAATGTGGATTTATTCTATCTAAAGGAAATAATCTGTGCACTGAAGGATATAAATTCGAGATTTCATCTTGAAGAGGAAATGTGGGATAATTATCGTAACTTGCTGCAAGGAGAAGTTTCATGTGTAATCAAAACGACGCGTGTGCTGGGGTAGCCATTTTGAGGCAAATCTGGTGCCTTTTAAAATTATTTAATGTGTGTTAATGATTTTGTTATTATTGTGTCTCCACAAAAAAAAGGATTTAAGGTACGTTTTATAATATATATATATATATATATATATATATTGTTATGGGAGCTCCGATATTGGCCTTATATAGATGTTTTAATACTGTATTTCATTTCGTGTTCTAGGCCTAATGTTCTTTTTTTATGTTACCTAATATGTAAATTTTTGTTTTTTCTGCGCCTTCCGGAGACACGTTTCAAGTTTATCGTACATTGTAATTTATTATTTATTTATTCATAATGTTGAATTTTGGGCTTATGCCGTGTTTTATTATATTGCAATTCGACGCGTTTCGAAAGAAACCATGTCTTTCATCGTCAGGAATAATCTGGAATACGACAATGTTGCTAAGAGAAAGCAACGAAGAACATATAGAAGGTGCCCAAAGATGGACGCCATTATAGCCCCATGTTAGGGACAACGGAAAGCAGCAGTGAATTACTTTCTCAGGGTTCTGATAATAGGTAGCCAGGATTCACTGAGATTGTAGCCGGTGTCGCGGTTGAAATTATCTGGGTGTTTACGTATTTCAACCGCCTCCCTGATGATTCTGGGACGATATTGCTTTATACGGGCAAGAACATCCACCCCTTGGAACATGACATCATGGCCAGGTGTTAAAGCATGATCGGCAACAGCTGATTTATCAGGTTGAATGAGCCTGATACATCTATTATGTTCCTTAATGCGAGTGCATATTGTTCTCGAAGTCTGCCCGATGTAAACCTTGCCACAAGTACAGGGAACTCTGTAGATACCCGGTTGTTGCAATTTAGGCAAACTGTCCTTAGTTGGTCGCAGGAGTTGCCTAATCTTAACAGAAGTTCCAAATACAGTCCGTATGTTGTATCGACGTAGGATTTTAGCAATACGATCCGTTGTGTTATGTATGTACGGAAGGTAAGCAGTTCCTCTTACATCTCTTTTCTCAACTGACGTCCTATTATTATTTGTTGGTTTCAGAACCGCAGAAATCAAAGCCTTGCTATAACCGTTGCTCTCAAAGGTGGTTCGCAGGGTGTTAATTTCTTCTTGTAAAGAAGACACTTCACAAATCCTCCTAGCCCTGGTAGTTAGAGTTGTAAGGATACCATGTTTCTGGGCAGGGTGATGGTGAGAACTTGCGTGGAGATATCTATTGGTGTGTGTTGGCTTACGAAAAACGCTGTGTCCTAAAGATCCATCCTCTTTCTTGGTGACGAGAACATCTAAAAAAGGTATTTTGCCGTCAGATTCCTTTTCCATGGTGAAACAAATAGAAGGGTGCTGGAGATTAAGGTGATCCAGGAAATGGCTAAGATTTTCCTCACCTTCCGTCCAAACAACGAACGTGTCATCCACATAACGCCACCAGATCTTCGGTTTGAAAGGAGCCGACGACAAAGCTTTGCAACAACCGGGTATCTACAGAGTTCCCTGTACTTGTGGCAAGGTTTACATCGGGCAGACTTCGAGAACAATATGCACTCGCATTAAGGAACATAATAGATGTATCAGGCTCATTCAACTTGATAAATCAGCTGTTGCCGATCATGCTTTAACACCTGGCCATGATGTCATGTTCCAAGGGGTGGATGTTCTTGCCCGTATAAAGCAATATCGTCCCAGAATCATCAGGGAGGCGGTTGAAATACGTAAACACCCAGATAATTTCAACCGCGACACCGGCTACAATCTCAGTGAATCCTGGCTACCTATTATCAGAACCCTGAGAAAGTAATTCACTGCTGCTTTCCGTTGTCCCTAACATGGGGCTATAATGGCGTCCATCTTTGGGCACCTTCTATATGTTCTTCGTTGCTTTCTCTTAGCAACATTGTCGTATTCCAGATTATTCCTGACGATGAAAGACATGGTTTCTTTCGAAACGCGTCGAATTGCAATATAATAAAACACGGCATAAGCCCAAAATTCAACATTATGAATAATAACACGGGCCGTGAAAGTCTAAATGACAATATTATTTATTTAGTTTATTTTCTTTATGGGTATTCTCATTGTGATTAGTTGGTTCTTTTCTTTTCGTAATCTTAGGGATTGGCCTATTGTTTATTTGTTTTACGATCCGTAGCATCCTAAATTGCCTCGTTTTAATCGTGTTAAGGTGTAATTATTTCCTCTATTTCTTATCTCTGGTGACGATTAATTTTAAAAGGTAATTGTTTGCCGTAATTCGGCTAGACATGCAGTCATCTGTTTCGTGGCCATGTTTTTTTGTTTTGCCAGAGTGCATTGTGGTCTGGTGTGTGTAATTCTCTTGGCGTCGAGCGGGACACTCAAACGTGTTGTGGTGGGAGATAAGAATGTTTTTTGTTAATCTTGTTGATTTTCCTTTGTGTTTTTTTTTTGTGAGTGTTCCTGAGTATACCGCCGTCATGAAAGTTTTGGATTTGTAAATTGGTCCTATTTTTTTTTAACTTTTCGTTTCCTCGTGGCTTAGCTGTCTGCATGTCGAGTCAGTTTTGCGTGCCTTAGTGGTTTATCAAGCCCTTTCTTATTAGGTGATCCCTGTCTGCTGGCTTTCTTTCTTTTGGGCTTTATTATATATATATATATATATATTTTTAATTAAATGTTTCCGTTTAGCTCAGCAAGCTAAAGCCTTCTCTTGTTTCCATAGGTATTTGACTTGTTTTGGCCTTAAGCCAATGTGCATCACCAGAGCGCTTTTTGTGGCTATAGGAGTTTTTTTCTTATGTTGTGTTTGCTGGAGGATCTTATTAAATTATATTTTCTTGCCCCTTTTTCGTGATTAAATGTTTTTTTAAATATTAAGGAACTGTTGTGGCATTATTTCGTCTGTGGTAGTTCTGTGGGTTATTGGAGTGTATCTGTAGACGAGCCTGTGCGTTTTCCTCTTCTCCAACTTCCTTCGCCTATAGGTTTTCTTCTGTTGGGGCATGTCTACTGGCGGTGAGTTGCAGTTAGCGGAGCGGACCTCTAAGAAAAGGTAAGTAGGCCCATCCACCCCGTCCACACCCCGTTTCATTTTGGTAGCAGAGCGAGCTCGTGTATCGCTTCAGCAGCTATCCCCTTCCCCTTACCCGCAGGCTCGTTTATGGACCCTTCTGGTGCTGATAGGACGGTTACTGGTGAGATGTGTCATGTCAGTGTGCTTAATGTTATTTTATGTTAATCCTTGTTGTTTGTTTGGTTTCATGTATTCCTCTAAAAATCCATGTGGTGATATACGGAAGTGACCTGTTCCAAGCAAGGTTTCTGTGATGAATTATGTCCTATTTATGATGCAACATTCCCAATGGAGAAGAGGTTTGGTAAGTGATTGGCATGTATTCTTGGCATGGGAAGTGTGTTTTTTTTGGATATTCTGATAGCCTACATGCTGCGAGTGAAGGCGTCGAGGAACCCTGTCTGAAGCTGTTCGCCCTGTGATTTGTAGCAATTTGTTGTATTTTAGCAAAGCAAGCGATGACGTCTGCAGTCCTGAGCAACGTTGTGCATGATTTTATTTGTCGAAATTTCAGGTATCGAGGCAGTGTTGGTGTCTAGGAAGACTGTTGTGTTCCTATATGTTTCCTTTGCATGGAATTCTGTTATGATATGCTGTCCTCGTGATTTATTTATTATGGAACTGTCACGCCTACTGGTGTTATGGCGAAGTGTAGTCCGATTAAAAGGGCTAACCTATGGAAATCAGCCCTCCCTATGTCCCTACTGTAGTGTCAAAAGGCACATTTAACGTGCATGTCACATTTATTTGCTAGGAATTCTTCCCAAATTTATTCAAGGTAAGTGTTTGTTTTGAGATGTTTTTATCGCAGTGTGCGGTTTGTAAATTGTTGTTCATACACTTACTTTATGCTGCAATCGTTCTGGGATGAGTGTGTATTTTGTGCAAATCGTGTCTGGATGTATGTGTTAACGTTAGATTTTGATTTAGATTTGTAGGGTGGGGTAATTTAGGGTTTGTTGTGTTTGCAAAAGTAAGTCTAGGATCGTATTTTTATTAGTTGCTTTCCTTGTAATTTAGAACTAAACCTAATATGTAGGTGTGTTTTACGTGGAGATATCTACTGTCTGGGGTTAGCTAGGTTAGAAGTACGGGATTCTTTCTTAGTTTGATCCCTGGGCAGGTTGTATATAGGACTTGCACGATCCGAATGGCTCAGGTATGGGACTGGTCTGTTCGATGACATGCAAGCGTGTGTCATGTAATGTAATTGTCTGGGTATTGTGTTTTAAATTGTGTTTGTTTGTGTCATGATGTCTCTACGACGACATAACTTGCATATTTGAGTATTAATGGGAATTATTTTTGTGGGTGGTTAAATCTTATGCATTGCTGGTATTTGAGTATGTTGTGCGATGAATATTTTGTGGGGAATATGAGGTCTCAGTTCATGAACAGCCATAATGTAATGTGCTTTCCGGTTAATTAATTAATATAGGGTCTTCAAAATTTACTGGGGTAAAATTTCTATTGGACATTGTGGTCATCAGCTTCTGTAAGTCAGCTTGTTTTGCGTTCTAAGCTCGTAATCTGTTTTTTCTGGAAATCAGGGTCATCAGTTGCCTAATGTTAACTGTAAATGACATAGGCCTTCTGTTTAGTTCTTGCTAAGGTAATCACGGTCATCAGCCTCTGTAATTTGAGTAAATTTTCTGCTTTTGACTGGTAATTTTAATTCTCTTCTGCTTAAATCGTTAGGAATGGTGCGTTAGTTTTCCCTGTTATCCTCGTCTTGCGACAAGAGCGGCTTGTTTTCTCATCTAACCGTATTTTCGGGCCATGTTAGGCATCCTTTGGTTGTACGTGTTCGTGTCTTAAACCTGAACGAGGAAACCTCATTTGTACCTCTTGTACTGTTGAACTTAGTTCTTTTTATGTTGGATTTTTCTCACCCAGGCGGATTTCGGCTGTATAGTCATCGGGTGTCGAACCTCTATTTCGTTCCTTGTGTTAGTGTACTGGTGTTTTGTTTTCTGCGCTGCCATTTCCCTTCCGTTTTTTGTCGTTTCTGTAACGGTGTTTTTATTTCTCATTATCCCCATGCCAAGCAATGTGTGCGGTCACGAACCAACAAATGTAGATGCATACATGTCAGCTTAATTAATTTTCTTTTCCTAAGCCCTAAGGCAAACAAATATTCAGAGTGCATCTGCCGCACATAAAACGAGGTGGAGAGATTGGTAATGAAGAAATGGTACCATAAATTTGTAAACTGATATTTTGTATAATGTAGAGTATCCCTAACCTTCATTGAAGCCTACAGGCATCTGTTTCTTCTGGAATTTTGAATTGGATTTGCAAACTCTACTGGGATACAGCTTGTAACTGTTAGGTAATTCCCATTTAATGGTAAAATTTTAACATCGTGTAATAGCCTACCCTTTGTAAAATTGTAACTAATTTTGATGTTCACGTAGAAGATGCTAGCATGTAAGTTGGACTCGGTGGGAGACCTAACTCATGGTATTCTTGTATACCTGTTTCCTTGGGAATTTGAGTGGTCATTCCTCTACTCTAGTTCCTTCTGAATGTATGATCGTTCAACTCGTGTACTCTAGAAAAGTCTAACTAGTCTGAAAAAACGTAACCTTATTTAATGAACTATTGTGAGCACGGATCTAGGGCATGGTCAGGATTTTCTTCATATAAATTCAACTTGTTTCTCATATGTAAAATGTATTAAGAATTAGTAATTTCTGTAAATTTTTATTGTTGAAATAAGATTAACGACTTTATTGTAAATGGCTGCCCACTCGTCGCATGGTATCTTGCACATTGCATCCACCTACTTCTTCAAAAGCTAACACCATTGGATTTATTGAATATTTACCTAACGCGTCTCGGACTCTGAAAGCACTGCAGGTGCTGGTGTAATGCGTTTATGAGGACTTATGGACACAGTGATGCTGTTACTAAGTGGTTTGCGAGGTGATCAATTATCCCATCACTGATAATCTGACCCTGCACTCCTCCTAACCAAAACGATGCGGTTTTATCCATCAATTGGAGTTAACTGGTGAACATTATCTTCTGGAAACAATGCTTGGTGAATCGAATAGTTATGGAGTACTGCCTATGCCCAGGCATATTCGTGAACGGTGTTCACGCTTAAGGGAGGGAGACTGTTACGTGCAAAGCCCGTCCCAACATTTTTATTATGCATCTATTTCGATGTCCTGGGTACCTTCGCCTTTTAAAGTGCCCGCTAAGATGCCTTGGTTTGGCTAATGAACTCGAGATGGCAGCGCCTCTCGGCACTTCAAGCTGGGGTTGTGTCTTCTGCCGCTAGAGCGAGACATTTGTGTCTTCCGGCCCGTCTCATCGAGACATATTTGAAAAAGTATATTAATCTACGTCATTAAACAAAAGACTATATATGCATAATGCCGCCAAAATAACTATATAATACGTACATTGTTAAATTGTGTGTCACTCTGTGATTGGACAATTTCGATTAACATTAATGCACTGCGGCCTATAACTTTTGGGTCTCCGCCATGTTGGTAGTGGACTTCTGAGGAAAGCAAGAAGCTAGCTGGTTGTGTAAAGGTGTCTCCGTTAGCGCCGGGGGCTTGTCCCCTGGTCTCCGTGAAATGTGGATTTATTCTATCTAAAGGAAATAATCTGTGCACTGAAGGATATAAATTCGAGATTTCATCTTGAAGAGGAAATGTGGGATAATTATCGTAACTTGCTGCAAGGAGAAGTTTCATGTGTAATCAAAACGACGGGTGTGCTGGGGTAGCCATTTTGAGGCAAATCTGGTGCCTTTTAAAATTATTTAATGTGTGTTAATGATTTTGTTATTATTGTGTCTCCACATAAGAAGGATTTAAGGTACGTTTTATAATATATATATATATATATATTGTTATGGGAGCTCCGATATTGGCCTTATATTGATGTTTTAATACTGTATTTAATTTCGTGTTCTAGGCCTTTTTTTAATGTTACCTTATATGTAAATTTCTGTTTTTCTGCGCCTTCCGGAGACACGTTTCAAGTTTATCGTACATTGTAATTTATTATTTTATTTTTTAATTTTTTTATGGGTATTCTCATTGTGATTAGTTGGTTCTTTTCTTTTCGTAATCTTAGGGATTGGCCTATTGTTTATTTGTTTTACGATCCGTAGCATCCTAAATTGCCTCGTTTTAATCGTGTTAAGGTGTAATTATTTCCTTTATTTCTTATCTCTGGTGACGATTAATTTTAAAAGGTAATTGTTTGCCGTAATTCGGCTAGACATGCAGTCATCTGTTTCGTGGCCATGTTTTTTTGTTTTGCCAGAGTGCATTGTGGTCTGGTGTGTGCAATTCTCTTGTCGTCGAGCGGGACACTCAAACGTGTTGTGGTGGGAGATAAGAATGTTTTATTTTGTTAATCTTGTTGATTTTCCTTTGTGTTTTTTTTTTGGCGAGTGTTCCAGAGTATACCGCCGTCATGAAAGTTTTAGATTTGTAAATTGGTCCTATTTTATTAATTGTTTTTAACTTTTCGTTTCCTCGTGGCTTAGCTGTCTGCATGTCGTGTCAGTTTTGCGTGCCTTAGTGGTTTATCAAGCCCTTTCTTATTTGGTGATCCCTGTCTGCTGGCTTTCTTTCTTTCTTTTGGGCTTTATTATATATATATTTTTTTAATTAAATGTTTCCGTTTTGCTCAGCAAGCTAGCATGTAAAGCCTTCTCTTGTTTCCATAGGTAATTGACTTGTTTTGGCCTTAAGCCAATGCGCATCACCAGAGAGTTTTTTTTGTGGCTATAGGAGTTTTTTTTCTTATGTTGTGTTTGCTGGAGGATCTTATTAAATTATGTTTTCTTGTCCCTTTTTCGTGATTAAATGTTTTTTTAAAATATTAAGCAACTGTTGTGGCATTATTTCGTCTGTGGTAGTTCTGTGGGTTATTGGAGTGTATCTGTAGACGAGCCTGTGCGTTTTCCTCTTCTCCAACTTCCTTCGCCTTTAGGTGTTCTTCTGTTGGGGCAAGTGTACTGGCGGTGAGTTGCAGTTAGCGGAGCGGACCTTTAAGAAAAGGTAAGTACATCCACCCTAGCCACCCTGTGTCAATTATTATTGTTATTATACCTACCTTGGTTACCCCTAAAATCATTATTTCGGCCTTGATTTCCTCTGAAATCATTATTTCTACCTTGGTAGTCTGTACCATACCCATTTCCTCTGTACTGGTTCTGCTGATTATTATTATCATTATTCTGGTTCTGGACGTTGGCCCCTTCGCCACTGTTCCCTTGAATATCCTGATTCCTATTCTCATTAGGCCTGTTATTATGGTTACCCTGGTTCCTACCGAAATTCTCCTCGTAACCCCCTCTTCCCAGAGCATCGAATGTACTTAATAAATTTTCCACTTGTGAAATAGATTTAACATTTTGGATACAGGCAGCTTCTTTGATTCTATATGGAAAATGTCTTAGTAATAGCCTGACTACATCACTTTCCTCCCTCAAACCATCCAGATACTTGCTCGTCAATACCTGTCCTAAAAAGTACTCGGTCATAGTGTAATTTCCTCTCGGGTTATATTTCCCACACACAATTCCCTCACGATGCTGAGACTGAATTACCTCATTCCAAAATTTCTCACAAAATTTAACTTTAAAATCTGAAATATTCTCGAAATTGTCTCTGTAGACAGCAAACCAGTTTCTTGCCTCCCCTACAAACGCTTGCTCTAAAATCTCAACTACCTGGCACCACTCAATACTACCATCTTCCAACCTCTCCCTGAATTTACTTTCTATTGCATTCATGAACTCCATTGGACAACCCTCCCGATTACTGAATTTGCCTAGTTCTATTTCCCTGTGTGTGCTATTCACATAAACTGGCCTACTCTGGCTATTTTCCTGCCTAATTCTAGCTTGCAACTTCTGTTCTAATTCAACAATTTTCTCCTCAGCTTTTCTTTCAATATTAGTTACAGTTAACCAAATGCTCCCTTCCGATGCTTCAACTTTACCACTTAACTTAGCTTGTTTCTCATTAATCTCATTAATGCTTTCCTTATTCCTCTCCCTTAAATCATTAACTTCAGTGATTGTTTCTGCATGAACTTTATCAATTCTTCCCCCCAGCTGTTCTTTAACCTCTTTAGTTGCTACCTGAATTTTGTCAATTTCTCCCCCCAATTGCTTTTTGACCTGCTGTGTTTCAAGTTTCACTAGTTCTTTTAAATTTTCAGCCTGTGTACTGATTCTAATTTCTAACTCCTCCTGTACTTTTCCTAATTTTCTGTCTACATCTGCAACAATCTCTTTAGTCTTCTCTTCCATCACCCCTCTGATCTCACCTCTAATCAGCTCAAATTTATCACTAATTTCCCTACTGTTTTGTTCAAGTTTAGCATTTAAAGTTTCAGTACTCTCTTTATTTTCCCTGCTGTTTTGTTCTAGTTTAGCATTTAAACTATCGCTCAATTCCCTATTACTCTCTTTATTTTCCCTACTATTTTGTTCGAGTTTAGCGTTTAAAGCATCTGTGCTAATGTCATTTTGTTGCATAAACTGAAGAAGCAAACTCTCTAACCCTGCTTGACTGTTTGGATTACCCCCCTCAGTATCGGGATTTACCTCCGACATCCCTGTACTGCTTTCATTTTCAAGATTAGCCATACTGCTCGTATCTTCACTATCCAACTGGTGACCACTACGCAACTTCATCTCTTCCTCAACACTACCCATGCTGATACACACCGACAAATGAAAAACCCCCAAAATACAGGCACAGAAATATATACCCTTCTCCTTCCACAACTGTTATTAGGTTTTCGGCCTCACGTTGGTAGCGACAATTGTAATGGTTTCTTTTGCTCCACGTTGAGCGTACAATTGTAATGGTTTCACTTAGTCCTGCCTTGCACTTTAAAATACATATATAAGAAGCTCCACAGTTTGGCGGCAAGTGTAATGTTTACTGTGACTAAGATACGTTGTATTAATGGGCGCCAAGACCTTAACGCTATGTTGAAATCTAATTTTATATTTAACAACACCTAGCTCTGGCAGAACACCTTTAAGAATCTTCACACTCAGATCGTGGTATGATTTGATCATTAACCCAACTAACATTTGTATCAGGAGAAAGAATTTGGTCTATATCTAATGCTACCTACTGAAAGCAAAGATGGTATAGTATAAGAAATGAATTTATTATATAAAAACAAGTAGTGGCAATTTTAATAATAATAATAAATTTAAATTGGAGCGTAACGATTTGAATTTACCACTAGAGAATTACGTGAAAACGGAGTCGGATGAATTACTGACTTTACTATTATTCCCATGCTAAGAAGTTACTGAAATACTGAATATGAAACAAAGAAACGAGAGATTATGTAGTTCTGAGTCATTGGCGCTTACCATTGGAAATTGCTGTGGCATTTCCCTCGTACTTGATGCTGAAGAGAGCTTCCCACAGCCGTCTGGACGTCGCCATCTTCTTCGTCAGTTGTGGAGATTGTTGTAGAAATGTTAAGTTATGGTCCGAACACACCGGAACCAACCACACGAGCAACCACAACGGTCAAGTTTTACAATGATAATCGACCTCCCTTCTCGGCGCGCAAACAATATATGCACTCGCCGAACCCCCTCTCCGGACCCGTCTTCTACTCGCCCGCTCTCCACTGATTGGCTGAACCACCACGCGATACTCCCCATCTAAGGGTCAATACACTCGGCGCGACGATGTCAATTACGGGTACAGGCCATTTCGCCTTTTCTTGATGCAGCCAGCTGGAAGTGCCCCACGGCTTGCGTCACGCTTCTCGACAAGAATATACCTGTAGCTGAATTCCCAATGAATCATCTCTCTCACAATAAACTCTAACTGACAAAAATCCGTAAAATTCCGTAATCATATAATTTTCCGCGATAATGTTGTACGTAATAATTCGCTTGATAGTGTTTTCTATATCATCGAAAGCCCATCTGTATTGTTATAATCTTATAATAAAAAACGCTCCAAAAATACCTTAATAATAATAATAAGTTACATGAAACTTGTCTTGGCAGAACAATTTGCCGCGTAAATAAATATTGAATGGCTTCCTACTGACTTATGTCAGTGGCGTAAAATACCCTCGAAAAGCACGTTACATATTGTAATAGAAAACGGAATACAATGAATGCAAAACATGGCAACAAGAAGTATTTGGAAAGGAAGCAAATAAAGCCAGAGTTCGAAAGATGGAAACTGCATATAGATGAACCCAATATTTTATGTACTGTATAAAAAAGCGATATCCTTCAGAGCTAAGCTAAGACACTATACCACGGTGAATAAACCTGAAGCACTCTACTGATTCTAAACAAAACAAAGAGGAGAAATAGAGGAGTGAAAGAGAAAGAACGAAGAATTCTATGTTATTCAAAACCAGTTGTCAAACACTAAAGAATGTAGTTTAATCACTGCTTATACGTACATGTTTCGGTGTTCAAAGACACCTTCGTCAGCGTAGATTGAATTCAAATATTATTAAAACTAAGTTTACAAAGGTAAAAGAGAAAATCGATATTCTTACAAAACACTATTAGAAATTTAAAAGAAGGAAAGCTCACAAAAAGAATTAGATAACATATCAATAAATAAAAAAGAATGAAGATAAATGTACCTTAGAGGACTGCTTGCTAATAAATATGGTTCGATTATAGTTGTACGAAGGACGTCCAGAAAGTAAGCTCCGTTTGGTAATTAAATTAAATTGTGTACAGATACAGAAAAAATATTTATTGCACAACATTCTACACCTCTTAAACTACCTTTTCACATAACTGCCGAACTTTCGCAGGCATTTGTCATAGCGTGGCACAAGTTTTTGGATACCTCTTCATAGAAGTTTGCCGCCGACCCGTAAACGAGAGTGAAGACTCCCCTTAAGATATCCTACTGTTTGGTCACTACTGTTAGGCAAATTGCGTGCTTACCAGGAGAACTGCGTATGTTTAGGAGTTCTCCTGACCACATACGCAATTTGCCTAACGGTGATGGCCAAACAGTAGTATATCTTACAGGGGAGTCTTCACTATCGTTTACGGGTCGGCGGCAAACTTCTATGAAGAAGGTATCCAAAAAGTTAAGCCACGCTATGACAAATGCCTGCAAAATTTCGGCAGTTATGTGGAAAAGTAGTTTATGAGGTGTAGAATGTTGTGCAATAAATAATTTTTCTGTATCTGTACACAATTCAATTTTATTACCAAACGGAGCTTACTTTCTGGACGTGCCTCGTATATTTTAACATTGAAGTAATGTAAAGTTTGAGATCCTGGAATTGTGCACGAACAAGGATGTAGTCTTGTTGTGGATGCGGGGTTATTCCCGAGCGCCGAGTGGAGGTTGAGTCACCTAGCTAGAGAGACTTGACAACGATGGGCCGTTGATGTGTCCAGGGTATTTTGGAGACCAGGAGGGATGTTCCGTACATGGTCATATTTTAATTCTGTTACTGTGATTGGTTGGAGCCCGTGGTTGAAGCCAGGTAAACCAATGGCTGTGGAGGGGGATGATGACTGTGACTTAGATCTGAGGAGGCAAGAGGGAGACTCTCAATTTAGAACTCCGGGCGGGAGTAGACTCAATTTTTAGACCGCGTGTGGAGCGGAACTCAATTTTAGGATCCCGGGCGGATCAGTACTCAACCTTCGGTATTGCACGAGGGAATAGGACTTGTCTTTTGGTATTGTGTGCTTTTGTTGGTCGAGGAGGAAGTATTACAGAGTAACACTAGTTGTGTTTAGGATACAATTACTGAAGTTGCTGGCTATAAGTTCCCTAGTGAATGATAAGCCTAGTTTCAAGTATATCGCCAAGGTTGCTTCTCACGAATTGCACAAAGTATTGTGATCTAAAATCTGTATACCAATATTCCGAGACGGTAGCGGCAAATTTATTCTTTGACGAATGCTAGTCAAATATGCTAGGCATTAGTAAATTTATGAGCGGAGTTAATGCGAAGAACCAACACACGGATTTTAAGCATGTAAATTGAATCAGATCCACAAAGCAGTTTGAATCGTTGGATGCTGACCATCAAAGTAACACACATATTCTTAATAATTACAAAGCTGACGTGTGAAACAAATTTAAGTTGTGCTGCGAGTATATAGGACTAATTCTTTGGGAGAACTTACCCCAGAATTAGTAGAGTAAGGTCGCCACTGCTGAAGCCAACATCTGTAAGTAACAGTCACCATTATTCCCGAGGGTCATCTGTATTATGTCATATGTGTACCTGGGTAAATATGATAGGGAGTGGTAATTTAATCTGTACGAGGAGGATCCTGCGATTGTTTGTTTATACTATGTCTGGGTTGATGATACACGATCGATTTTACCAGAATTTCAAGTGCTTTCATTTATTAGGCCACCAGTGTAGTTAGGTGTGAATGTCTATTGCTGTTGATTATATCGTATAAGTGTTTAACCCACACGCACCCCGTATATATATATAAGTACAGTGGAACTTGGATAATTCGAACCTCAAGGGACCAGTAAAAAAAATCGAATCATCCAAACATTCGAATTAAGGAAGTTCTTTGAAAAAAGTACAGAAAATATTCAAATTTTAAGTTTTCAGCCAATAATCTTTATTAAACAGAATAGTACCTCAAAAGTTTCAAATGATATTGCACAATAAAAGCAAAATGTACTACAGTATTCACCTATTTAATGACAGTAGTAATCCAGCAATCTCAAGTCTTAGAGAAAACTACTGTTTTTCAAAAAAGTTTGAGATCTTTACTTGTTTCCTAGAATTAAGTCTCTCGGCCACCACAAAAGAACCTAACAAATTTAACGAACGGAAAACAGAATCACTTACGTCATTTCTACTTTCAAAAAAACGCCTAAGTTCTGTGATGTGGTTTGTTGCTTGGGCTGCACTCGGAATAGTTTTTACGGGAACTTTCTCCACGAGTTCATCGTCAGATCCGTCGTCACCATCTTCGGATTTCAGTACATCGGCGATGATTTCTGCGTCGGTCAGCTCACCACAAACTGCGACATTTTCGTCCACGTTGACGAAGTCCTCGAACGAGATGGCAGGATCGGTGATTAGGTCATCCCAGCCGTCAACTGGAGGCACAGTTTCCACTGCAGTTTCGATGGAGCTTTCTTCAGAGATTTCCTTTATTTCGAACCCTGCTTTTCGAAAACAGTTCTTTATTGTTTTCGAAGTCACTTGGTCCCAAGCCTGATTACACATTCGGGATGCCTGAAGAATGTCGAGCTTGATTTTGAGAGCGTCGTAATCCCCAGAAAGGATATTTTCAACCAACAAACGCCTATAAAAGTGTTTTAGATTTTTTATTATTCCCTGGTCCATAGGCTGAATAACGGAGGTCATGTTGGCAGGGAAAAAGATCACTTTCACATTTTCCATCAGTGGTATGGTGTTGTGAGCAGTACAGTTGTCAATGAAAAGGATGACTTTTCGTTTTTCTTTTATGAACTTTTTGTCCAATTTCAACAGCCAGTTCTGAAAAAGACTTCCAGTCATCCACGGTTTTGGGCTATTAACATGGTTCACTGATATCGATTTAAAGTTTTTGAAGCAACGTGGATTTGCCGACTTGCCGATCATCAGCAGAGGGAGCTTTTCCATTCCGTCCATGTTTGCACCAACTAGCAGCGTTATTCTTTCTTTGCTCAGCTTTCCTCCGTGACATGTATCGACTTTAAATGCGAGCGTTCTATTTGGTGTGCATTAAAAAAAAAGACCCGTCTCGTCAACATTGAATATGTCCTTAGGGTTTCTGTCCTGAATCATTTCTTCTAAATCCTTTTTCCATTGATTGGCTTCTTGCTGGTTAACAGCCCCGCTTTCACCACAAACGTATTTAAACGAAATTTGATTTCGTTCCTTGAAGCCATCTAGCCACCCAGTGCTAGCTTTACAATTTGATTTGCCTAATTCGGTAGCAAACAGTTCAGCTTTGTCTCTTAAAAGTGGACCACTAAGAGGAATCTTCTTATCCCTTGTTTGTTTGAACCATTTTAAAACGCACTGATCCACATCTGAATTTTCCGGTTCCCTCAACCTTTTTCGGCCTTTGCCACTCTCACTTTCACAACCGAGAATTTTGTCTTTATTTTTAAGTATGTTGACAACGTGTTTGGAGGAATCCCGAAAGCCTTTGCAATTTCAGATTTTTTCTTCATTCCCTTTTCCACTTCTTTAATGACCGCTATTTTCTCCGCCAAAGTCAAAGTTTTGTATGGAACCCGAGGTTTGGATGACGACATCTTAGCTCTGCACACACACTTTAAAACACAGACAAAACCAAACTTCTAAACAGCCACAAGTCTTATGAAACCACTCAGAATACTGCAGTACACAGCACGCACTACCAGACAGGTGTAAAGGATGATCACACTCTTATGAATTATGAGATATGGAGCGTTGCAGAACAAAGGGTGGGGGGATGGGCATTGACCTCGGAAGGAGCGTCGCATGCGTGTTGTTAGTCACGTAGGCAAATCAATCGAGTAGGGGTCGCATGCCGATGATGCAACGTCATTTTCCGGGAATTCATGAGTTCATGACCCACCTGTTTGACTTCCGATCGGCTCTTTACTCGTAAAAACTTTGAATTATCCAAAATATAATTCGAATTAACCACGATTTTTTAGCATTGATTGTATACAAAATGCTAGGGACCAAGAGAAAAATTCGAATTAAAGAAGATTTCGAATTATAGAAGTTCGAATTATCCAAGTTCCACTGTATTGAGAGGCTGGAAAGTTCCACTGTATTGAGAGGCTGGAAAGTTACAATGTATTGAGAGGCTGGAAAGTTCCACTGTACTGAGAGGCTGGAAAGTTCCACTGTATTGAGAGGCTGGAAAGTTACAATGTATTGAGAGGCTGGAAAGTTCCACTGTACTGAGAGGCTGGAAAGTTCCACTGTATTGAGAGGCTGGAAAGTTCCACTGTATTGAGAGGCTGGAAAGTTCCACTGTATTGAGAGGCTGGAAAGTTCCACTGTATTGAGAGGCTGGAAAGTTCCACTGTACTGAGAGGCTGGAAAGTTCCACTGTATTGAGAGCCTGGAAAGTTCCACTGTATTGAGAGGCTGGAAAGTTCCACTGTATTGAGAGGCTGGAAAGTTCCACTGTATTGAGAGCCTGGAAAGTTCCACTGTATTGAGAGGCTGGAAAGTTCCACTGTATTGAGAGGCTGGAAAGTTCCACTGTATTGAGAGGCTGGAAAGTTACAATGTATTATATTTTGGCTTGGCAATATCCAAATTGTTTCGTGCGACTTTTACATATAAAATACAAGGTTAGACCACATCAATGTGCTACAGACTGCCGTATCCATTAAGGTTGATTTATAGGCACATTACGTACGATAATATTGAACCACACTGAAGGACTGTGATATAACTGGATGATACATCATACAGCAGCGACGTCTGTTTCACTATAATCGATCCAAGCAGTCCCTTAAGGTACATTTATCTTCATTCTATTCTTTTTTATTCATATTATCTAATTCTTTCTGTGAGCTTTCTTTTTTATTTAAATGTCTAGTGTTTTGTTAGGATATCCATTTTCTCTTTCATCTTTGTAAACTTAGTTTTAAGATTATTCTAATTCAATCTACGCTGACGAAGGTGTCATTAAACAGTGAAACATGTACGTATAAGCAATGATTAAACCACATTCTTCAGTGTTTGACAACGCGGTTTTGAATAACATTGTACTATCAGTCAACACGGATATTAATTACTACCATTGTCATAATGGTTAATGTTTACGCATTTTATGGAGGATTCTGAGGAAAATATTGGGGCCAGAAAAGGAGAGCAGGAAAAGGAGGAATAGTGACTTGTACAGCCAGGCGGAGAAACTTACGGGCACAATACGTAAGAAAAGAATGTCACCTCACAAGGATGAACAACAGTAGGAACATTGCCAAGTTCAAGTCCATCACAAAAAGGGTTGAAAAAACAAGCAAAGGTGTCCAAGAATTTGGAATTAATCCTGAAGATATAGCTTACTAAGCAGAACGGGGTTTCGAGGGAAGGTTGGTACATGCAAAGCGTTTCAGCAAAATCATAGCTCAAAAACCAAGGACATCAGGAGGTCTGAAGACAGAAGGAGACTAAACGACCGTGTGAAAAAATTCTGAGAGGAGAAACAGAGATTGGCAAGTCGGCCGATTGATTACTGCGATCCACAATAGGACAAAATTGACAAAACAAGAAGAAGAAGAAGAATGATAATAATAGTAATAGTAGTAATAAATAATAATAATAGTAATAATAATCCATACCAAGGGACTAAGAACACCTACAATAAGAAGTGCCTCTCCCGCAACACCAAAATAAAGCACTATCAGACACTCAATCGCCCTGAAGCCTTATATTCCTCTGAATGCCTCTTATTAAACAGGAGAGGTCTCACGGACAAACTTGAAAGTCAAGAGAGGAAGATATTGGCACCAGTCAAGAAAGGGAGTGAACACAAAAGACGACCCAACCGGGACTTCTACGCAGGGTGTCATTTATGTACTTGAGTACCCTTAAGGGGCGTGTAGGGGATGGGCAGAGAATCAATTTGAGATAGGGAAGCTGGGGTCGGAATGGCCTCCTAACCCCAGAAAACAGGTTTGTTTCAGGACCTCGGCCCCTGTAAAGAAGGCAAGCGCGCCATGTACTACTCTGAGGTCAGGCACTCTTTCGCTGCCAACGGGCTTGGCGCGATCATCGCTCAACGCTGCGTTAGCCGACATGGCTTCCTATCTTATACCGGGGTTTACTCATTCCTTCTTTCATTCTTGATAAACCTTGTTGAAGGGCAAGATGTTGTCTCGAAACGTCGTTTTTTAAAATTTCTGTGTCATGTGACCTAATCATGTGACTAAGCCCCCTCCGACCCCTCGAAAAATAAATAAATAAAAAGAAAAAATGAAGGCAAGGCACCCCAGGAAAAACGAACCCGGGGCACCGCGCCTCGCTGCTATCCTCTCGGCTAGCGTTGATCGGTGGTCGCGCCAAGCCCGTTGACAGCGAAAAAGTGCCTGACCTCAGAGTACCACATGGCGCGTTTGCCTACTTTACAGGGGGTGGAGGGCATGAAACAAACCTGTTTTCTGGGCTTAGGAGGCCATTACGACCCCAGGTTCCCTATCTCAATTTCATTCTATACCCATCCCCAACACGCCCCTTAAGGGTACTGATGTACATAAATGACACCCTGTAGATACAGACGTGTGTAGGAAGAGACGTCTAGCAGTTTATGGATACGTCTCCAGAACGCAGCTTCTCACATACTGGCTGGTAGAAGAGCTGGGAGTTACAGAAAAAGACATTAAAGATCAAACGTCTCTCAGGAGTAAACTAAAGCACATGAAGTTCCAGGACAAACCCCCAAGGAAGAAGAAAGGCGGCCTCCGAACAAAGGAGAGAAAGGAACAACACAGCCAGAAGATGCGTGACATCAAGACCCATTCCAAACACAATAGTTGAATGTCGTGGCCCGGAGTTGGCCTATACGGAAAAAGAGAGAGAAACAATCCAAAAACACACGCATTTGATCGACACTGCTTTGCCAAGTATACACAGCATGCAACACTTGTCCTCTCAGCAACAGGAGGGGATCCTACAACTTGCTGAACAGTTCAAACCTCCCCACCACATAAGGACACCAACTTGTAGTAACCTTCTGTAACAACAACAATAACAACAACAACAACAACAAGAGTAATAATCTACTATTATAGATAAAAACGTTTGTTTGTTCGTCCCTTATGCGTACGGTACATATACCGATTGCTGTGAAACTTTGGTGAGTTGTTGTGTACACTCCTGCCGAAGTTTCTGACTTAGTAAATCCATATTATAATAGGAAGCGCACGAGTAGATTCAACAAATGAGTGACGGCGCTCGAATTTTTTCAACATTGTCCCGTAGACTATGCGTTCATGAACCATTCATACGATTGCGATTAAACTTTCGTGAGTTGTTGTTTAGACTCCTGAAATGATATCTGGCTTAGTAAATCCATGTTACAATAGGTAGCGCACGAGTAGATTCAACAAATGAGTGACGGCGCGCGAATTTTTTCAACAATGTCCCGTAGACTATGCGTTCATGAACCATTCATACGATTGCGATTAAACTTTCGTGAGTTGTTGTTTAGACTCCTGAAATGATATCTGGCTTAGTAAATCCATGTTACAATAGGTAGCGCACGAGTAGATTCAACAAATGAGTGACGGCGCGCGAATTTTTTCAACAATGTCCCGTAGACTATGCGTTCATGAACCATTCATACGATTGCGATTACACATTCGTGAGTTGTTGTTTAGACTCCTGAAATGATATCTGGCTTAGTAAATCCATGTTACAATAGGTAGCGCACGAGTAGATTCAACAAATGAGTGACGGCGAGCGAATTTTTTCAACAATGTCCCGTAGACTATGCGCTCATGAACCATTCATACGATTGGGATTAAACTTTCATGAGTTGTTGTTTACACTCCTGCGAAGATATCTGGCTTAGTAAATCCATGTTACAATAGGTAGCGCACGAGTAGATTCAACAAATTGGTGACGGCGCGCGAATCATTTCAACAATGTCCCGTATGCGTTCATATACCATTTATTCGACTGCGATGAAACTTTGATGAGTTGTTTAGCACACTCTCAGGAATGTTTCTGGGATAGTAAATCCATTTGACAAAAGTTTAGAGCAGTTAACGGAAAAAGAAGCGGCTTCGGTGGCGTAGTCGGTAGCATGCTGAGCTTCTATGCCCAAGATCGCGGGTTCAAATCCGGCCGAAGTCGACGGATTTTTAAGAGCGTTAAAATCCCTCAGTATGCTTTCCTTCAGAGAGGAAGTAAAACCGGCGGTCCCATGTCATAGATTTGTGGCATGTTAAAGAACCTTCCACTAATTACACCTATGTGAAACTAAATTGGATAGGTTAAGAATGTAAACAACGCTCTTAGGTTACTACGTTCGTTGCCAAGAGCCGACTGCGGTGACGTCTGGTAGCTAGTTCTGAACTAGTAGTCGTCGACGGTGGCGTTTGGTGGCAAAAGTAGGAACTACTTGAAAATTGATCGTCTGCAGTGCTTAATTGAATTAAAACAGATACACACACTAATACAGTCATCACAATTAACACCGGTTATCAGACAGATTCTACACACACCCAAAGTATACGGGGCTACATGACCGCGTTGTCGCAGCCCCTAAACATAAGAACCAACCAACCAACCAACCAACCAAGAAAAAAAGATATGATGTATCCAAAAGCACTTCAACAAACAAAGTTACAACGCCAAGACTTTCTTTGATTGGCATTGCAACGCATTCCGGGTACAGCTTGTAATTAATAAAACTGGGGCCGTGCAACACCCTTTATTATTTGAACAAGACAATCCACCTGAATCTGGTTAAGAAGCACTCTGGAGAACGCTATGCTGGGACAGTAGAGCTATTCTGCACAACAGAACCCTTCAATTCCAAATCGCCACCCCTAACTCGCACAATGTATATCAAATGTTGAGAATTTATTGAAATATTAGAAGCCATTTTTCAATGTTGCCTAGTAATCTATCAGTAGAATTGGTTTTCAGTCTGTCAACACGTGTGTACCCAGGACACTGGAACTTGATTGTTTCTTGTTACTGTGTAATTTTGTACATACCGTACTGTACGAGTTTCTTGCCATAATACTGTCCCCTCACTTGGACCAATCGGCTTTCACTTGGATGAAACAGGTGATTGTGTTAACTGCGGTGATATTCTGAAGCCGAACATCTAGATCATCGGCCCCTAGGGGTGTGTGAGTACTGAAAGAAGTTGTGTAATGTGCTTAGGAAACTAACTTTCTCGCTGCCGAATGTTGCACTTGCACCTTAATTGTATTTGTCTCAAGATACTGTGACAAGTACTGCAGATAGTCTGTAGAAGTCACGTCTCGGCGCTGCGACAGTCTGCGTCATTGTCAGCAAGAATGATTTATAAACTTTTATTATTCATGTGTAACATCTTTCCTCTCGGTTGCTGGATAGTTTTCTGGGAGTGATTTTTAAAAATGGGACGGAAGTGGATCGCAACGATCGAGGTGGCACCAGCTGGCAGTGGTGGATCGAACGGAAGTGTAAGGCGCACTGCCAACTCGATCGATCGATCCAGCTGACAGTGGTAAGAGAAACAATAAGAGCGCAGTGTCGGTAATTGATACCAAGACGTACTCTCGGCCATGTGGAATGTATATGACATACTGAACGGTAAACGCTCATGCGAACTCTGGTGTCAAATGATTGAAACAAAGCACATGGTACATGTTCGAAGTCTTTCAATGGTAAAATGCCTTAATATCTAACATTGTAAGTAGTCGGCATTGCCGGTATTATGTTTCTGCACAATGGCTATTCAAATATTAACCCACATAACGGTAATGCAGTCATCAATATAATATAATCGTTGTGGTTATACGAGAATTGAGCCAGCCTTCAAGAACTATTACTGAAATTACGTGTTGGTCTGTGAATGAAGAGGACCTGTTTATAAGGAATTTAAGATTATGAGCGGTGTCGCGTCTATTAATCTAGTTGATCCATATCGTATTCTTTATTTAGGCCAGTGCTGGTGGAAGCTACAAATAATCTAATAAAATGAGTTCCGTATTATAAACTACAATATCTGTAAAACACTCCCTTTTACAATAGATTAATATTTGTGCCAATAATAGTACAAAATACCAGTGTATCAACAATTTCACGTGAGGTTTCTTCCATGTCAGATGTTACACATCATATGCGACTACTGTAAGGCTCGTAATTTTTGTAAAGTCCTCATGGACTTCCTGAAGCCATGGAGGTTGCACTTTCCATTTCTTCTGAATGTTGAGAATTTTGTTGGTCAATCTTCTCGGTCCCCAATCGTTTAATATGTCCATAGAACATCAACCTCCTCTTTCTCACGCTGACATAAATTCCTTCAAACTTGTCATAGAGTTCTTGGTTTGACCACAGTTGAAATTTGTATCCATCTCCAGGTAGCTTCTTGGGACCTACAATTTTCCGTAAGATCTTCCTTTCCTTTCTCTCAGTTTTAACAGTTTTCATGCTTGATAAGGTTTCTGCCGCATAGAGGCGCTCTGGCTTCACTACTGTGCAATAATGCCTGTACTTGGCCTGACATGAGAGGGATTTGTCTTGATGCAAAGTCTGAATGCCATATCCATTCTCCTGGCGCTTGTTTCAACGGCTGCTTTCTCGTTACCATTTGGAGTCAAATATTTGAATAAACTTTATTGTATGGAGTAATATTTGTAGGAGCTCTGTTCGTACAGGAGCTCCTGTTCCAGCCCGTTCCACGCTGTCTACGATTGTATCGTTACATTGCTTCATATTTATAGAGAACAATTATTTATTTTATGTTCGACCCTGACTATTATATGTCAGAAAACTGTACTATAATGAGGCTCATTATAACACTATTCATTATGAAACAGTTTCTCCCACCAATCAGAGCTCAAGAAACAGTTGTTTGACTAATTAGATAATTAGATGCGCTGAGTTCCACGGCCTTCTAATTTAAATTTCACTGCCTGGCCTAGTGTCATAGTAGGATAATCGAGGAGGCCATGGTCAAATACAAGGCATTCTCTGCGTCTCATGCGCTCTGTTCAGTACATAAAGCTGGCGAAATCTCGACAAATATTTATGAATATTTATGTTCGAACGTAAAATAGTTATAATAATTATCGTCGAACATAAACAGTCGTATGCAACTCGCCTATAATGGTAATTAAGACACTCGTATGGAAATTATGAAACTCACATACGCTCGTTTTATAAACATACTCGTGTCTTAATTATTGCCATTATAGGCTCGTTGCATAATGTACTATTATTTATTTATCTTATGATGCTAGCACAAACAAAGACATGAATACAAACTTTCGAACAGTATGACAACAAGACACATGACTATCAAAGTTGAAAATATCATAACTCAACATCCAGTCTGTTAACCAATTCACTGATTCTGGAGTAGCACAATTTAAATCCTCTAGACTCCCCGGGAACGCTCGGCAGGGACAATCAAACACTATGTGATCCAATGTCTGCGGAATGACATCACTGTCCAATATGGCGAATGCACTTCTTCCCACAAAACATCTAATACGATTGAGTCTACTCCAGGTAAGTCTCGGCAAGTTGTAGTTGGGTTCCCTACTTGTACGATGCCTCGAGGAGGAGCTCTTGACCACTCAGTCTGCCAGCTAGTATTGGCTTTGAAATTGCCATTTGTTACAGGTAAGGTTGATTTCCATGCAGGTTTGCGGGATTCCAGTCTAGAAGGGGCCAGCTGTTGAACGGCATCATGGATTGGAAGTGTCCAATTATTCCGTATTCTGGACCAAAGGTGAACTAGATTTTTCTGTCTTCTGATATGAGAAGGTGCGATATTACTGAGCACTGGTAACCACTGGATCGGAGTTAACAATGAAGTCTTGTTTCGAAGCAGGGAACTAAACTTGTGTTAGTCTCGTGTGTGAAACGAAAATTCCAAAGAGGCTGAGTGTATTTTGTAAAGAAATTGAAATTCATTCGTTCATTCAATCAGTAGTTTTCATGAGAGTATTTGTTTAGAGTCTAGTCTGCATGTCTATGTGTACGAACTGATGCCCAGTTAGCAGCACAGTACCTATTGTTTGTGTTCTTCGCAACTTGGAATCGTTCAACTCCCAATCGAACAGCGGCTTCGGTGGCGTAGTGGGTAGCATGCTGAACTACTGTGCGCAAGATAGCGGGTTCAAACCCGGCCGAAGTCGTCAGATTTTTTAAGAGCGTTAATAGTCCTTCAGTGTGCCTTCCTTCGGAGGGGAAGTAAAGCCGGCGGTCCCATGTCATAGATTTATGGCATGAAAACGATCCTTCCACAGACTAAACTTGTGTTAAGCTAAATTTCTAGGGTAGATTTCGTTTGAACGCTCTATCAAAGTTCCAACGTTCACCACTAGGTATCATTGACATCTGGTAGCGAAAGTCGGAAATACTTGAAATTGAACGGAACTTGTAGCTCACCCTAAGGATGTCCGCTGAAATCAGCTACTGCCTCTGGCGAGCCAAACATGTCCTCGGACACTCCCGGCAATAACAGCCATACGATAAATAAATGAATAATAAATATTTCAATATTGATTGTTTAATGACACAAGAGTTTGAAATTGAAATCCATCGTTACTTCTTTGCTCCAGGACTTCAGACTTGGGGCTGCCCTTCTCTTAGTAACAACATTTTGCTCCAGGACTTCAGACATGATCAGAACTTAGGGCTGCCCTTCTCTTAGTAACAACATTTTGTCAGCTTCACTGAACAATTTCTCACACGGAACTCAAGCAGCTGGAATGCAAAGGAATTTTTAGCCTACATTTCACATTTTGCAAAAATGAGGGAAAAGTAGACTTATGAGATCGATCCGGGCAAATGTGTGTCTGTCTGTCCTTCTGTCTGGCTGGCTGTGTGTGTGTCCCCCCCCCCCCTATCAACTCCTAAACGGTTGCAGCAATCGCAACAAAATTTGGTAGGAGTAAAGATCTATACCTGAATATCTTAATGCCGTATTTGAAAATGATTTCAGTGCTACCAACTGCTGAAAAATCGCAATTGAAATTTGAGCTCCATGTTTGATATCTTGGGAAGTATGAATGGGAGCTATTTCAAAATTGGCACACGTATAGATAATAATATTTCAGTTTAATTTCCAGGAGGCCATACATGGCATTGTTGCCAAAAGGATTATAAGCCTACTGATAGGTCCAATTTGTAAATGCATATAACTCCTACACTATGAATTGGAATTAAACCAAATTTCGTATGTGCTATGTGTACGTAACCAAATATGACTAAGCGTATTCTTAAGAGCACCCAGGGCTGCCAATTGTTAATAAATGCTGTCTCTATTTTTGTTACCCTAATATGAATATATCAGAAAGTATGCAAGCCAATAGCTCTAAACTTTGCAGACGTATAGTACCTGGCATTCTAGATTAATTTGGAGTAAATAATATACGTCAGTGATCCCAACATGATCCTAAGCCTGCTGATAGTCCAATTTTAACATGCATGTAACTTCTATACTAACTAATGGATTTCATTCAAAATTGGCACAACAATAGATCATATTATTTCAGATTATTTCTGACTATACATGCATGCCATTGTTGCCAACATGATTTTAACCCGCTGCTAGATCCAATGTTTAACTGCATGTAACGTCCATGCTATCCATTGGACTTAAAAACAAATTTTGTATTCTGTACCTTAGGAGATTGAACTAAGAATATATCAGTCACCAGGGCTGCCAACTGTAGTGCTCTACTAGGCTACATTACGCCAGGTATACAGTATTTCGAACAAATTAGAAATTTCGAAGTACCAACTTTATTTCGTCATTATTCTAGATAGATCCATTTCGATTAATTATTGGCATGAATCTTAAATTTTAAGGAAAGTAGGCTCTTTAGTTCGTCACGGAACTTCTTGTTTCGCTATGCGTGCGAGATTTGGAAGATGGACTGAATGTATTTTCCACCATTGTAGAGGGTTTGTGAAGTCATCTTCTAGATATTATCTTCCTGGAGCAAAGGCATGAGCATCAGTTAACTTCAATGATCTGTTAATCTTACAATAGCTGATGCTAGCAAATAGTAATACACTAAGCAGGTTATGTGCTTCGCAAAACAATTACTTTCCCTACACCACGCTACTATTTCAATCGGTTCGATTAATCGACTAAATCGACAGTCGTAATTCTGAAGCTCCGAGGAGTGGGGACATTATTTGTTGTATCTTTTATTTCCATTAATCGTTATTTCTTCCCCTAGAATGTGTTTACTCGTAGCTCGTGCTCATGGGATGTGATCAGAGGACACAGACAGTCTGCCCGACAATAAAGTTAATTAAGCAATTAGTCGCCTGAGTTGCGCCGACAGCGAGGGAATTAGCGACATTGTTACGTTATGTGTGCTGGGCCGTGCGCAGTTGGGCTTGGAGGAAGGGATCCATGATGATGATAATAATTGTTTTAAGGGGTCTAACATCTGGGTCATCGGCCCCTAATGGCGATAATGTAAATGAAATGGAACTAAACCAAAAACTAATGACATACGGTACTTACAAACTAAACCTAAAACTAATGACATACGGTACTTACAAACTAAACCTAAAACTAATGACATACGGTACTTACAAACTAGAAGAGTAAATGGAAAATAAGAATTACAATAAGAGAAACAAACGACAGGAGGAAAGGATAAGCCCTCAACCCTCGAAGATTGAGAATGAAGGGACTGGGAAAAAAGGAGAGCCAGGATAGGCAGATAGGAAAGGTAAAGAGGAGAGAGATCGCCCCAAAGGCAATGGGACAAGGAGAGAAAACAGACCCAGCTCAGGAAGCCCTCGGGGTCGCCAACTCCCGATCTCACCAAATGTGAGCCCTTGACGGTGTAGCACTACACACTCCCTGCCTCCTTTAAGGCCTTGAGCAGAAGGCACGAGATACAATGAAAAGAAAACAAGAGGTCTGACCCCTCGAAGAATGAGGGATCAGGAAATATGACACAAGGGACAATTAAGGCGAGAAAGTGAAAGACTCCCCAGGCCTGGGATACGCCAATACCTTCGGGGTCGGAAAAGAACAAGAGTTGACCAAGGAAAGTCGAGAGGAGACTGGCACAAGTAAGTGAAAGCAATGCCGGACCCAGCTGGGGTCCCATGGTCACCATAAGTTGTGAGTCCCTGGGGGAGGAAGGGATGATCCTGAGTCTGTATCCGTTATACAGTCGATACTAGACAGCCCACCTATTCACACTATTAGGCAGCTTTCCCAATAACACACAGGAAACAACATAACGAACAGAAACAAGGAGAGAACTAATGGTAAAGGGAATTTCAAGCGGGAAGGATTGCTATGCATCATATTCTCAATAAACCAAGGCCAAATTTAGGCATTATTATAGAGATCGGGTGCGCGATATATGTATGATGCGTTTTAGGAGTGACGAACGATAGAGAGTGGTCTATAATAGTTGAGAAGTTCCAGAACCCTTATCATGCACCACTATAATTCAGGACTCATAGCTTGGTCAACTCACATGAGTAAATAAATTGCACGATGTAACTACAGATAGCGTTAGTATCGCCCAGCCATGCAACAACTGTAGTTCAATGAACTGCGTGAGATAGCTCTAGCAAAAAACGAGTAGGCATGCTGGAACCGAGCGCGTTAGTTTTGAGTGAGGAGTGAAGTGTAATGGACGTTAGTACAGGAACCTCCAAAAATCAGCTAAGTATGCACAACCAACTCAGTTATGTTTTAATGTCGGAACAAGGCTCATTACGGGAATAGGACATTTGAATAGGAACGGTTACTAACAGAACATAGAACGCAATCATTTCAAGAGCTCGCTACGGTAGAAGTTAACGATACAAAGGGTTTACATATATAAAATGTACTAACAACATGGAACGCAACAATTATAGCGGAAGTGAGATAATCTAACGAAATATAAAATAATTGTTTAAGAAATCTGATTCAATCCAAGTTTAACTGAAACACTTCTGTAAATTACTAATTGTAAATACTGTTGTATCCACCGTGAGCAAGATCTGGCGAACTACTACTACTTTCTGCGGCTTTTCCCAATTATTTGGAGTCGCCGGAGCCAACCAGGCTCATTTTGGTTTTGACCGGGGATTTGAGGCCGGATGCCCTTCCTGACGCCACGTGATTTTTCAGGTGAAAATTCCACCCCGCTGTCACAGGGATTCGAACCCCAGCCGTCCGGGTGAAAGACGAGCAGCTAAGCCACTGCGCCAACACGCTCTCCTTACTTGGCGAACGAAACTTGATATTCAATTAAATAAGTGCATGAGAATAAAATCATTAAGCGTATAGATATATCATATTTTATTTCACATTTCATACAGTATCTCTCCGCTTCTCAATCCATTGCACTGCTTCTACTGTTGGTATAGAGAAGTCTTCCTTGTTGCTTGGATAAGCCCGGAGCTGACACTCACAATGTGGAAATGGTCTGACGTGGAGCTTTACAGTCACATTCTCGGCATGACATTAAGTACCATTTGTAGAAGGAATCCCAACATCTTCCAAGAACTGTCCTGGTCCTGTTTAGGCTGGGCCTTATCTTGCGCGGCTGTTGGAGTCCGACAGCAATTTGCTCTCCACTCAAGATGTCGTGAAGGAAGTAAGATGTACTGCTCGGGTCTAAGCTGCGTGGACCTGAGAGGAATGTGCATCGCAGACTATGAGTAGTGGTGGTGACGAGTGATGAGGTTTCTCGGTCCTTGCGTAGTAACAGAAGCAAATACATTACTCGGTGACTCAGTAACTCATTCCCAACGCCACACTGGTTTCAGAAAAGACCCATGTTAGCAGTATTGGAATAGACGATAATGTCAGGTAACACGGCGGGCTGTCGACAGGCTTCTCAATTCTCGCCTGCTCCTACTCTGCCTCTGCCCTTCATCCCGGAAGTTCACAGAGCTTGGAACCGAGCAGTATGTTGGCATCCTCAACCTACTGAACGAGGCCCTAAGAGAAATAGGGTTCATGTTGCTGTATGAGGCCCTAAAGCAGACCTATCCAGGGGAAATGTCACGGTGGCAGTTGCCACGGCCTTTCCTTAGTTAGGAAGGTGGGGTCGAGGCATGGCTGCCAGCGAGGAAGGTGTTGCGGTAGCGAGCTGGCAGGAGGACGGACAACGGTTTGCGTGGCTTTGAATGGAATCAGTAGCTATAACAAATCCTTTGAATCATACTGCCTCCTTTTTATTTTGTATTCTTAAACAAAGGGACATATCAACACATCCATTTGCTGGCCGCTGGCACTGGTACTACTAAATAATTACATTTCCAGGAAGGGTTCCTTCCGCCACCCACCTCTGAATGTTGAACGTCCTTTTGCCATTCGCAACTTTTCTACAACTGATGTACCGTTCTATTTATGAAGAGGAAATCAGAATCTCCTATTAGCCTTGCTTATCACTTGGCTTATGACTAGGGCTTGGATTTTTAGGTAAATAAATATTTTTTTATGTTAATACATATTTTAAGCATTTTTTCGAAAGCCTCCGTGGCTTAGGCGGCAGCACGCCGGCCTCTCACCGCTGGATCCGTGGTTCAAATCCCGGTCACTCCATGTGAGATCTGTGCTGGACAAAACGGAGGCAGACAGGTTTTTCTCCGGGTACTCCGGTTTTCCCTGTCAAAATTTCATTCCAGCAACACTCTCCACTATCATTTCATTTCATCTGTCATTCATTTAATCATTGCCCCAGAGGAGTGCGTCAGGCTTCGGCAGCCGGCACAGTTCATATCCTCGCCGCTAGATGGGGGCTTCATTCATTCCATTCCTGACCCGGTCGGAGACTGGAAGCAGGCTGTGGATTTTCATTTTCAAGCATTTTTTCTATAAATACATAAATTTCTGCTTTTCACTTATTAGCACATAAAAATACCTAATATTTACATTTTTTTAAAATCAGTATGCTAGATCTTTCAGTTTATTGCATTTTTTTCTGTGTTACTTCAACGGGGAAGGACCTGTGAGCTGTCTAATCTTCATGCAGTGCGTGTGTCAGCTTGCAACTGTGTTATTCTTAACTTGTCGCCCCGTCCCACTCGCTGTGAAAGCCGAGGATTTCCTTGTCCATAGCCATATTGCACCACGTGCTGTACCTCCCCCACCCCAGCTACCTGGAACCAGTATCTCTCACATGCAGTTCATTTCTGTTACTGGGAAGTGTAAGGCAGTTCTGCCATGCCTAAAGTAAAAACAACTGCAGCAGTATGTTGCAGAATTTAAAGACAATGTTACTTCTGATAGGGGCGTTCTGTTCTGCCAACCATGTGGGAAAGGAATAAAGGCTGAACAGCGATCTCAAGTTATACAACACCTCAAGGGCAAGAAACATATTGCCGCAGTTTTGCGCCTTCAGAATAAGTGTTCCGCGATAATCGTCAATCGTCGGTCATTTGTGATGGACAACCTGAAGATGTATCTCGTTGTGTATTGTAATGCTTCAGCAGTCAGTGAGACATAGCATAAATTGCATTCGTGAGTACTGCATATTGTTTATATTCACATTAATAAACTAAATTATAATAAAATATTTTTACTTTTTCGTCTCATATTTCAGGTATTTTTAATACCGGTACATAAAAAATAAATATTTTCCCGATTTTTAGCACCTAAAAATCCTAGCCCTTCTTATGACCCATTCCACTACAGCGCAGCGTGTTTAGGACAGGGGTGTGGAGACATAAGGGGGGAAGGGGGGGGGGGTGCAAGTCCGTCTTCTCCTCTCTAGCAAGATAAGGTATTGAGTGGAGAAACTGGCGGGAGTGATGGGGCTTATTCTGCCACGGAGCGAGTCTCGTGACAAGCCGTGGCGCCACAGCCACCAGTGGTATAGCTGGACAGGCCTGTCCTAGAGGAAGCAGGATATCTCCACCCCGCCAAGAGCACACACCGGTTGGGCTTGGGAGTTGGCGACCTCAAGGCTAGATCCTACTTCTTCCCTTCTTCCTATGACTTCGTTGTGAGCGTTCTATTCTTGACTCCTTTTCGTATGTGCCTTGCATGGTTCCATCTTCGTCCAAGTCCCTCAGTCCTAATTCTTCGAGGAAAAGGGTATTTCCCTTCCCCGTAATTAATTGCTCTTATTCTCTGTGAACATGCCAATTTCAATTTCTCATCCCTTGTTGTTGTCATTGTTGTTTCATGATAACACTGTGTTACTTTCTTGTCTCCTCGGACCACAGTTGACAAGCTTTATGTTTTCGATGACGTTCTCCACCTGGCAGACGAGTGCTCGGCAAGTGAACAAAGGATTCTTACGTCTTCCCGGTCAGCAAAATACGACTTCCTACCCGAGCTGAACAGGGAGCACCTTTCTCCCGCACTTCTCTTAGCACGAATAATAACAACAATAATGACGCCTAATTATTTCCTGGCCGCAGAATGTAAATATGTAATACTGTAATAAGCGCCTTTCTCCCGCACGATCTCACGCCTTGTGCGGGGAGGTCGCGCGCCCACTGCAATATTAGCTTGTGATTGTACACGGAATTAAAGAATACACCGCTTTATAATGTGAGTACAGTGATACGGAAATAGCCTGCTTCAAGAAGGATCCAGGAAACTTTTGAACTCCAATTGAGCACAGTGACATTAATTAATATAATTTATGTTCGACCCTCACTATTATGTGTTTGAAAACTGTATCATAATGATGGTCATTATAACACCGTTTTTCATTACGATACAGTTTCTCCAGCCAATCAGAGCTCGTTCATTGACCAATTAGGAAACGATAATTTCGCGCATGCGCTCAAAATCCAACATGTCGGACATAAACACAACATCGAACTATAATAAATTACCGACATGGAATACCCACCGTCCATATGTTCGCGTAAATAAACTGGCGAATATGAGACAAGAAATAGCACAGTACCTTAAAATCACTAACACTAATTTCTACACAGCGCATTGTCTTCAAATGACTGCGGTGACAATATTACTGAGGGACGGCTGATGTAAACATATGGCTGCATATGGCATTGAGAGCCCACAGAGCGCATGCGTCGGTCGTTCAAAGCTCTTGAAAGACGAAGCTATAACACCCAACGCTCGCTCTGTGATCACAAAATTCCAGTAGCTGACTCTCAACAGATATTTATTAATATTTATGTTAAAACATATAATAAAGTTATAATTATCGTTGAACATAAACAGTCGTATGCAACTCGCCTATAATGGTAATTAAGACACTCGTATGGAAATTATAAAACTCGCATACGCTCGTTTTATAAAAAATACTCGTGTCTTAATTATAGCCATTATAGGCTCGTTGCATAATGTACTATTATTGCAGCCAATGGCCATACAGTAAGTAGGATCATGTTATACAATATAGCAACCGTTCAGTCTTTTGCATAGTGGTACAGAGGTGTGTGTGTGCACTCAATCAGGTGATACGGTAGACAGTGTACACACACACAGTCTATGGATGGTTCATGAAAGCCCTTCCTGTTACAGATGCGACGATGCGCCTCTCGTGTAGATGTGGCGTAGCTCGAAGTTTGCATCTTTCCATTCTTGGTTAATCATGGCCGGGGTTCGATAGAACTCCGGGTTTATTTCCTCTGTTTTCAGGAGTTGTTCCTCAAGGAATTGTGAGGAGGCTGGGGTTGATGCCAGGTTGTGGGTAGTCATTACATCTTCAATTGAAGATCTAGTACCTGCTAGCTGGTACGCAAGTCGGGTTGGCGCGAATTTGGAAATGCAGAGAGCTCGCTTTACGTATCTGGCCTTGGTTCTGTCGAGAGACTGTGGGTTATTGGGGCTTAGGTGTGGTCATATCATCTTGATAGCATATGACACCACTGGGGCGACTTTTGGCTTAAATAGTGCCATTGCGGTTCTAAGGGAGAGGGTTCTCAGGTTTCGGATCTCCATTGTGGCCTTTATTCGCAGCGACGGTTTTGTCCTCTATGTGTCTGGTGAAAGTCAGTCCGGAGACCTGTAGAGTCAGTCCTAGGTATTTGAACGAGTTTACTATTTCCATCGTTTGTTTTCCACAGGTGAAGATGTCCTTGGACAATGACATTAACATACCAAAAGAAATTGACAAATTGATCCAATCATCTCAATTTGTTTGCCACCGTTCCACGAATTGGGCTGGGGTGTAACCTCGAGGTGGTTGGATGGTTCGGTGGCGTAGTTGGTAGCATGCTGAGCTTCTATGCCCAAGGTCGCGGGTTCAAACCCAGCAGAAGTCGTCAGAATTTTTAAGAGCGTTTGAAATCACTCATTATGTCTTCCTTTGGAAGGGAAGTAAAGCCGGTGGACACATGTCATAGATTTATAGCATGAAAAAGAACTCTTACTAACTACACTTGTGTGAAGCCGAAATTTGTAGGTTAGAATTGATAACGCTATATTAGTTCCAATGTTCGCCGCCAGGTGCTGACTGTGATGCCATCCAGTAGCCAAGTCCGCAAGCTAGGTGTCGTGGATGGTAGCATTTGATAGCAAAAGTAGGAACTACTTGAAACTATTATCTGCAGTCCTTACTTAAACTGAAACAGATACACACACTAATACAGCCATCACAATTAACACTGGTTATCAGATGGATTCTACACACACCCAAAGTACACGGGGCTACATGACCGCGTTGTCGCAGCCACTAAACTGAGGAACCAACCAACCACCCTTCAAGTGACCAAGTAATGAGCCCAATGGTGGCAATTAGATTCGGATGGTCTCATCAATTTTCAGTATTATATCCAATTTGATGTAAAGTAACAATGACCTTCTATTAAGTTTCTGTCAGTGTAAATGTATCAGTTGAAAACGGCTGAGTGGCATTGTTTGGAGCTTGGTATCATATGTCATAATATTGGCAACATCCCTTCCTCTTCACATCAATGCAACTGGATATATACAGGGTGTCTCAAAAATGTACTAACACTTTTAATGACTATAAAATGATGATTTATGAACATAGAGACAAGTTTAAGGGCTTCAATTATAGAGGAGACATGTAATTAAAGACTCATGTTCGCAAATGTTCAAATTGATCACCGTCAGTGTCCACACAAAGCTGTTAACCTGAAGCAATGGATTCGCAAACGTTACGACAAAGTTCATTTGGAATTTCGTGACATTGTCTGTCAATTTCCAATTTCGTGTTGGAATGTAGGATTTCCAGCGCAGACGCTTCATGATGCGATAGACGCTATCTTTTGAGATGTGAGTCTCTCGAGCCGTTTGTCGTAGTGATTTCGGTGGGGATCGAGTGAGGGCTTCCTGCACCTGTTCTTCTTTTCTAGGACTGGTGGATGTCCGTGGCCGTCCAGAACGTTTCTTGTTGACGTTGTGAACGGTTCCATCTGCTTCAAATTTATCTCTGATGCGAGCAATGGTCCGGTGCGTTGGTGGCGGATTGTAGAACTGCTGGACACTGACGGTGATCAATTAGAACATTTGCGAACATGAGTCTTTAATTACATGTCTCCTCTATAATTGAAGCCCTTAAACTTATCCGTATGTTCATAAATAATCATTTTATAGTCATTAAAAGTGTTAGTACACTTTTTGAGACGCCCTGTATTTCACTTGATTTTGACGTATAAAAATTACAATATGCTATTTGTTTGAGCGCATCACAGGCAATGTCACAGCCACTGCCAGCTAGATCGCATCCCCTCATTGTCTCAAAATACAGGGGCTGTTTTGTTTTCAACCTCCCATGCTGCATCTAAGTAAACAAGAGGTAGGCGTGAGCCAAGTGAGTGCGTCCAACAATTGCGCTACGTCCTGTGTCATTGTTGGCTCCAATGCGCCAATCATAGCCGAGCTACGGGCAATTGAACATGGCCGCTACTCCCGCCAAGTGTTGGTTGGTTGGTTCCTCAGTTTAGCGTCTGCGACAACGCGGTCATGTAGCCCCGTGTACTTTTGTGTGTGTAGAATCTGTCTGATAACCAGTGTTAATTGTGATGACTGTATTAGTCTGTAATTCAGGTATGGACTGCAGACGATTAATTATAAGTAGTTTCTACTTTTGCTAGCAAATGCTGCCGTCAACCACACCTATTTGTGAACTTGGCTACTAGATGCCACTGCAACCGGCACCTGGCGGAGAACGTTGGAACTTTAATACAGCGTTAATCAAATTTAAGCTACAAATTTAGCTTCACACAAATGCAATTAGTGGAAGGTTGTTTTACATGCCATGGTTTTACCTCCACTCCGAAGGAATGCATAGTGAGTGATTTTAACGCTCTTAAATAAATCCGACGACTTCGGTCGGGTTTGAACCCGCGATCTTAGGCACAGAAGCTCAGCATGTTACCAACTACGCCATCGAAGCCACCCACTGTGAAGTGTATCATTGATGCAATTGTCTCAGCTATTTGAGTAAGTTTATTAACCACCCACGATAACTGGGGCCCGCAGCTCGTTAAACCGTGCACCATGGCTGCGAGGCCACCTGCATAAAGTCCGGAGATCGTAGGTTTCAATCCCGGCACCGATAGAGACTATCCTGGGTGGGGTTTCCGACAATTAGTCCAGGCAAATGCCGGGTTAGAAGGTTACTGCTCGTCGAGGGGCGCCCGCCTAATACAGTCACCACAGGAATACAGGTTATTAGGCAAGTTCAACACACACGCAAGGAGTCGACGCTGACTTGATGGCAACTGATCGTCATCATCAGAAGAGCATTGTGTACATTGGCCGAGAAACGTTGAGCGCAATGCTCTTCTGATGATGACGATCAGTTGCCATCAAGTCAGCGTCGACTCCTTGCGACTACATGGATGGACTGTCTCCATATGACTCGGTCTTCATCCATATACAGGGTCTTTCATATAAAGTAAGAATGGCAAGCGGCAGTTTTGTTATTTGCTGCTGTGATGGCCTTGGCCGAGCTTGTGGCGCGCGCATAGTAAATAGTACACACTTGAATTCTTTGTAAAAGTCTATCGTAACGTTGGTCGTGAATGATTTTCACCTCTTTCGAGAATTGAAGGTATGGTTGGACGACAACGCCTCGCCAAAAAGGAAACACTTCAGGAGACTGTCCAGACGCACCCACCTCAGTGGCGGCAGAATATTTTGCCGAGGGCATTGGAAAGCTGGTGTAACGATACGACAAATGTTTCAATCGTTTTGGCGAATATGTTGAGATATAGTCTAAGAATAAAACAAGCTAACATGTAGTAGTAAAATCAGTTTGGTATGTCAATCTGTTATTTTTATACAGTCCATCAGAACTTGAAAAAAGAAAAAACAGCCGTCGTATGTACTATACGCGCGCTTTCAATAGTACAGCAGGGGGCCATGGCGCGCCACAACTCGGCCAAGGCCACCGCAGCAGCGAATAACAAAACTGCCGCTCGCCGTTCTTACTTTATATGAAAGACCCTGTACTTCAGATCCTTCACTGACATATTCATGTTGGATTTGATGGAGTCGATCCATCTCAATGCTGGCCGCCCTCATCTCCGAGACCCTTCCACCTTTCCAAGCATAATTGTCTTTTCCAACGCATCAGAAAGCCTCATAATGTGCCCAAAATATGTCGGCTGTAATCTTGTTATCAGTGCTTCAGGAGACAGATCTGGTTTGATTTTTTGAATCACCCATACATTTGTCTTCTTGGCTGTCCAAGTTCTCCAACACCAGAGCTCAACAGCATCAATATACTTCCTGATGGTCCAGCTTTCACAACCATATGTAGCTATGGGAGAGACTAGTGCCTTAACCATTCTAATTTTAGTAGGCAAATATATATCTGAACACTTGAAGATCTTATCCAGACCTTTAAAAGCTACTCTTCCTGGGGCAAATCTTTGGCGAAACTCTGGACTGCACGAGCCACTACTACTAATGGTTGATCCCAACAAACAGAAACTATTCACCTCTGTGATTGACTCTTCTAGCAATCAGTAAAACAATTCTCATGGAACTTTGACAGGGCTGAGGTTCAGTAAATGTCCCCCAGGTGTAAGATGAACTCATCCAACTGTGTGAAAATGTTATACAGTTGTGTTACGGGACACGAGGCCCTTTGTGAGCTTTGCAGGATGTTGCTCGCTGGATTTGACAACGGAAACTAAGATACGTCTGATAAAATAAAACAATCCATTTAGATCGCTCGATGGAAAATTGTGTTGCATGTCCTGGACAGGTTGATGTACTGCGATCCTTTAACACTGAGCCGAAATGATTGTGGTAGCTTTCACCTGTTGTCAAAACCCATCGAGACTCTATAAAGTCTCGATTATCCGATATAAACTGGACCTGGAGTACGTCTGATCACCGAAAATGCCGGATAATACAGAATAACTTTGAAAATGAACTAGAAAAAATAGGTAGGCCATACTGTATTACTAGATGATGATAATTGATGATTTAATGGTCTGGGTGATCGTGAAGATGATAATGTAATGTAAACTAACTACACTCTTACATACTAGAAGAAGAAATGGAAAACAAAAGGAAAATAAGGCAAATATAGGACAGGAGGAAAAGAAATGCCCTCAACCCTCGAAGAATGGGGATTGAGGGAGTTGGAAGGAAGGAGAGCCATGAAAGGCAGATAGGAATGTGAAAGGGGAGAGGGTCCGCCCCAAAGGCAATGGAAAGGGGGGGGGGGGGAAACCGGACCCAGCTCAGGAATTCCTCGGGGTCACCAACTCCCGAACTTACCGGCCATGAGCCCTTGAGGGTGAAGCACTATCAGTGTGCACCGGAAGTGGTAGGGCTACACACACCCTGCCTCCTTGAGGGCCTTGAGCAGAAGGCAGGAGATACTGTGAGCCCCTGAGGGTGTAGCACTATCCAGGGTGCACCAGAAGTGGTGGGGCTACACACACCCTGCCTCCTTGAGGGCCTTGAGCAGAAGGCAGGAGCTACTGTGAGCCCCTGAGGGTGTAGCACTATCCAGGGTGCACCAGAAGTGGTGGGGCTACACACACCCTGCCTCCTTGAGGGCCTTGAGCAGAAGGCAGGAGATACTGTGAGCCCCTGAGGGTGTAGCAAAATCCAGGGAGCACCAGAAGTGGTGGGGCTACACACACCCTGCCTCCTTGAGGGCCTTGAGCAGAAGGCAGGGGGTACTGTGAGCCCCTGAGGGTGTAGCACTATCCAGGGTGCACCAGAAGTGGTGGGACTACATACACCCTGCCACCTTGAGGGCCTTGAGCAGAAGGCAGGAGATACTGTGAGCCCCTGAGGGTGTAGCACTATCCAGGGTGCACCAGAAGTGGTGGGGCTACACACACCCTGCCTCCTCGAGGGCCATGAGCAGAAGGCAGGAGATACTGTGAGCCCCTGAGGGTGTATCACTATCCAGGGTGCACCAGAAGTGGTGGGGCTACATACACCCTGCCTCCTTGAGGGCCTTGAGCAGAAGGCAGGAGACACTGTGAGCCCTTGAGGGTGTAGCACTATCCAGGGTGCACCAGAAGTGGTAGGGATACACACACCCTGCCTCCTTGAGGGCCTTGAGCAGAAGGCGGGAGATACTGTGAGCCCCTGAGGGTGTAGCACTATCCAGGGTGCACCATAAGTGGTGGGACTACATACACCCTGCCTCCTTGAGGGCCTCGAGCAGAAGGCAGGAGATACTGTGAGCCCCTGAGGGTGTACACTATCCAGGGTGCACCAGAAGTGGTGGGGCTACATACACCCTGCCTCCTTGAGGGCCTTGTGCAGAAGGCGGGAGATACTGTGAGCCCTTGAGGGTGTAGCACTATCCAGGGTGCACCAGAAGTGGTAGGGATACACACACCCTGCCTCCTTGAGAGCCTTGTGCAGAAGGCAGGAGATACTGTGAGCCCTTGAGGGTGTAGCACTATCCAGTCTGCACCAGAAGTGGTGGGGCTACATACACCCTGCCTCCTTGAGGGCCTTGAGCAGAAGGCAGGAGATACTGTGAGCCCTTAAAGGCGTAGCACTATCCAGGGTGCACCAGAAGTAGTGGGGCTACACACACCCTGCCTCCTTGAGGGCCTTGTGCAGAAGGCAGGAGATACTGTGAGCCCTTGGTGGTGTAGCACTATCCAGGGTGCACCAGAAGTGGTGGGGCTACACATACCCTGCCTCCTTGAGGGCCTTGAGCAGAAGGCAGGAGATACTGTGAGCCCTTGAGGGTGTAGCACTCTCCAGGGCGCACTAGAAGTGATGGGGCTACACACACCCTGCCTCCTTGAGGGCCTTGAGCAGAAGGCAGAAGATATGAAGATAACACAAGAGGGCTGACCCCTCGAAGAATGAGGGATCAGGAAAAATGAGACTAGGGCCAATTAAGGCGGGAAAGTGAAAGACTCCTTAGGCCTCGGATACCCTAATACCATCGGGGTCAGAAAGGAACAAGAGTTGACCAAGGGAGGTCGATAGGAAAGATGACTGAAAGGAGCCCGGCACAAGGAAGTGGAAGCAATGTCAGACTCAGCTGGGGTCCCGTGGTCGCCAACCCACGTTACACTAGATGTGAGCCACTGGGGAGTGTATTACTAGGACAATGCCATGTTTTACAGTGCTCTATTTACTGAATTATACAAGCAATATTGAACGAAAACGCTCCAAATGCCTTAAGAAAAGAAACTTGTCAACAATGTCTGCTTGCGTTCTGATTCACGTTTTCTTGCTGTGAGATCCCGTCATCGACGAAAAATCAACTCCTCCGTTGCGCTTGCTCCACGTACGTTAACGTCATATCCAATGCACTTAATCCTTCTCTTAAATGAGAAACGAAATGCCATTTGGTCCGACTTTTACTCCACAGATGCCATAATGACAGACGAGTGGAAACAAGCTAATTACGAGCTACGACACGTAATAACACGTTACGCCACCCATGGATTTCACTATAGATTTTGCAAAACCAAGAATTTCCACCAACCGAATGAAGTCTGCGTGTGTGACCTGTGCAACGATCATTGTGGAAGGTACCACGCACAAAACTGCAAAATGAAGACAACCTCAATAATAAGACTGGCATTAGCATAATTGATCATTTATGTACAAAATATTATGTATTTGCACATTGTGCGCTTTTCTTTTAATAATTAATCCTTCTCTGTGGGACATCGTATTATCCTTTTGTTCAGCATTACCTCGTTCTTCTCCTTCACCATCCTCTCTTTCGTTAGCATTCACGATATCAGGGTGAGTTAGTCCAAACAGCTGATCTTCTACATACCTTTACTCACATCTTGAGTCGTAGCGTCCTTCAGCCAGGAAATCAATTCATTAAGGGAACAATGTCTGATAACACGGAGAGTCGGTTGAACGGGACTGTACTGTACTCGTTTTCACGGGGTAGGATAAAGGATAGGTCATCTGTAGTTGATGAAACGGAAGACCCCCCCCCAACACACATTTTGTAGCTATGGAACCATATTCACCGTAGCCCACATTTTAACCGAGTGTGTGGATCCTGCAGACCTACGAAGAGATATGCCCAACCTGGTATTAGCCGATCAGATGGTGTTTATTATGTGAGGCAAGTCTGGGCGAATTGGACCATCTCTTCCATCTAACAGTGTAAACAATACAATTAGTATAAGTGGAAATATAGTAACTTACCCTTTGGAATCCTGCGAGTAAGACTGTCTACATAAAATTTCGGACAGACCACTCCATTCCCTGCATTTAGGCCCATTAGCTCAAATCTACACCGTTTCACCTAATTGCACCGAATTTTACATATTTACCCTTTGAAACCTTGCGGGTAACACTGTCAACTTGATATTTTGGACAACCCTCTTAATTCCCTACATTTATAATAACAGACAAAACGAACTTGAAAACCACATTTTAAGGCCCTAGAACCATTCATGTCCGTAGTAGTGTAACTGGAAGAATATCTTAATAAGGCTATTATTGGCTGGCAATGCGGGCTGTATCACGTCGCTGCTACCAGTGTTCTGGAGCAGAATTGCGAAAATAGTTACATCTTGCGCTGCTTATAAATTGGAGTTACGGGGAGTAATTAGTGCAATACGATTTCTTAGGCCCCTTAAAACTGTTGTCATAATGAAAATAGTATGCCTCTGTATAAGTGCGATGGTGTTGGTGCAGTGCATTGAGGTTATCAAATGCAATAAGCTTTGGTGCTTTCAAATTTACCTTCATTTATTCCAATCCTTATCCTTGAGCGGTAGTTGGTGATAAATTATACTATTGCTACCTCAGGAGCTCGGGACAGCCGAAGTTTCCCAGACTGCTCTGATTATTTTCCTACGGCGCTATGCGACAAAATACGACACTATTGGTGTCTATTTTTGTAACATCCAATGAAATATAGGCCCTAGGCAGTGTCTTTTATTTCACTTACTCCTCTTTCTTATCATATTTTTCAATTCGTTTTGTAACATTTTTAGCCTATTTTCAATTTTGAAAAAATAGGCTTATGAGATCACCTTTTGTCCGTGTGCGTGTGCGTGTGTGTGTGTGTGTGTGTGTGAGAGGTGTGTGTGTGTCCCCCCTAATAAAATCTAAACGGCTGGAGCGATTTCAATGAAACTCGGTAAGTTAATAGCGCTATTCCCGGCGACCTCGACCGTGCCCTTCAAATTTTGTTACGTCACACCAATCCAACATGGCGGCTGTGCGAAATATTTCACTAGCATTCAATATCTCCGGAACTATTACCGATATCGCCCTGAAATTGTGTGCGGTGATAAAGGGCACTACTAGAAGTTCACCTATGAGACTTTCAAATACCTGGTGACTACAAAACCGACATGGCGGCCAAGCGAATTTCAGACTTTTAAATAGACTTTTCTCGCGATTTAACTATCCAAACGTAATGAAACTTGGTACAGCAATTGTTTATACACATTGTAATGCACTGGAGTCTAATTTAGTTCAATTGTTTAGATACCTCAAAATGGCGGCTGTGCGAATTATTTCACTGACATTCTATATCTCCGAAACTATTACAGATATCACCCTGCAATTATGTAAGGTGATAAAGGGTACTGATACAAGTTTACCTATGTATATTTCATAAACCTGTAACGTACAAAACGAACATGGCGACCAAGCGAATTTGAAATAATTTAATAGACTTTTCTCGTGATTTAACTCTCTGAGCGCAGTGAAATGTGGTACAGTAAATGATTTTGCAGATTGTAATGCACTGCCATCTAATTTAATTCAATTGTTTACATAACCTCAAGATGGCGGCTGTGCGAAATTTTAAAATTAAGTTTTTATTTCTTGTGTCGTAATCATGCGATCGAAGTGAAAGTTTGAATAATGAACCTAGGCAATAATTGTCATTGAATGGTACATAATTCTATGGCCTATACATATAACAATCCTAAATGGCGAGCTTCCGAAATATTTAGACGGTTCTCAATATCTATGAATCTTTTACAGCAACCAAACTGATTTTTTTAATGTTCATAGAGACTATGAACATATGTTCACCTATAGGACTGTCAGTAACCTGGTGAGCACAAATCCAACATGGCGGCGACGCGAAGTATAAATATTTAAATGGACGTTTCTCGCGAATTAACTATCCGAGTGCCGTGAAACGTTGCACGTTAAATGCTTATACAAATGTTGATCCACTGGCATGTAATTTATTTCAATTGTTTGCATAATCACAAGATGGCTGGTGTGCGTACTTTTAAAATCTCGTTTTTACTTCTTGTGTTCTAATCATGCGATTGAAGTTTGAATACCACACGTACACAATAATCTTAATGTAATAGTACAAAAATAAAAATCCAACCTGGCGACCATCTGAAATATTTAGACGGTTCTCAATATCTACGAATCTGTTACAGCAATTAAACTGAAATTTTGTGTGTTGATAGAGGCAATTAACATGAGCAGGATATGAAAATAGGCTGTATAGTTCTTCACGGAACTACTTGTTATTATATGAGCCTTACGTTGTGGTGACAACTGTAATGGTTCAATAACAGACAAGATAATAATAAATAAATACACTGTGGTGTGACCTTACCTTTGTAGTGTAATAGGATATAATGTTGAGCGCCAGATCCCTATTTAAGACAGTGAATCGAAATTTATTAAATATATCCTCGGCAGTCAGCAGTAGAGTTCGAGATCACTTACCCCTGGTCGTGACGTAACTTAGTTGACTAACCATTCAGTATTTATTTATAAGGAGTAGTTGAATTTGCCTATAGTATGTGCTAACTAAAAGAAAAGTTATAGTCATGAAGTTAAAGAAATAATTTATTTACTCAAGAACAAAATATTAATAGTGACACAAAGAATTTAAATTACCAATTGCGGTTTAATTATTTAAAAGAAAATGAACATTGAAAATGAATTGAATATTAAACTTGAAGTTACATATTACAGAGACGTCGGATATTTAATTGGTTGCTCACCTTGTTGTTGTTCCATCATCATAACAAAAAAGTATAAAAGATGATCTCGATATTCCGTCTCATTCTGAAAATGTTGTGATATCTCTATAGATCTGGTATACCATCATCAAATACGTTGCCAACTGTAGAACGACTGCAGAGCAGGGATATAATCCACTATATGCTGATATAGATATCGGTAGTACATCGTTCAGTGTCGAATCTGTATTGTAGTTGAACACTATGATAGAACTCCGCTCCGTCCTAAGAGGCCTTCATGTTCCCTAATGACCGGTCTCTAATTGAAAGCTGTCGGTGAAAGAATGCCCACTCTGTTGGGGGTTCCGGCTTATATGTTTCCTTGTCATGTGATTCGGAAACTTCCCTCTCCACTGGTTTCATTCTCTTACGAGGGCTAATTGCATCATTACTTGCAATATTTAGCATCGTACTTTGGCTGCAGTAGTGACGTATCTTGTTGCACCAGACATCGTAATATTATGTTCTATTCCTTCTCGAAAGTCCTCGATGGTCCGCACGTGATTCTTAGTCATTGTGGGTTTTCAAGATCCCGAGACAATGAGGGCTTGCTATGGTGACATAACTACTGCGTCGTTCTGTATGTGACACATAGGGTTGGTCCTTATTGCCACACTCGTTGCAATATATATACTACTTCGTCTCTTTACAAGTGAATATTAATAAAAATCTAATCGAATATAATAATAAAAACCGCTTACAAGTATCTGATATAAAAATCATCTCATGGATGTACTAATTAATAATAATAATAACATGATAATAAATGAATAACCCTTTAAATATAACCGCTATGGGATCGAATCGTTACAGTTTGTAAATTACATTGTGTCAGTACTGTAGTTAGTAAATAGCCGTTTCCCTGTTCATTATTATCATTATCATAACGGGAAAATTATCTGAATATTGCGTCCATTATACTGAACTGCTTATCACCCCCACTACAACCACCACCACCACCACCACCACCACCACCACCACCACCACAAAATGTTATAATTTTAAAATATATATTTTATGTTAGTTTAAGTATCATGTGCCAGTTCTGCAGTAGTATTCATTATCATCCATAAAACAAATAAATCCACCGGGCGAAGCCGGGCAACACTGCTATTTAATAAATAAATAAATAAATTATGCTGTGTCTCTTAATTTCTTGAGCTTTAATGGTGAAAACAATTCTTGGCAAACAAAGTAGGGCCCCGTTCTTTTCTCGTTTCCTTGTTCATTCAAAACTTAGCTACAGTAAGTTAACTTATTTACATAATTCTTTCTTTAATGTGTCCCTTGGTTCAATACCCCCAGGCGTTTTTGATTTCTTGAAAAATCCTCACACCGGAAGTATTTATAAGGGCATAAGTGAAACTCTACATTGACCTACACTAGCGACCGTAGTGGTAGAAAAGGCAAACTGCCAATCTAACCGACCGGATATGGATGAGTTTCAATGATTCACACTAGTACTCGTAGTGGTAAAGGAGGCAATCTGCAAATCTAATAGACCGAATATGGTCGAGTTTCATTGAATCATACTAGCAATAGTAGTGGCAGAAAATGCAAACTGCTGATCTAATAGACCGGATATGGTCGTGTTACATTGAATCATACTAGCGCTCGTAGTGGTAGACAAGGCAAACTGCTAATCTAATAGACCATATATGGCTGAGTTTCATTGGCACACTCTAGCGCTTGCAGTGGGAGAAAAGGCAAACTGCTAATCCAATAGACCGGATATGGTTGTGTTTTATTGACTCACACTAACGATCGTAGTGGTAGAAATGGCAAACTGCTAATCTAATAGACCAGATATGGTTGAGTTTCATTGGCCCACTCTAGCGCTTACAGTGGGAGAAAAGGCAAACTGCTAATCCAATAGACCGGATATGGTTGTGTTTTATTGACTCACACTAACGATCGTAGTGGTAGAAAAGGCAAACTGCTAATCTAATAGACCGGATATGGTTGAGTTTCATTGGCCCACCCTAGCGCTTGTAGTGGTAGAAAAGGAAAACTGCTAATCCAATAGACAGGATATGGTTGTGTTTTATTGACTCACACTATCGATCGTAGTGGTAGAAAAGGCAAACTGCTAATCTAATAGACCAGATATGGTTGAGTTTCATTGATTCACGTGGCGCTCGCAGTAGTAGAAAAGGCAAACTGCTAATCTATCAGACCAGATATGGTTGAGTTTCATGTACTCACACTAGTGCCCGTAGTAGTAGAAAAGGCACTCCGCTAGTCTAATAGACCGGATATGGTCGAGTTTCATTGAATCTTACTAGCGCATGTAGTGGTAGAAAAGGCAAACTGATAATCTAATAAACTGGGTATGGTCGAGTATCATTGAAACATACTAGCGCTCGTAGTGGTAGAAAAGGCAAACTTCTGATCTAATAGACCGGAAATGATCGAGTTTCATCGACTCATACTAGCGCTCGTAGTGGTAGATAGGGTAAACTGCATATCTAATAGACAGGATATGGTTAAGTTTCATTGGCTCACACTAGCGCTCGTAGGGGTAAAGGAGGCAAACTGCTAATCTAATAGACCAGATATAGTTGAGTTTAATTGGCCCACCCTAGCGCTAGTAGTGGTAGAAAAGGCAAACTGCTAATCTAATAGACCGGATATGGTTGTGTTTTATTTACTCACACTAGCGCTAGTAGTGGTAGAAAAGGCAAACTGCTGATCTAATAGACAGGATATGGTTGTGTTTTATTGACTCACACTAGTGCTTGTAGTGGGAGAAAAGGCAAACTGCTAATCCAATTGAACCCTTAATAAGCTACGCATATTAATGATTCTAATTATTCATTTCGTTATATTCTGATTTTACTGCCAGAATCATACAGGAAGGCCAGACTGGATTGCGAAATATCAAGCTTATTTGGAGACAGTACGTTTGAACGTGCCCAGTCCTGAAACAAAGGAGTGACGAGATCGGAATGTTTGACAGACACTTTATCAGACAAAGGTGTGTTGGGGTCCTGACTCATTTCAGACCGTAATTTCTTTGTCACCCTAGCGTTACGAGTAAGATAGTTGCTGGATGAGAGAGACGAGAGGAACTTTCAACCAATCATAGGACAGAGGCTTCTGTTCTAAACTGCGATATTGACGTCATGAACTACCAATCAGAGAGGGTCATCAATTTTAGCGCCAAGGGAGCGTCTGACGCCGGCTTGAAGTTGAAAGCGGGAAAGATTGGATTAACGAAATCTATGATCGATTCCAGAGCACGATAGCCCCATTGTGACCTGTATAATTTTTCAAACTGTTTGATACCTGTTGCATGCCAATAGTCGCATTATTATAGAAGTTAGTGATAGATTTCCCTCTCCCTCCGTCTTTTTGCCAAATTCACATAAATACTGTCGTCTGAGTGACGAGGAGGTTGATTCTTGGTGACACCGTGAGGTGATCACTTATTCTTTTCCATACCATGAAGATATACTGTGTTAAATTTATCAGAGAGGGTCATTATTGAAAATATTATAATAAAGTTGTGTGCGCACAGCTGAGTGTGAAATTTGTGTATCGGTAAGATTTTAGTAGTCTCCCACGACTACAACTAGTAGGGAAAGTCTACGTTTAATTTTGCACTAGACAAATGGTGAATAAAGTAACTATTGGCAAAATTTAGATAGAAAATTACGTGTGACTATAAATAACATTTTATTTTTGTTATTTTTATTCAACGTCAAGATGGAACTCCAGACCCAGAGGAAGACATCGAACCAACGTTTCTACGGCTCCATGTGGTCTGAGATGAGCTAAACACTTTGGAGAGAGAATGTCAGGCGATGTTCGATGAGACGACGCAGAAAGAGGAATAAGTACTAAATAATTTAATTATTTGACAAACTGGTTATGGTTTTGTGGGAACATATTATTTTGTGTAAATATTTTATTTTATTTTTGTCTTCGTGTTTTATTGTAGTTGGTTTGTGGTACTGACACACTTTAGTTTAGTTCATGAGCAACGTGGCATGTATTCTATCTTTGTGAAGATTTTTTTTTGTTGATGTCAAGTACACGGGGCAAGCGTACTCAAGTGCGCTTCGCTACCGTAAAATGCGCGGCTAAGCGACACAAATTGGGAACCGATATCATAACAGAAGCGAAACTGAATTAACTAGAGTAGATAATAGAATTGGTGGGAAATCTTTTTATTGTATAGATTTTTATTGTTACACAGGCTTGTGTGTTAATTGCCGTTTGTTGCATTTTTGTTAAGTGAGGGGTCATATGCCCAATGACTTTATCTGTTGATGAAGTTTCCCTTTTAGTGTCTTGGTACACAAAATCTATGATATTTGATTGGAGTGTCGGCCCGTGGTAGATTTGTGTTGTGTTCTGCCCAAAATGCTTTGTTGAGTCTGCAAATATGTGTTTTATGGGATAGGAGTTTTCGGGAACCTTGGTTCTGTCTGAAGCTATTGTCCAGGATAAGCATTTAATCCTTGCGAGGAAAATGTTGGAATCCCCTTCTACGATGTCTTGCAATTCTTTGGAATTGACAAGAAGTGTGTGAATTTATGTGTCGCGATTAACAGGTGGCGGAACGGGACTGTCTAGTCTCTTGTTATAAATAGCATGACTCAAAGCTTCGACAAGGAGGGCTGGTTTGAACACTGACGCTAATGAGTGGTAAGTGAAGGTATTTCTACCCGGCGCACTCCATCAGATAAGGAGCAAGCTGTGCTCATTAGTATTCACGGCCCAGGTCTCCGTTCTTCGTAAATGTTTATCTTATATTAAAATAAAGCCTGTTTAATGATAAAAGAATTGTAATCGGTAAATGGGCGCTGTTCGCGTTTTTGATTGATCGAGTCCCAGCGTGTTAGCTTATTCATGCTTTTATTTCATGTAAATATCATCGGATTTTAGGCATCTTATTTCTTGTTTAATTATTGTCATGTTCTTTGACCTCGGGTGGTCTCGATGTTCGGCCACGTTGTTGTCATGTATATGTTGAGCAATTGAGCCATTGGGCAAGCTTCTGTTTTGCTGAGAGTTTCCTGACTCACTGCGATCTCGATGGAGATCAATTAGTTTATAAATTTTAAATGGTTGCGTGTGTCAGTAAAATTTTAATTGTTGGTAAGATATTCTTCGAGTGTGTCCCATAAAGCCATAATAATGGTTTGCAGTATGGGGGTTTGCAAGCATATTGGCTGTTCCATCTGTGAGCAAATCTCCATCAAAAGTACTTATTTCTTCTCTAGCGTAGTTATACGCGTGCATACATATTAATCAGACAAGTGGATTTTGATCCACAATTTTATTTCTTTGGAGTGGACCTTTCTAGGCCACTCAGATCTGTGTAAATTATTGTACTGTGGGAGTAAAGTTCAGGGTGGACTTTGTTTATATTATTTTTTTATGTTTTGTTGTTTTTATTCAGTTATTAAATGGTGGTATTTTTATTTGTTTTTCACTCATTTCTTAGTTTATAGTTTTGCATATGGTCCTTGTATTTGTAAGCAGCCGTCTGGTATTTGAGCTCTAGTGAAAGCATATCCGGACTGAACGCTCCCCGAAGTTTGATTCTCGTATATACGACGCTGTTACATACAAGGGCACATAGGCAACGCTGGCGCCCAACGTGGGGCATTTCACTGTTTTAGGCTTTTCTAGCGCATTTTTTGATAAACTGACACGCCACAAGTGAAGGTGAAATGTGACAGTATTTGAATCACCGAATGTGATAATTTTAAGTAACGTAGTTATGTCGATGGTATTACCGCCAAGTGAATGAATTTATACAGTAAAATCAGGAGTTGCAATATAAAATACAGTACACGTTTTTGTTTCTTGCATTAATTGTAAAGATAATATCGTGAGACTGGGCGCCCATATTATTGATAAAAATTAGCTTTGCATAGAAATACAACTCCATGAATGTAATAGGAAGGCGTGTAGCTTTTCCAAGGCAATTAATACTTGATTAATTAGTCTGTTCTTGTAGCGTTTTGTAAGGCTAGCATTTAATAACTGAATGTGAGGGTTAAGTTTTAAATTATGTAAAATGAAGGATACTCAGGGATGCTATTGGAATAATGGGATTGTGTTTATAAATTTAAACGAACTGAGTATGTGTAAATTGATATAAATGTGTGTTAATATGTATGCACGTATCGGAGAACATCGCCAATTGGCATTTTCTCTATTTTCTCAAGTGTATTGTGGTGATGGCTTCTTTAGACGATATAAGACAGGTTGTAGAGAGCGCTGCGGCACGCACTCAGCAGCAAATGGTGTTGTTACGGCAGGAGATGACGGCTGAATTTAAGGCACAAATGGACAGTAGCAGGGCTGAACAATCAGCGGAATTAATAGCACAGAGTGAAACATTTAAGGCACAAATAGACAGTAGCAGGGCTGAACAATCAGCGGAATTAATAGCACAGAGTGAAACATTTAAGGCACAAATAGACAGTAGTAGGATTGAACAGTCAGCGGTGATCAAAGCCCAAATTAATGAATCTATTGGCACACAATTAGCGCGTCAAAATGATAGTATTAATACACAATTAGCTCTACAGAATGATAATATTAGTTCTCAATTGACACAACAAAGTGAATCAATAAACTCTCAACTAGACGCGCAAAACAGTCGTAACACTGAGCAACTCGATAATGTAGTGGTTGAAATGAAAGAACATACAAGGAAACAGCTTATACTACTCGCCTTAGATGTAAGTAAGAACAATGAGAAGCAGGTTAAACAGATAAAACAACTTGAGGATCAGTTTAACGCTAAACTTAATAACTTAGACGATACAGTTCTGGCAAAATTGGCACAGATTGAATTGGCATGCACAACTAAAAATAGCGAAATTATAACTGCACAGGACAGGTTACAAAACAGATTTAATAAAGTGGAGAAAATAACCGTAGTTATACAGGAACAGATAAAGGCGGTAGATGAAAACGTGACCGGCCTTATAAAAGACATAGACCGTCTCGAAAACCAATCAACAGATCGCTGGAAAAATGCAGAAGTAGACCGGGAAGGATTAAAAGCCACTATTGAAGAAAACAATGTACGCATGGAGGATCGCTTGGAACGGATCGAAGTGAGCCAGGACACTAATAATCTGAAGATAGAAAACGTTAGAAAGGATTGGCAAAAATTATGTAAGGACTCCAAGGAAGAAAGGTTGGCGGTAATTAAGAAGCTGGGGGAGAACCACACACGGATACAGACGTTAGAAGATGAGATAAAAGCAAAATTTAAAGAACAAGGTGACAGGCTGATAAAAGCAGAATTATTTTCTATGGAACATAATGCAGGATCATTAGGCGGGAAGGCAAGAGATGGAGACAGAGATAGCCCGGGGGCGACTCATTCAACTGGTAGTCAGGTTGACACGGAAAGTCCACTTGCTCGGAACACGGAAGAATTTCGTAATCACATAGGGAGAAGTTCTACACCCCATGACGGTAATCAGCACCCTCAACTTGTACAAATCATCCGTTCTAATGAATTCAAACCGGCTAAGTTTATGGAAAATTCTGGAGTCACACCCAAGGCATTCTTGCGGGAAGTCGAACACTATTATAATGATAATGATATAGCTCCCGCCCGGCAACTGCGCATGATGGAAAAATTTTTAACTGGAAATGTTTTAACGTGGTACTTGAGCTTCAAATACACGTTTGAAAGCGTAGATGCATTCAAGCATGCTTTCCTTCGAAAATATTGGTCGTCTTCATATCAACAGGGGTTAAGAATGGAATTGTACTCCAGAAAGTACCAATCTACTCAGCAAACTAAGTATTCAGATTTTTTTTCATCACAGCTCCTTAAATTTAAAGATCTGGATAATCCTTTAAGTGAGGCCGAGCTAGTCATGACTATCGGACGCCAGCTTCCCGTTAACGTTCAGCAGGTATTGGTCGCAGCTAACGTTTCAGACGCGGTACACGCTGAACAGATCCTGCGCCAGATAGATGAAACCACGTCCCACTTACACAATAGAGTTGGAAGACAGGTCGAAATGGTAAATACAACCGAGGTGATTAAGCCGAGCCAGATAAACACAAGATCCCAGGCTACCAATACAAATACAAACATTTCAACACCCGTGAGAGGTCAGGATGATGTCGAGAAAAGACAGCGCCAACATTACGATAACAACCGTAATAACAACAGACAGTTCCAAGGACAGAATAGATTCCAACAACGAGGATTTCAACAATGGAGGGACAATCGGAGACAAGATGTACCATACAGGAGATGGGGAGATCGGAATGAAAATCAGAGATGGCAAGACCGCAGATTTCAGAATCGTGAGGACTCTAGAAGCTACCGAGACGACTGGAACGATAGGCATGCTCAATCGCAGAAATACTTAGAGGAAATTCATGCTAATGAGGGGAATGAGCAAGGACGCTGGGAAAATGCTATTGACAACAGAGTAAATCCCGACATTCAGACCGAGGGGGCTGAAAGTCTACAGCGACAGCAGGATCATCAGGAGAGTACTCGACCTCAGGATAATAGAGGTCGAGGCTGTAAAAAAAAAGTTTGATAAGTGAGATTGGAGACAGCCTGGGATTGCAACAGCATGTGGGAGGAGGAGATTGGATCGTCGCACACATAGAGGAATGGATCGCTTTACCGGAGGATTGCCTGGAGGAGACGGTGAAACCGCGGAACGACATTATTAAACAATTGCCGGTTATATACGCCAGGATTGGTGGATTAAAGGTCAGGTGCTTATTAGATACGGGGTCGCAGATTAGTCTGGTATCTGAGGCCCTAATTCGAGAGTTGGGACGGAGTCAAAAGATTGATATGATTCCCGTGCCACAACTCAAAGTGAGAGGCGTAATTCCTGAACGCTCTGTCACTTGCGAAAATCAAGCCTACCTTGAACTTGATATTTTGGAGCACACATTTGGGCAGACCTTCATCGTAATGGCAAAGATGAGCTTTAATATTATTCTTGGAGCCAACTTCATTTGCGACTATCAAGCCGTGATAGATCTGCACAAGAATACAGTCAGTTTCAGAGAGTTTGTAAATTTAAATAACGTGGGTTTGCATATGGATGAGATCACCACAGGAAGGGATGTGAGTTCATGGACACTAGAAGCGATCCAGGAAGAGACGAACGAAGAGGTACAGGAGGCCGAGGGTGACGTCATTGGCACAGCTGTTGTAGAACTTGAAGAGGGCGAGTCCCAGGAACTATGGTCCCTACTGACGGAAGGAGATGATAACGAGGCTTATTTTGAAGAGATATTACAGGAGCGGCTCAGAGATGTTCAACTGGGGAGTGAGCATAAGAAACAGTTAGAAGGAATTTTAAGGAAACACAAGGCAGTTTTTGATACGATTCCAGGGAAGATACTAAATTTTCAATATTCGATGCAAGTTCAGGATTGGTCACCTTTCAGGAGTAGACTGTATCCTATTCCTGAAAAACATCGCAGCCAGGTGAAACAAATAATAGATGGCATGTTGCAGGCAGGGGTTATTAAGAAGGCACCTACACCTTACTTAAATGCAATTTTGGCAGTTTCCAAGCCAAATGGTTCCATCAGATTATGTCTGGATGCCAGAAATTTGAACCAACGACTTATATTTCCGGAATACGACACGGCGCCGATTATCAGAGATGTCCTAAAGGGTTTTAAAAATAAAAGTATTTACAGTTCAGTGGACCTGACAAATTCCTTCCACCATATTGAATTAGATGAGAAGTCACAACTACTTACGGGCTTCTTGTTTGATAACCAAACGTATTATTTTGTCCGTATGCCTTTCGGTGTGAGAACTGCTGGGTGTGCGTTGATACGAGCTTTAGATCGAAATCTTACTGAGGAGGTGAAAGAGATGACCGTTCGCTACATTGATGATATCCTGCTGGCATCGGACAACGTTGACACACACATGAGAAATTTGGATAAATTGTTGGAAAATCTGAGAACAACAAATTTTAAAATCAACTTAAAGAAATCGCACTTCTTCAAAAGCGAGATCCTATATTTAGGCCACATAATAGACCAGGAGGGAGTCAGACCAAACCCTGCCAAGCTCGAGGCTATAAAGAATTTCCCGACTCCTACGAGAGTAAAACACATCCGTGCTTTCCTAGGCGTAACGGGATTCTTTAAGGAGAACTGCCCTGGCTATACTGAAACAGTAGCACCCATGCAGGAGATGTTAAAAAAAAGTAATAAATGGCTTTGGAATGCTGTTTGCGAAAAGTCATTCCAAGCGACCAAACTTTTGCTGGAAAATTGTATCAAGCTCGGTTATCCGGATTTTGGCCGCAAGTTTATAATCCAGGCGGATGCCTCATTAATTGGAGTGGGAGCTATGCTGTACCAAGAGGATCCGGCCAACCTTCACAAACGCTCATATTTGGCATTTGTCAGCCGCAGATTAAGGAAACACGAGCGCAACTACACTGTAACAGAGCTGGAGCTACTAGCTATTCTCCATGCTTTCCAACAATGGAAAAAAATCATCTATGGGTACCCCATTGTTGTCAGGACGGACCATAAGGCACTGACGTTTCTGTTCAAAACGTCTATGGCTAGTGAACGTGTCACACGCTGGTCTATTTACTTACAACAATTTAATATCGAGATTGAGCACTGCCCAGGAAAAATGAATGTAATTCCGGATGCTCTTAGCAGGAACCCTGAGCCTGACAATGTTGAAGCAGCGAGTGTTCAACATATTGAATTAACACCCAAGGATCATGAATTTTTGGAGGAGCTACGAGAAATCCAGAGAGAACAGGAAGCGGAGCCATGGATGTATCTAATGATCCAATATTTTAGAAGGGAATTGCCGCCAGGAACACCCGCATTTCGTGAAGCCAGAGCTAAAGAAGGAAAGTTTCACTATTTTAACAATTTACTCCATAAATTTGTGGATGCAGAGCACTCTAAATATCGCATCTTGGTACCAGCGTCATTACAGCGAGGATTGACATGGCATGTCCACGAAAGTCTCGGCCATATTGGAATCGACAAGTCTGAATCGACCATTGGGGAGACGTTTACTTGGCCACGCATGAGGACGACTATTTGTGAGGTTATTAAAACATGTGACCCGTGTCAGAGGACAAAGCCAAACAATTATCTGATGAAACAGTACCCCAAACCACTGCTTCCTCAGAGACCTTGTGAAATGGTGGCACTAGATTGTTTCGGTCCAATTCCTAAGGGAAGGCGAGGATGCCGACACCTATTAGTTTGTCTGGATGTTTTTTCCAAATTTGTTGTACTTTGCCCAATCCAGAAAACTACCTCAAAACAAGTACTTAGCCGCATACGAAATAGAGTTATTCCCATCCTTGGAAAACCAGAATTCATATTATCTGATCATGGCAGCTACTTTACGAGCGCCGAATTTAAAAAAGGAATGGAGGATATGGACGTAAAGCACATTTTATCTAGCATACGCCACGCCCAGGCTAATCCCTCGGAAAGGGCAATTAAATGCGTCACTAAGTACCTGAGAATCTTCATTCCTAACGACCATCACAAGTGGGTGGACAAGATCAAGGATATAGAGACGTGCATGAATTCTACGAAGCACGAATCGACAGGACAGATTCCTATGGTATTACACATGAATCAGCATCCAGAGAGATCATCGAGTACCATCATTAATTGCCCACAAGATCACAATATAGCTCATGATTTAAGAATTGAGCGCACCAGAGTGCATATGAGGAACCAGGCAGACAGGAGGCTGCGCCGCGTGAGAAACAAGAGATTCCATCGTGAGCTAGAATTAGACGAGCTTGTCCTCGTACGCCGACCCGCTGTATCTGATCCAGCAAAGAAGATATTCAACAAGTTCTGTGCCAAGTATGTTGGGCCGTTCAGCATAGTGAGGAATCTTGGAAATAATGCATATCGAGTCAAAGAATTAAGCACAGGAACCATGTCTGTATATAATAGTGCAAATCTAAAAATTTATCACACCAGAGAGCCTTGGGAAGTCAGAAATAACGCAGCGAATTAAATACGTGATCGTCCAACATCATGCAAGTAAACGGGGGGCAAGCAGAAGCCAGCACGACATCGAGGAAGTGATTAGCGTCTGGCCTGTTTACATCTTGAAGCAAGCAGAGTTGACAGGTATGTCGACAGACGAGCAACAGAGAGGGGAATAGTCTTTAAGCAACATATAGCCCCAGGCGAAGCGCTGGGCAAGTGAGCAGCAGACTGGTACTGTCCTAATGAATGGGCGAGAATGTAAACATTGGAACGAGGAAAACACTTGTCAACTAGCAGAGGCGGACTGACTGAGCACTTTGAAGGGAGGCTAACCCAGTATCTGCACCATGTGACTTAGGGAAGAAAAATCGACTTTATCTCTAAGTTCGATTTTTCCCAACTAAGGGAGTTGTGAACCCTTAATAAGCTACGCATATTAATGATTCTAATTATTCATTTCGTTATATTCTGATTTTACTGCCAGAATCATACAGGAAGGCCAGACTGGATTGCGAAATATCAAGCTTATTTGGAGACAGTACGTTTGAACGTGCCCAGTCCTGAAACAAAGGAGTGACGAGATCGGAATGTTTGACAGACACTTTATCAGACAAAGGTGTGTTGGGGTCCTGACTCATTTCAGACCGTAATTTCTTTGTCACCCTAGCGTTACGAGTAAGATAGTTGCTGGATGAGAGAGACGAGAGGAACTTTCAACCAATCATAGGACAGAGGCTTCTGTTCTAAACTGCGATATTGACGTCATGAACTACCAATCAGAGAGGGTCATCAATTTTAGCGCCAAGGGAGCGTCTGACGCCGGCTTGAAGTTGAAAGCGGGAAAGATTGGATTAACGAAATCTATGATCGATTCCAGAGCACGATAGCCCCATTGTGACCTGTATAATTTTTCAAACTGTTTGATACCTGTTGCATGCCAATAGTCGCATTATTATAGAAGTTAGTGATAGATTTCCCTCTCCCTCCGTCTTTTTGCCAAATTCACATAAATACTGTCGTCTGAGTGACGAGGAGGTTGATTCTTGGTGACACCGTGAGGTGATCACTTATTCTTTTCCATACCGTGAAGATATACTGTGTTAAATTTATCAGAGAGGGTCATTATTGAAAATATTATAATAAAGTTGTGTGCGCACAGCTGAGTGTGAAATTTGTGTATCGGTAAGATTTTAGTAGTCTCCCACGACTACAACTAGTAGGGAAAGTCTACGTTTAATTTTGCACTAGACAAATGGTGAATAAAGTAACTATTGGCAAAATTTAGATAGAAAATTACGTGTGACTATAAATAACATTTTATTTTTGTTACTTTTATTCAACGTCAAGATGGAACTCCAGACCCAGAGGAAGACATCGAACCAACGTTTCTACGGCTCCATGTGGTCTGAGATGAGCTAAACACTTTGGAGAGAGAATGTCAGGCGATGTTCGATGAGACGACGCAGAAAGAGGAATAAGTACTAAATAATTTAATTATTTGACAAACTGGTTATGGTTTTGTGGGAACATATTATTTTGTGTAAATATTTTATTTTATTTTTGTCTTCGTGTTTTATTGTAGTTGGTTTGTGGTACTGACACACTTTAGTTTAGTTCATGAGCAACGTGGCATGTATTCTATCTTTGTGAAGATTTTTTTTGTTGATGTCAAGTACACGGGGCAAGCGTACTCAAGTGCGCTTCGCTACCGTAAAATGCGCGGCTAAGCGACACAAATTGGGAACCGATATCATAACAGAAGCGAAACTGAATTAACTAGAGTAGATAATAGAATTGGTGGGAAATCTTTTTATTGTATAGATTTTTATTGTTACACAGGCTTGTGTGTTAATTGCCGTTTGTTGCATTTTTGTTAAGTGAGGGGTCATATGCCCAATGACTTTATCTGTTGATGAAGTTTCCCTTTTAGTGTCTTGGTACACAAAATCTATGATATTTGATTGGAGTGTCGGCCCGTGGTAGATTTGTGTTGTGTTCTGCCCAAAATGCTTTGTTGAGTCTGCAAATATGTGTTTTATGGGATAGGAGTTTTCGGGAACCTTGGTTCTGTCTGAAGCTATTGTCCAGGATAAGCATTTAATCCTTGCGAGGAAAATGTTGGAATCCCCTTCTACGATGTCTTGCAATTCTTTGGAATTGACAAGAAGTGTGTGAATTTATGTGTCGCGATTAACAGGTGGCGGAACGGGACTGTCTAGTCTCTTGTTATAAATAGCATGACTCAAAGCTTCGACAAGGAGGGCTGGTTTGAACACTGACGCTAATGAGTGGTAAGTGAAGGTATTTCTACCCGGCGCACTCCATCAGATAAGGAGCAAGCTGTGCTCATTAGTATTCACGGCCCAGGTCTCCGTTCTTCGTAAATGTTTATCTTATATTAAAATAAAGCCTGTTTAATGATAAAAGAATTGTAATCGGTAAATGGGCGCTGTTCGCGTTTTTGATTGATCGAGTCCCAGCGTGTTAGCTTATTCATGCTTTTATTTCATGTAAATATCATCGGATTTTAGGCATCTTATTTCTTGTTTAATTATTGTCATGTTCTTTGACCTCGGGTGGTCTCGATGTTCGGCCACGTTGTTGTCATGTATATGTTGAGCAATTGAGCCATTGGGCAAGCTTCTGTTTTGCTGAGAGTTTCCTGACTCACTGCGATCTCGATGGAGATCAATTAGTTTATAAATTTTAAATGGTTGCGTGTGTCAGTAAAATTTTAATTGTTGGTAAGATATTCTTCGAGTGTGTCCCATAAAGCCATAATAATGGTTTGCAGTATGGGGGTTTGCAAGCATATTGGCTGTTCCATCTGTGAGCAAATCTCCATCAAAAGTACTTATTTCTTCTCTAGCGTAGTTATACGCGTGCATACATATTAATCAGACAAGTGGATTTTGATCCACAATTTTATTTCTTTGGAGTGGACCTTTCTAGGCCACTCAGATCTGTGTAAATTATTGTACTGTGGGAGTAAAGTTCAGGGTGGACTTTGTTTATATTATTTTTTTATGTTTTGTTGTTTTTATTCAGTTATTAAATGGTGGTATTTTTATTTGTTTTTCACTCATTTCTTAGTTTATAGTTTTGCATATGGTCCTTGTATTTGTAAGCAGCCGTCTGGTATTTGAGCTCTAGTGAAAGCATATCCGGACTGAACGCTCCCCGAAGTTTGATTCTCGTATATACGACGCTGTTACATACAAGGGCACATAGGCAACGCTGGCGCCCAACGTGGGGCATTTCACTGTTTTAGGCTTTTCTAGCGCATTTTTTGATAAACTGACACGCCACAAGTGAAGGTGAAATGTGACAGTATTTGAATCACCGAATGTGATAATTTTAAGTAACGTAGTTATGTCGATGGTATTACCGCCAAGTGAATGAATTTATACAGTAAAATCAGGAGTTGCAATATAAAATACAGTACACGTTTTTGTTTCTTGCATTAATTGTAAAGATAATATCGTGAGACTGGGCGCCCATATTATTGATAAAAATTAGCTTTGCATAGAAATACAACTCCATGAATGTAATAGGAAGGCGTGTAGCTTTTCCAAGGCAATTAAAACTTGATTAATTAGTCTGTTCTTGTAGCGTTTTGTAAGGCTAGCATTTAATAACTGAATGTGAGGGTTAAGTTTTAAATTATGTAAAATGAAGGATACTCAGGGATGCTATTGGAATAATGGGATTGTGTTTATAAATTTAAACGAACTGAGTATGTGTAAATTGATATAAATGTGTGTTAATATGTATGCACGTATCGGAGAACATCGCCAATTGGCATTTTCTCTATTTTCTCAAGTGTATTGTGGTGATGGCTTCTTTAGACGATATAAGACAGGTTGTAGAGAGCGCTGCGGCACGCACTCAGCAGCAAATGGTGTTGTTACGGCAGGAGATGACGGCTGAATTTAAGGCACAAATGGACAGTAGCAGGGCTGAACAATCAGCGGAATTAATAGCACAGAGTGAAACATTTAAGGCACAAATAGACAGTAGCAGGGCTGAACAATCAGCGGAATTAATAGCACAGAGTGAAACATTTAAGGCACAAATAGACAGTAGTAGGATTGAACAGTCAGCGGTGATCAAAGCCCAAATTAATGAATCTATTGGCACACAATTAGCGCGTCAAAATGATAGTATTAATACACAATTAGCTCTACAGAATGATAATATTAGTTCTCAATTGACACAACAAAGTGAATCAATAAACTCTCAACTAGACGCGCAAAACAGTCGTAACACTGAGCAACTCGATAATGTAGTGGTTGAAATGAAAGAACATACAAGGAAACAGCTTATACTACTCGCCTTAGATGTAAGTAAGAACAATGAGAAGCAGGTTAAACAGATAAAACAACTTGAGGATCAGTTTAACGCTAAACTTAATAACTTAGACGATACAGTTCTGGCAAAATTGGCACAGATTGAATTGGCATGCACAACTAAAAATAGCGAAATTATAACTGCACAGGACAGGTTACAAAACAGATTTAATAAAGTGGAGAAAATAACCGTAGTTATACAGGAACAGATAAAGGCGGTAGATGAAAACGTGACCGGCCTTATAAAAGACATAGACCGTCTCGAAAACCAATCAACAGATCGCTGGAAAAATGCAGAAGTAGACCGGGAAGGATTAAAAGCCACTATTGAAGAAAACAATGTACGCATGGAGGATCGCTTGGAACGGATCGAAGTGAGCCAGGACACTAATAATCTGAAGATAGAAAACGTTAGAAAGGATTGGCAAAAATTATGTAAGGACTCCAAGGAAGAAAGGTTGGCGGTAATTAAGAAGCTGGGGGAGAACCACACACGGATACAGACGTTAGAAGATGAGATAAAAGCAAAATTTAAAGAACAAGGTGACAGGCTGATAAAAGCAGAATTATTTTCTATGGAACATAATGCAGGGTCATTAGGCGGGAAGGCAAGAGATGGAGACAGAGATAGCCCGGGGGCGACTCATTCAACTGGTAGTCAGGTTGACACGGAAAGTCCACTTGCTCGGAACACGGAAGAATTTCGTAATCACATAGGGAGAAGTTCTACACCCCATGACGGTAATCAGCACCCTCAACTTGTACAAATCATCCGTTCTAATGAATTCAAACCGGCTAAGTTTATGGAAAATTCTGGAGTCACACCCAAGGCATTCTTGCGGGAAGTCGAACACTATTATAATGATAATGATATAGCTCCCGCCCGGCAACTGCGCATGATGGAAAAATTTTTAACTGGAAATGTTTTAACGTGGTACTTGAGCTTCAAATACACGTTTGAAAGCGTAGATGCATTCAAGCATGCTTTCCTTCGAAAATATTGGTCGTCTTCATATCAACAGGGGTTAAGAATGGAATTGTACTCCAGAAAGTACCAATCTACTCAGCAAACTAAGTATTCAGATTTTTTTTCATCACAGCTCCTTAAATTTAAAGATCTGGATAATCCTTTAAGTGAGGCCGAGCTAGTCATGACTATCGGACGCCAGCTTCCCGTTAACGTTCAGCAGGTATTGGTCGCAGCTAACGTTTCAGACGCGGTACACGCTGAACAGATCCTGCGCCAGATAGATGAAACCACGTCCCACTTACACAATAGAGTTGGAAGACAGGTCGAAATGGTAAATACAACCGAGGTGATTAAGCCGAGCCAGATAAACACAAGATCCCAGGCTACCAATACAAATACAAACATTTCAACACCCGTGGGAGGTCAGGATGATGTCGAGAAAAGACAGCGCCAACATTACGATAACAACCGTAATAACAACAGACAGTTCCAAGGACAGAATAGATTCCAACAACGAGGATTTCAACAATGGAGGGACAATCGGAGACAAGATGTACCATACAGGAGATGGGGAGATCGGAATGAAAATCAGAGATGGCAAGACCGCAGATTTCAGAATCGTGAGGACTCTAGAAGCTACCGAGACGACTGGAACGATAGGCATGCTCAATCGCAGAAATACTTAGAGGAAATTCATGCTAATGAGGGGAATGAGCAAGGACGCTGGGAAAATGCTATTGACAACAGAGTAAATCCCGACATTCAGACCGAGGGGGCTGAAAGTCTACAGCGACAGCAGGATCATCAGGAGAGTACTCGACCTCAGGATAATAGAGGTCGAGGCTGTAAAAAAAAAGTTTGATAAGTGAGATTGGAGACAGCCTGGGATTGCAACAGCATGTGGGAGGAGGAGATTGGATCGTCGCACACATAGAGGAATGGATCGCTTTACCGGAGGATTGCCTGGAGGAGACGGTGAAACCGCGGAACGACATTATTAAACAATTGCCGGTTATATACGCCAGGATTGGTGGATTAAAGGTCAGGTGCTTATTAGATACGGGGTCGCAGATTAGTCTGGTATCTGAGGCCCTAATTCGAGAGTTGGGACGGAGTCAAAAGATTGATATGATTCCCGTGCCACAACTCAAAGTGAGAGGCGTAATTCCTGAACGCTCTGTCACTTGCGAAAATCAAGCCTACCTTGAACTTGATATTTTGGAGCACACATTTGGGCAGACCTTCATCGTAATGGCAAAGATGAGCTTTAATATTATTCTTGGAGCCAACTTCATTTGCGACTATCAAGCCGTGATAGATCTGCACAAGAATACAGTCAGTTTCAGAGAGTTTGTAAATTTAAATAACGTGGGTTTGCATATGGATGAGATCACCACAGGAAGGGATGTGAGTTCATGGACACTAGAAGCGATCCAGGAAGAGACGAACGAAGAGGTACAGGAGGCCGAGGGTGACGTCATTGGCACAGCTGTTGTAGAACTTGAAGAGGGCGAGTCCCAGGAACTATGGTCCCTACTGACGGAAGGAGATGATAACGAGGCTTATTTTGAAGAGATATTACAGGAGCGGCTCAGAGATGTTCAACTGGGGAGTGAGCATAAGAAACAGTTAGAAGGAATTTTAAGGAAACACAAGGCAGTTTTTGATACGATTCCAGGGAAGATACTAAATTTTCAATATTCGATGCAAGTTCAGGATTGGTCACCTTTCAGGAGTAGACTGTATCCTATTCCTGAAAAACATCGCAGCCAGGTGAAACAAATAATAGATGGCATGTTGCAGGCAGGGGTTATTAAGAAGGCACCTACACCTTACTTAAATGCAATTTTGGCAGTTTCCAAGCCAAATGGTTCCATCAGATTATGTCTGGATGCCAGAAATTTGAACCAACGACTTATATTTCCGGAATACGACACGGCGCCGATTATCAGAGATGTCCTAAAGGGTTTTAAAAATAAAAGTATTTACAGTTCAGTGGACCTGACAAATTCCTTCCACCATATTGAATTAGATGAGAAGTCACAACTACTTACGGGCTTCTTGTTTGATAACCAAACGTATTATTTTGTCCGTATGCCTTTCGGTGTGAGAACTGCTGGGTGTGCGTTGATACGAGCTTTAGATCGAAATCTTACTGAGGAGGTGAAAGAGATGACCGTTCGCTACATTGATGATATCCTGCTGGCATCGGACAACGTTGACACACACATGAGAAATTTGGATAAATTGTTGGAAAATCTGAGAACAACAAATTTTAAAATCAACTTAAAGAAATCGCACTTCTTCAAAAGCGAGATCCTATATTTAGGCCACATAATAGACCAGGAGGGAGTCAGACCAAACCCTGCCAAGCTCGAGGCTATAAAGAATTTCCCGACTCCTACGAGAGTAAAACACATCCGTGCTTTCCTAGGCGTAACGGGATTCTTTAAGGAGAACTGCCCTGGCTATACTGAAACAGTAGCACCCATGCAGGAGATGTTAAAAAAAAGTAATAAATGGCTTTGGAATGCTGTTTGCGAAAAGTCATTCCAAGCGACCAAACTTTTGCTGGAAAATTGTATCAAGCTCGGTTATCCGGATTTTGGCCGCAAGTTTATAATCCAGGCGGATGCCTCATTAATTGGAGTGGGAGCTATGCTGTACCAAGAGGATCCGGCCAACCTTCACAAACGCTCATATTTGGCATTTGTCAGCCGCAGATTAAGGAAACACGAGCGCAACTACACTGTAACAGAGCTGGAGCTACTAGCTATTCTCCATGCTTTCCAACAATGGAAAAAAATCATCTATGGGTACCCCATTGTTGTCAGGACGGACCATAAGGCACTGACGTTTCTGTTCAAAACGTCTATGGCTAGTGAACGTGTCACACGCTGGTCTATTTACTTACAACAATTTAATATCGAGATTGAGCACTGCCCAGGAAAAATGAATGTAATTCCGGATGCTCTTAGCAGGAACCCTGAGCCTGACAATGTTGAAGCAGCGAGTGTTCAACATATTGAATTAACACCCAAGGATCATGAATTTTTGGAGGAGCTACGAGAAATCCAGAGAGAACAGGAAGCGGAGCCATGGATGTATCTAATGATCCAATATTTTAGAAGGGAATTGCCGCCAGGAACACCCGCATTTCGTGAAGCCAGAGCTAAAGAAGGAAAGTTTCACTATTTTAACAATTTACTCCATAAATTTGTGGATGCAGAGCACTCTAAATATCGCATCTTGGTACCAGCGTCATTACAGCGAGGATTGACATGGCATGTCCACGAAAGTCTCGGCCATATTGGAATCGACAAGTCTGAATCGACCATTGGGGAGACGTTTACTTGGCCACGCATGAGGACGACTATTTGTGAGGTTATTAAAACATGTGACCCGTGTCAGAGGACAAAGCCAAACAATTATCTGATGAAACAGTACCCCAAACCACTGCTTCCTCAGAGACCTTGTGAAATGGTGGCACTAGATTGTTTCGGTCCAATTCCTAAGGGAAGGCGAGGATGCCGACACCTATTAGTTTGTCTGGATGTTTTTTCCAAATTTGTTGTACTTTGCCCAATCCAGAAAACTACCTCAAAACAAGTACTTAGCCGCATACGAAATAGAGTTATTCCCATCCTTGGAAAACCAGAATTCATATTATCTGATCATGGCAGCTACTTTACGAGCGCCGAATTTAAAAAAGGAATGGAGGATATGGACGTAAAGCACATTTTATCTAGCATACGCCACGCCCAGGCTAATCCCTCGGAAAGGGCAATTAAATGCGTCACTAAGTACCTGAGAATCTTCATTCCTAACGACCATCACAAGTGGGTGGACAAGATCAAGGATATAGAGACGTGCATGAATTCTACGAAGCACGAATCGACAGGACAGATTCCTATGGTATTACACATGAATCAGCATCCAGAGAGATCATCGAGTACCATCATTAATTGCCCACAAGATCACAATATAGCTCATGATTTAAGAATTGAGCGCACCAGAGTGCATATGAGGAACCAGGCAGACAGGAGGCTGCGCCGCGTGAGAAACAAGAGATTCCATCGTGAGCTAGAATTAGACGAGCTTGTCCTCGTACGCCGACCCGCTGTATCTGATCCAGCAAAGAAGATATTCAACAAGTTCTGTGCCAAGTATGTTGGGCCGTTCAGCATAGTGAGGAATCTTGGAAATAATGCATATCGAGTCAAAGAATTAAGCACAGGAACCATGTCTGTATATAATAGTGCAAATCTAAAAATTTATCACACCAGAGAGCCTTGGGAAGTCAGAAATAACGCAGCGAATTAAATACGTGATCGTCCAACATCATGCAAGTAAACGGGGGGCAAGCAGAAGCCAGCACGACATCGAGGAAGTGATTAGCGTCTGGCCTGTTTACATCTTGAAGCAAGCAGAGTTGACAGGTATGTCGACAGACGAGCAACAGAGAGGGGAATAGTCTTTAAGCAACATATAGCCCCAGGCGAAGCGCTGGGCAAGTGAGCAGCAGACTGGTACTGTCCTAATGAATGGGCGAGAATGTAAACATTGGAACGAGGAAAACACTTGTCAACTAGCAGAGGCGGACTGACTGAGCACTTTGAAGGGAGGCTAACCCAGTATCTGCACCATGTGACTTAGGGAAGAAAAATCGACTTTATCTCTAAGTTCGATTTTTCCCAACTAAGGGAGTTGTGAACCCTTAATAAGCTACGCATATTAATGATTCTAATTATTCATTTCGTTATATTCTGATTTTACTGCCAGAATCATACAGGAAGGCCAGACTGGATTGCGAAATATCAAGCTTATTTGGAGACAGTACGTTTGAACGTGCCCAGTCCTGAAACAAAGGAGTGACGAGATCGGAATGTTTGACAGACACTTTATCAGACAAAGGTGTGTTGGGGTCCTGACTCATTTCAGACCGTAATTTCTTTGTCACCCTAGCGTTACGAGTAAGATAGTTGCTGGATGAGAGAGACGAGAGGAACTTTCAACCAATCATAGGACAGAGGCTTCTGTTCTAAACTGCGATATTGACGTCATGAACTACCAATCAGAGAGGGTCATCAATTTTAGCGCCAAGGGAGCGTCTGACGCCGGCTTGAAGTTGAAAGCGGGAAAGATTGGATTAACGAAATCTATGATCGATTCCAGAGCACGATAGCCCCATTGTGACCTGTATAATTTTTCAAACTGTTTGATACCTGTTGCATGCCAATAGTCGCATTATTATAGAAGTTAGTGATAGATTTCCCTCTCCCTCCGTCTTTTTGCCAAATTCACATAAATACTGTCGTCTGAGTGACGAGGAGGTTGATTCTTGGTGACACCGTGAGGTGATCACTTATTCTTTTCCATACCGTGAAGATATACTGTGTTAAATTTATCAGAGAGGGTCATTATTGAAAATATTATAATAAAGTTGTGTGCGCACAGCTGAGTGTGAAATTTGTGTATCGGTAAGATTTTAGTAGTCTCCCACGACTACAACTAGTAGGGAAAGTCTACGTTTAATTTTGCACTAGACAAATGGTGAATAAAGTAACTATTGGCAAAATTTAGATAGAAAATTACGTGTGACTATAAATAACATTTTATTTTTGTTATTTTTATTCAACGTCAAGATGGAACTCCAGACCCAGAGGAAGACATCGAACCAACGTTTCTACGGCTCCATGTGGTCTGAGATGAGCTAAACACTTTGGAGAGAGAATGTCAGGCGATGTTCGATGAGACGACGCAGAAAGAGGAATAAGTACTAAATAATTTAATTATTTGACAAACTGGTTATGGTTTTGTGGGAACATATTATTTTGTGTAAATATTTTATTTTATTTTTGTCTTCGTGTTTTATTGTAGTTGGTTTGTGGTACTGACACACTTTAGTTTAGTTCATGAGCAACGTGGCATGTATTCTATCTTTGTGAAGATTTTTTTTTGTTGATGTCAAGTACACGGGGCAAGCGTACTCAAGTGCGCTTCGCTACCGTAAAATGCGCGGCTAAGCGACACAAATTGGGAACCGATATCATAACAGAAGCGAAACTGAATTAACTAGAGTAGATAATAGAATTGGTGGGAAATCTTTTTATTGTATAGATTTTTATTGTTACACAGGCTTGTGTGTTAATTGCCGTTTGTTGCATTTTTGTTAAGTGAGGGGTCATATGCCCAATGACTTTATCTGTTGATGAAGTTTCCCTTTTAGTGTCTTGGTACACAAAATCTATGATATTTGATTGGAGTGTCGGCCCGTGGTAGATTTGTGTTGTGTTCTGCCCAAAATGCTTTGTTGAGTCTGCAAATATGTGTTTTATGGGATAGGAGTTTTCGGGAACCTTGGTTCTGTCTGAAGCTATTGTCCAGGATAAGCATTTAATCCTTGCGAGGAAAATGTTGGAATCCCCTTCTACGATGTCTTGCAATTCTTTGGAATTGACAAGAAGTGTGTGAATTTATGTGTCGCGATTAACAGGTGGCGGAACGGGACTGTCTAGTCTCTTGTTATAAATAGCATGACTCAAAGCTTCGACAAGGAGGGCTGGTTTGAACACTGACGCTAATGAGTGGTAAGTGAAGGTATTTCTACCCGGCGCACTCCATCAGATAAGGAGCAAGCTGTGCTCATTAGTATTCACGGCCCAGGTCTCCGTTCTTCGTAAATGTTTATCTTATATTAAAATAAAGCCTGTTTAATGATAAAAGAATTGTAATCGGTAAATGGGCGCTGTTCGCGTTTTTGATTGATCGAGTCCCAGCGTGTTAGCTTATTCATGCTTTTATTTCATGTAAATATCATCGGATTTTAGGCATCTTATTTCTTGTTTAATTATTGTCATGTTCTTTGACCTCGGGTGGTCTCGATGTTCGGCCACGTTGTTGTCATGTATATGTTGAGCAATTGAGCCATTGGGCAAGCTTCTGTTTTGCTGAGAGTTTCCTGACTCACTGCGATCTCGATGGAGATCAATTAGTTTATAAATTTTAAATGGTTGCGTGTGTCAGTAAAATTTTAATTGTTGGTAAGATATTCTTCGAGTGTGTCCCATAAAGCCATAATAATGGTTTGCAGTATGGGGGTTTGCAAGCATATTGGCTGTTCCATCTGTGAGCAAATCTCCATCAAAAGTACTTATTTCTTCTCTAGCGTAGCTATACGCGTGCATACATATTAATCAGACAAGTGGATTTTGATCCACAATTTTATTTCTTTGGAGTGGACCTTTCTAGGCCACTCAGATCTGTGTAAATTATTGTACTGTGGGAGTAAAGTTCAGGGTGGACTTTGTTTATATTATTTTTTTATGTTTTGTTGTTTTTATTCAGTTATTAAATGGTGGTATTTTTATTTGTTTTTCACTCATTTCTTAGTTTATAGTTTTGCATATGGTCCTTGTATTTGTAAGCAGCCGTCTGGTATTTGAGCTCTAGTGAAAGCATATCCGGACTGAACGCTCCCCGAAGTTTGATTCTCGTATATACGACGCTGTTATATACAAGGGCACACATTAGACCGGATATGGTTGTGTTTTATTGACTCACACTAACGATTGTAGTGGTAGAAAAGGCAAACTGCTAATCTAATAGACCAGATATGGTTGAGTTTCATTGGCCTACTCTAGCGCTTGCAGTGGGAGAAAAGGCAAACTACTAATCCAATAGACCGGATATGGTTGTGTTTTATTGACTCACACTATCGATCGTAGTGGTAGAAAAGGCACACTGCTAATCTAATAGACCAAATATGGTTGAGTTTCATTGGCACACTCTAGCGCTTGCAGTGGGAGAAAAGGCAAACTGCTAATCCAATAGACCGGATATGGTTGTGTTTTATTGACTCACACTAACGATCATAGTGGTAGAAAAGGCAAACTGATAATCTAATAGACCAGATATGGTTGAGTTTCATTGGCCCACTCTAGCGCTTCAGTGGGAGAAAAGGCAAACTGCTAATCCAATAGACCGGATATGGTTGTGTTTTATTGACTCACACTAACGATCGTAGTGGTAGAAAAGGCAAACTGCTAATCTAATAGACCAGATATGGTTGAGTTTCATTGGCCCACTCTAGCACTTGCAGTGGGCGAAAAGTCAAACTGCTAACGCAATAGACCGGATATGGTTGTGTTTTATTGACTCACAATAACGATCGTAGTGGTAGAAAAGGCAAACTGATAATCTAATAGACCAGATATGGTTGAGTTTCATTGGCCCACTCTAGCGCTTGCAGTGGGAAAAAAGGCAAACTGCTAATCCAATAGACCGTATATGGTTGTGTTTAATTGACTCACACTAACGATTGTAGTGGTAGAAAAGGCAAACTGCTAATCTAATAGACCGGATATGGTTGAGTTTCATTGGCCCACCCTAGCGCTTGTAGTGGTAGAAAAGGAAAACTGCTAATCCAATAGACCGGATATGGTTGTGTTTTATTGATTCACACTAACGATCGTAGTGGTAGAAAAGGCAAACTGCTAATCTAATAGACCAGATATGGTTGAGTTTCATTGGCCCACTCTAGCGCTTGCAGTGGGAGAAAAGGCAAACTGCTAATCCAATAGACCGGATATAGTTGGTTTTGTTGACTCACACTAACGATCGTAGTGGTAGAAAAGGCAAACTGCTAATCTAATAGACCAGATATCATTGAATTTCATCGGCCAACTCTAGCGCTAGTAGTGGTAGAAAAGGCAAACTGCTAATCTAATAGACCGGATATGGTTGTGTTTTATTTACTCCCACTAGCGCTAGTAGTGGTAGAAAAGGCAAACTGCTGATCTAATAGACCGGATATGGTTGTGTTTTATTGACTCACTCTAACGATTGTAGTGGTAGAAAAGGCAAACTGCTAATCTAATAGACCAGATATGGTTGAGTTTCATTGGCCCACCCTAGCGCTTGTAGTGGGAGAAAAGGCAAACTGCTAATCCAATAGACCGGATATGGTTGTGTTTTATTGACTCACACTAACGATTGTAGTGGTAGAAAAGGCAAACTGCTAATCTAATAGACCAGATATGGTTGAGTTTCATTGGCCTACTCTAGCGCTTGCAGTAGGAGAAAAGGCAAACTGCTAATCCAATAGACCGGATATGGTTTTGTTTTATTGACTCACACTATCGATTGTAGTGGTAGAAAAGGCAAACTGCTAATCTAATAGACCAGATATGGTTGAGTTTCATTGGCACACTCTAGAGCTTGCAGCGGGAGAAAAGGCAAACTGCTAATCCAATAGACCGGAAATGGTTGTGTTTTATTGACTCACACTAACGATCGTAGTGGTAGAAAAGCAAACTGCTAATCTAATAGACCAGATATAGTTGAGTTTCATTGGCCCACTCTAGCGCATGCAGTGGGAGAAAAGGCAAACTGCTAATCCAATAGTCTGGATATGGTTGTGTTTTATTGACTCACACTAACGATCGTAGTGGTAGAAATGGCAAACTACTAATCTAATAGACCAGATATGGTTGAGTTTCATTGGCCCACTCTAGCGCTTACAGTGGGAGAAAAGGCAAACTGCTAATCCATTAGACCGGATATGGTTGTGTTTTATTGACTCACACTAACGATCGTAGTGGTAGAAAAGGCAAACTGATAATCTAATAGGCCAGATATGGTTGAGTTTCATTGGCCCACTCTAGTGCTTGCAGTGGGAGAAAAGGCAAACTGCTAATCCAATAGACCGGATATGGTTGTGTTTTATTGACTCACACTAACGATCGTAGTGGTAGAAAAGGCAAACTGCTAATCTAATAGAACAGTTATGGTTGAGTTTCATTGGCCCTCACTAGCGCTTGCAGTGGGAGAAAAGGCAAACTGCTAATCCAATAGACCGGATATGGTTGTGTTTTATTGACTCACACTAACGATCGTAGTTTTAGAAAAGGCAAATTGCTAATCTAATAGACCAGATATGGTTACGTTTCATTGGCCCACTCTAGCGCTTGCAGTGGGAGAAAAGGCAAACTGCTAATCCAATAGACCGGATATGGTTGTGTGTTATTGACTCACACTAACGATCGTAGTGGTAGAAGAGGCAAACTGCTAGTCTAATAGACCAGATATGGTTGAGTTTCATCTGCCCACTCTAGCGCATGCAGTGGGAGAAAAGGCAAATTGCTAATCCAATAGACCGCATATGGTTGTGTTTAATTGACTCACACTAACAATTGTAGTGGTAGAAAAGGCAAACTGCTAATCTAATAGACCGGATATGGTTGAGTTTCATTGGCCCACCCTAGCGCTTGTAGTGGTAGAAAAGGAAAACTGGTAATCCAATAGACCGGATATGGTTGTGTTTTATTGACTCACACTAACTATCGTAGTGGTCGAAAAGGCAAACTGCTAATCTAATAGACCAGATATGGTTGAGTTTCATCGGCCAACTCTAGCGCTAGTAGTGGTAGAAAAGGCAAACTGCTAATCTAATAGACCGGATATGGTTGTGTTTTATTTATTCCCACTAGCGCTAGTAGCGGTAGAAAAGGCAAACTGCTGATCTTATAGACCGGATATGGTTGCGTTTTATTGACTCACTCTAGTGCTTGTAGTGGGAGAAAAGGCAAACTGCTAATCCAATAGACCGGATATGGTTGTGTTTTATTGACTCACACTAACGATTGTAGTGGTAGAAAAGGCAAACTGCTAATCTAATAGACCAGATATGGTTGAGTTTCATTGGCCTACTCTAGCGCTTGCAGTGGGAGAAAAGGCAAACTGCTAATCCAATAGACCGGATATGGTTTTGTTTTATAGACTCACACTATCGATCGTAGTGGTAGAAAAGGCAAACTGCTAATCTAATAGACCACATATGGTTGAGTTTCATTGGCCTACTCTAGCGTTTGCAGTGGGAGAAAAGGCAAACTGCTAATCTAATAGACCGGATATGGTTGTGTTTTATTGACTCACACAAACGATCGTAGTGGTAGAAAAGGCAAACTGCTAATCTAATAGACCAGATATGGTTGAGTTTCATTGGCCCACCCTAGCGCTTGTAGTGGTAGAAAAGGAAAACTGCTAATCCAATAGACCGGATATGGTTGTGTTTTATTGACTCACACTATCGATCGTAGTGGTAGAAAAGGCAAACTGCTAATCTAATAGACCAGATATGGTTGAGTTTCATTGATTCACGTGGCGCTCGCAGTAGTAGAAAAGGCAAACTGCTAATCTATCAGACCAGATATGGTTGAGTTTCATGTACTCACACTAGTGCTCGTAGTAGTAGAAAAGGCACTCCGCTAATCTAATAGACCGGATATGGTCGAGTTTCATTGAATCTTACTAGCGCATGTAGTGGTAGAAAAGGCAAACTGATAATCTAATAAACTGGATATGGTCGAGTTTCATCGACTCATACTAGCGCTCGTAGTGGTAGATAGGGTAAACTGCATATCTAATAGACAGGATATGGTTAAGTTTCATTGGCTCACACTAGCGCTCGTAGTGGTAAAGGAGGCAAACTGCTAATCTAATAGACCAGATATAGTTGAGTTTAATTGGCCCACCCTAGCGCTAGTGGTGGTAGAAAAGGCAAACTGCTAATCTAATAGACCAGGTATGGTTGTGTTTTATTTACTCACACTAGCGCTAGTAGTGGTAGAAAAGGCAAACTGCTGATCTACAGGACCGGATATGGTTGTGTTTTATTGACTCACACTAGTGCTTGTAGCGGGAGAAAAGGCAAACTGCTAATCCAATAGACCGGATATGGTTGTGTTTTATTGACTCACACTAACGATTGTAGTGGTAGAAAAGGCAAACTGCTTATCTAATAGACCAGATATGGTTGAGTTTCATTGGCCTACTCTAGCGCTTGCAGTGGGAGAAAAGGCAAACTGCTAATCCAATAGACCGGATATGGTTGTGTTTTATTGACTCACACTATCGATCGTAGTGGTAGAAAAGGCAAACTGCTAATCTAATAGACCAGATATGGTTGAGTTTCATTGGCACACTCTAGCGCTTGCAGTGGGAGAAAAGGCAAACTGCTAATCCAATAGACCGGAAATGGTTGTGTTTTATTGACTCACACTAACGATCGTAGTGGTAGAAAAGGCAAACTGCTAATCTAATAGACCAGATATAGTTGAGTTTCATTGGCCCACTCTAGCGCATGCAGTTGGAGAAAAGGCAAACTGCTAATCCAATAGACCGGATATGATTGTGTTTTATTGACTCACACTAACGATCGTAGTGGTAGAAATGGCAAACTACTAATCTAATGGACCAGATATGGTTGAGTTTCATTGGCCCACTCTAGCGCTTACAGTGGGAGAAAAGGCAAACTGCTAATCCATTAGACCGGATATGGTTGTGTTTTATTGACTCACACTAACGATCGTAGTGGTAGAAAAGGCAAACTGCTAATCTAATAGGCCAGATATGGATGAGTTTCATTGGCCCACTCTAGCACTTGCAGTGGGAGAAAAGGCAAACTGCTAATCCAATAGACCGGATATGGTTGTGTTTTATTGACTCACACTAACGATTGTAGTGGTAGAAAAGGCAAACTGCTAATCTAATAGACCAGATATGGTTGAGTTTCATTGGCCCACCCTAGCGCTTGTAGTGGGAGAAAAGGCAAACTGCTAATCCAATAGACCGGATATGGTTGTGTTTTATTGACTAACACTAACGATTGTAGTGGTAGAAAAGGCAAACTGCTAATCTAATAGACCAGATATGGTTGAGTTTCATTGGCCTGCTCTAGCGCTTGCAGTAGGAGAAAAGGCAAACTGCTTATCAAATAGACCGGATATGGTTTTGTTTTATTGACTCACACTATCGATCGTAGTGGTAGAAAAGGCAAACTGCTAATCTAATAGACCAGATATGGTTGAGTTTCATTGGCACACTCTAGCGCTTGCAGTGGGAGAAAAGGCAAACTGCTAATCCAAGAGACCGGAAATGGTTGTGTTTTATTTACTCCCACTAGCGCTAGTAGCGGTAGAAAAGGCAACCTGCTGATCTAAAAGACCGGATATGGTTGTGTTTTATTGACTAACTCTAACGATTCTAGTGGTAGAAAAGGCAAACTGCTAATGTAATAGACCAGATATGGTTGAGTTTCATTGGCCCACCCTAGCGCTTGTAGTGGGAGAAAAGGCAAACTGCTAATCCAATAGATCGGATATGGTTGTGTTTTATTGACTCACACTAACGATTGTAGTGGTAGAAAAGGTAAACTGCTAATCTAATAGACCAGATATGGTTGAGTTTCATTGGCCTACTCTAGCGCTTGCAGTACGAGAAAAGGCAAACTGCTAATCCAATAGACCGGATATGGTTTTGTTTTATTGACTCACACTATCGATCGTAGTGGTAGAAAAGGCAAACTGCTAATCTAATAGACCAGATATGGTTGAGTTTCATTGGCACACTCTAGCGCTTGCAGTGGGAGAAAAGGCAAACTGCTAATCCAATAGACCGGAAATGGTTGTGTTTTATTGACTCACACTAACGATCGTAGTGGTAGAAAAGGCAAACTGCTAATCTAATAGACCAGATATAGTTGAGTTTCATTGGCCCACTTTAGCGCATGCAGTAGGAGAAAAGGCAAACTGCTAATCCAATAGACCGGAAATGGTTGTGTTTTATTGACTCACACTAACGATCGTAGTGGTAGAAAAGGCAAACTGCTAATCTAATAGACCAGATATAGTTGAGTTTCATTGGCCCACTTTAGCGCATGCAGTGGGAGAAAAGGCAAACAGCTAATCCAATAGACCGCATATGGTTGTGTTTTATTGACTCACTCTAGAGATTGTAGTGGTAGAAAAGGCAAACTGCTAATCTAATAGACCAGATATGGTTGAGTTTCATTGGCCCACTCTTGCACTTGCAGTGGGAGAAAAGGCAAACTGCTAATCCAGTAGACCGGATATGGTTGTGTTTTATTGACTCACACTAACGATCGTAGTGGTAGAAAAGGCAAACTGCTAATCTAATAGACCAGATATGGTTGAGTTTCATTGGCACACTCTAGCGCTTGCAGTGGGAGAAAAGGCAAACTGCTAATCCAATAGACCGGAAATGGTTGTGTTTTATTTACTCCCACTAGCGCTAGTAGTGGTAGAAAAGGCAAACTGCTGATCTAATAGACCGGATATGGTTGTGTTTCATTGACTCATTCTAACGATTGTAGTGGTAGAAAAGGCAAACTGCTAATCTAATAGACCAGATATGGTTGAGTTTCATTGGCACACTCTAGCGCTTGCAGTGGGAGAAAAGGCAAACTGCTAATCCAATAGACCGGAAATGGTTGTGTTTTATTGACTCACACTTACGATCGTAGTGGTAGAAAAGGCAAACTGCTAATCTAATAGACCAGATATAGTAGAGCTTCATTGGCCCTCTCTAGCGCATGCAGTGGGAGAAAAGGCAAACTGCTAATCCATAAGACCGGATATGGTTGTGTTTTATTGACTCACACTAACGATCGTAGTGGTAGAAAAGGCAAACTGCTAATCTAATAGACCAGATATGGTTGAGTTTCATTGGCCCTCTCTAGCGCTTGCAGTGGGAGAAAAAGCAAACTGCTAATCCAATAGACCGGATATGATTGTGTTTTATTGACTCACACTAACGATCGTAGTGGTAGAAACGGCAAACTGCTAATCTAATAGACCAGATATGGTTGAGTTTCATTGGCCCACTCTAGCACTTGCAGTGGGCGAAATGTCAAACTGCTAATCCAATAGACTGGATATGGTTGTGTTTTATTGACTCACACTAACGATCGTAGTGGTAGAATAGGCAAACTGATAATCTAATAGACCAGATATGGTTGAGTTTCATTGGCCCACTCTAGCGTTTGCAGTGGGAGAAAAGGCAAACTGCTAATCCAATAGACCGGATATGGTTGTGTTTTATTGACTCACACTAACGATCGTAGTGGCAGAAAAGGCAAACTGCTAATCTAATAGAACAGATATGGTTGAGTTTCATTGGCCCACACTAGCGCTTGCAATGGGAGAAAAGGCAAACTGCTAATCCAATAGACCGGATATGGTTGTGTTTTATTGAGTCACACTAACGATCGTAGTTTTAGAAAAGGCAAATTGCTAATGTAATAGACCAGATATGGTTAAGTTTCATTGGCCCACTCTAGCGCTTGCAGTGGGAGAACAGCAAACTGCTAATCCAATAGACCGGATATGGTTGTGTGTTATTGACTCACACTAACGATCGTAGTGGTAGAAGAGGCAAACTGCTAGTCTAATAGACCAGATATGGTTGAGTTTCATCTGCCCACTCTAGCGCATGCAGTGGGAGAAAAGGCAAACTGCTAATCCAATAGACCGCATATGGTTGTGTTTAATTGACTCACACTAACAATTGTAGTGGTAGAAAAGGCAAACTGCTAATCTAATAGACCGGATGTGGTTGAGTTTCATTGGCCCACCCTAGCGCTTGTAGTGGTAGAAAAGGAAAACTGGTAATCCAATAGACCGGGTATGGTTGTGTTTTATTGACTCACACTAACTATCGTAGTGGTAGAAAAAGCAAACTGCTAATCTAATAGACCAGATATGGTTGAGTTTCATCGGCCAACTCTAACGCTAGAAGTGGTAGAAAAGGCAAACTGCTAATCTAATAGACCGGATATGGTTGTGTTTTATTTACTCCCACTAGCGCTAGTAGCGGTAGAAAAGGCAAACTGCTGATCTTATAGACCGGATATGGTTGCGTTTTATTGACTCACTCTAGTGCTTGTAGTGGGAGAAAAGGCAAACTGCTAATCCAACAGACCGGATATGGTTGTGTTTTATTGACTCACACTAACGATTGTAGTGGTAGAAAAGGCAAACTGCTAATCTAATAGACCAGATATGGTTGAGTTTCAATGGCCTACTCTAGCGCTTGCAGTGGGAGAAAAGGCAAACTGCTAATCCAATAGACCGGATATGGTTTTGTTTTATAGACTCACACTATCGATCGTAGTGGTAGAAAAGGCAAACTGCTAATCTTATAGACCAGATATGGTTGAGTTTCATTGGCCTAATCTAACGCATACAGTGGGAGAAAAGGCAAACTGCTAATCTAATAGACCGGATATGGTTGTGTTTTATTGACTCACACTAACGATCGTAGTGGTAGAAAAGGCAAACTGCTAATCTAATAGACCAGATATGGTTGAGTTTCATTGGCCCACCCTAGCGCTTGTAGTGGTAGAAAAGGAAAACTGTTAATCCAATAGAACGGATATGGTTGTGTTTTATTGACTCACACTAGTGCTTGTAGTGGGAGAAAAGGCAAACTGCTAATCCAATAGACCGGATATGGTTGTGTTTTATTGACTCACACTATCGATCGTAGTGGTAGAAAAGGCAAACTGCTAATCTAATAGACCAGATATGGTTGAGTTTCATTGGCACACTCTAGCGCTTGCAGTGGGAGAAAAGGCAAACTGCTAATCCAATAGACCGGAAATGGTTGTGTTTTATTGACTCACACTAACGATCGTAGTGGTGGAAAAGGCAAACTGCTAATCTAATAGACCAGATATAGTTGAGTTTCATTGGCCCACTCTAGCGCATGCAGTGGGAGAAAAGGCAAACTGCTAATCCAATAGACCGGATATGGTTGTGTTTTATTGACTCACACTAACGATCGTAGTGGTAGAAATGGCAAACTACTAATCTAATAGACCAGATATGGTTGAGTTTCATTGGCCCACTCTATCGCTTACAGTGGGAGAAAAGGCAAACTGCTAATCCATTAGACCGGATATGGTTGTGTTTTATTGACTCACACTAACGATCGTAGTGGTAGAAAAGGCACACTGCTAATCTAATAGACCAGATATGGTTGTGTTTTATTTACTCCCACTAGCGCTAGTAGTGATAGAAAACGCAAACTGCTGATCTAATAGACCAGATATGGTTCTGTTTTATTGACTCACACTAACGATTGTAGTGGTAGGAAAGGCAAACTGCTAATCTAATAGACCAGATATCGTTGTGTTTTATTGACTCACTCTAAAGATTGTAGTGGTAGAAAAGGCAAACTGCTAATCTAATAGACCAGATATGGTTGAGTTTTATTGACTCACTCTAAAGATTGTAGTGGTAGAAAAGGCAAACTGCTAATCTAATAGACCAGATATGGTTGTGTTTTATTGACTCACACTAACGATTGTAGTGGTAGGAAAGGCAAACTGCTAATCTAATAGACCAGATATCGTTGAATTTCATCGGCCAACTCAAGCGCTAGTAGTGGTAGAAAAGACAAACTGCTAATCTAATAGACCGGATATGGTTGTGTTTTATTTACTCCCACTAGCACTAGTAGTGGTAGAAAACGCAAACTGCTGATCTAATAGACCAGATATGGTTGTGTTTTATTGACTCACTCTAAAGATTGTAGTGGTAGAAAAGGAAAACTGCTAATCTAATAGACCAGATATGGTTGAGTTTCATTGGCCCACCCTAGCGCTTGTAGTGGGAGAAAAGGCAAACCGCTAATCCATTAGACCGGATATGGTTGTGTTTTATTGACTCACACTAACGATTGTAGTGGTAGGAAAGGCAAACTGCTAATCTAATAGACCAGATATGGTTGAGTTTCATTGGCCTACTCTAGCGCTTGCAGTAGGAGAAAAGGCAAACTGCTAATCCAATAGACCGGATATGGTTTTGTTTTATTGACTCACACTATCGATCGTAGTGGTAGAAAAGGCAAACTGCTAATCTAATAGACCAGATATGGTTGAGTTTCATTGGCACACTCTAGCGCTTGCAGTGGGAGAAAAGGCAAACTGCTAATCCAATAGACCGGATATGGTTGTGTGTTATTGACTCACACTAACGATCGTAGTGGTAGAAGAGGCAAACTGCTAGTCTAATAGACCAGATATGGTTGAGTTTCATCTGCCCACTCTAGCGCATGCAGTGGGAGAAAAGGCAAACTGCTAATCCAATAGACCGCATATGGTTGTGTTTAATTGACTCACACTAACAATTGTAGTGGTAGAAAAGGCAAACTGCTAATCTAATAGACCGGATGTGGTTGAGTTTCATTGGCCCACCCTAGCGCTTGTAGTGGTAGAAAAGGAAAACTGGTAATCCAATAGACCGGGTATGGTTGTGTTTTATTGACTCACACTAACTATCGTAGTGGTAGAAAAAGCAAACTGCTAATCTAATAGACCAGATATGGTTGAGTTTCATCGGCCAACTCTAACGCTAGAAGTGGTAGAAAAGGCAAACTGCTAATCTAATAGACCGGATATGGTTGTGTTTTATTTACTCCCACTAGCGCTAGTAGCGGTAGAAAAGGCAAACTGCTGATCTTATAGACCGGATATGGTTGCGTTTTATTGACTCACTCTAGTGCTTGTAGTGGGAGAAAAGGCAAACTGCTAATCCAACAGACCGGATATGGTTGTGTTTTATTGACTCACACTAACGATTGTAGTGGTAGAAAAGGCAAACTGCTAATCTAATAGACCAGATATGGTTGAGTTTCAATGGCCTACTCTAGCGCTTGCAGTGGGAGAAAAGGCAAACTGCTAATCCAATAGACCGGATATGGTTTTGTTTTATAGACTCACACTATCGATCGTAGTGGTAGAAAAGGCAAACTGCTAATCTTATAGACCAGATATGGTTGAGTTTCATTGGCCTAATCTAACGCATACAGTGGGAGAAAAGGCAAACTGCTAATCTAATAGACCGGATATGGTTGTGTTTTATTGACTCACACTAACGATCGTAGTGGTAGAAAAGGCAAACTGCTAATCTAATAGACCAGATATGGTTGAGTTTCATTGGCCCACCCTAGCGCTTGTAGTGGTAGAAAAGGAAAACTGTTAATCCAATAGACCGGATATGGTTGTGTTTTATTGACTCACACTAGTGCTTGTAGTGGGAGAAAAGGCAAACTGCTAATCCAATAGACCGGATATGGTTGTGTTTTCTTGACTCACACTATCGATCGTAGTGGTAGAAAAGGCAAACTGCTAATCTAATAGACCAGATATGGTTGAGTTTCATTGGCACACTCTAGCGCTTGCAGTGGGAGAAAAGGCAAACTGCTAATCCAATAGACCGGAAATGGTTGTGTTTTATTGACTCAAACTAACGATCGTAGTGGTAGAAAAGGCAAACTGCTAATCTAATAGACCAGATATAGTTGAGTTTCATTGGCCCACTCTAGCGCATGCAGTGGGAGAAAAGGCAAACTGCTAATCCAATAGACCGGATATGGTTGTGTTTTATTGACTCACACTAACGATCGTAGTGGTAGAAATGGCAAACTACTAATCTAATAGACCAGATATGGTTGAGTTTCATTGGCCCACTCTATCGCTTACAGTGGGAGAAAAGGCAAACTGCTAATCCATTAGACCGGATATGGTTGTGTTTTATTGACTCACACTAACGATCGTAGTGGTAGAAAAGGCACACTGCTAATCTAATAGACCAGATATGGTTGTGTTTTATTTACTCCCACTAGCGCTAGTAGTGATAGAAAACGCAAACTGCTGATCTAATAGACCAGATATGGTTGTGTTTTATTGACTCACACTAACGATTGTAGTGGTAGGAAAGGCAAACTGCTAATCTAATAGACCAGATATCGTTGTGTTTTATTGACTCACTCTAAAGATTGTAGTGGTAGAAAAGGCAAACTGCTAATCTAATAGACCAGATATGGTTGAGTTTTATTGACTCACTCTAAAGATTGTAGTGGTAGAAAAGGCAAACTGCTAATCTAATAGACCAGATATGGTTGTGTTTTATTGACTCACACTAACGATTGTAGTGGTAGGAAAGGCAAACTGCTAATCTAATAGACCAGATATCGTTGAATTTCATCGGCCAACTCAAGCGCTAGTAGTGGTAGAAAAGACAAACTGCTAATCTAATAGACCGGATATGGTTGTGTTTTATTTACTCCCACTAGCACTAGTAGTGGTAGAAAACGCAAACTGCTGATCTAATAGACCAGATATGGTTGTGTTTTATTGACTCACTCTAAAGATTGTAGTGGTAGAAAAGGCAAACTGCTAATCTAATAGACCAGATATGGTTGAGTTTCATTGGCCCACCCTAGCGCTTGTAGTGGGAGAAAAGGCAAACCGCTAATCCAATAGACCGGATATGGTTGTGTTTTATTGACTCACACTAACGATTGTAGTGGTAGGAAAGGCAAACTGCTAATCTAATAGACCAGATATGGTTGAGTTTCATTGGCCTACTCTAGCGCTTGCAGTAGGAGAAAAGGCAAACTGCTAATCCAATAGACCGGATATGGTTTTGTTTTATTGACTCACACTATCGATCGTAGTGGTAGAAAAGGCAAACTGCTAATCTAATAGACCAGATATGGTTTAGTTTCATTGGCACACTCTAGCGCTTGCAGTGGGAGAAAAGGCAAACTGCTAATCCAATAGACCGGAAATGGTTGTGTTTTATTGACTCACACTAACGATCGTAGAGGTAGAAAGGCAAACTGCTAATCTAATAGACCAGATATAGTTGAGTTTCATTGGCCCACTCTAGCGCATGCAGTGGGAGAAAAGGCAAACTGCTAATCCAATAGACCGGATATGGTTGTGTTTTATTGACTCACACTAACGAGCGTAGTGGTAGAAATGGCAAACTACTAATCTAATAGACCAGATATGGTTGAGTTTCATTGGCCTACTCTAGCGCTTACAGTGGGAGAAAAGGCAAACTGCTAATCCATTAGACCAGATATGGTTGTATTTTATTGACTCACACTAACGATCGTAGTGGTAGAAAAGGCAAACTGCTAATCTAATAGGCCAGATATGGATGAGTTTCATTGGCCCACTCTAGCACTTGCAGTGGGAGAAAAGGCAAACTGCTAATCCAATAGACCGGATATGGTTGTGTTTTATTGACTCACACTAACGATCGTAGTGGTAGAAAAGGCAAACTGATAATCTAATAGACCAGATATGGTTGAGTTTCATTGGCCCACTCTAGTGCTTGCAGTGGGAGAAAAGGCAATCTGCTAATCCAATAGACCGGATATGGTTGTGTTTTATTGACTCACACTAACGATCGTAGTGGTAGAAAAGGCAAACTGCTAATAATAGAACAGATATGGTTGAGTTTCATTGGCCCACACTAGCGCTTGCAGTGGGAGAAAAGGCAAACTGCTAATCCAATAGACCGGATATGGTTGTGTTTTATTGACTCACACTAACGATCGTAGTTTTAGAAAAGGCAAATTGCTAATCTAATAGACCAGATATGGTTGAGTTTCATTGGCCCACTCTAGCACTTGCAGTGGGAGAAAAGGCAAACTGCTAATCCAATAGACCAGATATATAGGGTTTTATTGACTCACACTAACGATCGTAGTGGTAGAAGAGGCAAACTGCTAATCCAATAGACCGGATATGGTTGTGTGTTATTGACTCAGACTAACGATCGTAGTGGCAGAAGAGGCAAACTGCTAGTCTAATAGACCAGATATGGTTGAGTTTCATTGGCCCACTCTAGCGCTTGCAGTGGGAGAAAAGGCAAACTGCTAATCCAATAGACCGGATATATAGGGTTTTATTGACTCACACTAACGATTGTAGTGGTAGAAAAGGCAAACTGCTAATCTAATAGACCAGATATGGTTGAGTTTCATTGGCCCACTCTAGCACTTGCAGTGGGCGAAAAGGCAAACTGCTAATCCAATAGACCGGATATGGTTGTGTTTTATTGACTCACACTAACGATCGTAGTGGTAGAAAAGGCAAACTGATAATCTAATAGACCAGATATGGTTGAGTTTCATTGGCCCACTCAAGCGCTTGCAGTGGGAGAAAAGGCAAACTGCTAATCCAATAGACCGGATATGGTTGTGTTTTATTAACTCAAACTAACGATCGTAGTGGTAGAAATGTCAAACTGCTAATCTAATAGACCAGATATGGTTGAGTTTCATTGGCCAACTCCAGCGCTTCCAGTTGGAGAAAAGGCAAACTGCTAATCCAATAGACCGGATATGGTTCTGTTTTATTGACTCACACTAACGATCGTAGTGGTAGAAAAGGCAAACTGATAATCTAATAGATCAGATATGGTTGAGTTTCATTGGCCCACTCTAGCGCTTGCAGTGAGAGAAAAGGCAAACTTTTAATCCAATAGACCGGATATGGTTGTGTTTTATTGACTCACACAAACGATCGTAGTGGTAGAAAAGGCAAACTGCTAGTCTAATAGACCAGATATGGTTGAATTTCATCGGCCCACTCTAGCGCTTGCAGTGGGAGAAAAGGCAAACTGCTAATTCAATAGACCGCATATGGTTGTGTTTTATAGACTCACACTAACGATCGTAGTGGTAGAAAAGGCAAACTGCTAATCTAATAGACCAGATATGGTTGAGTTTCATTGGCCCACTCTAGCGCTTGCAGTGGTAGAAAAGGCAAACTGCTAATCTAATAGACCAGATATGGTTGAGTTTCATCGGCAAACTCTAGCGCTAGTAATGGTAGAAAAGGCAAACTTTTAATCTAATAGACCGGATATGGTTGTGTTTTATTTACTCCCACTAGCGCTAGTAGTGGTAGAAAAGGCAAACTGCTGATCTAATAGAACAGATATGGTTGAGTTTCATTGGCCCACTCTAGCGCATGCAGTGGGAGAAAAGGCAAACTGCTAATCCAATAGACCGGATATGGTTGTGTTTTATTGACTCACACTAACGATCGTAGTGGTAGAAATGGCAAACTACTAATCTAATAGACCAGATATGGTTGAGTTTTATTGGCCCACTCTAGCGCTTACAGTGGGAGAAAAGGCAAACTGCTAATCCATTAGACCGGATATGGTTGTGTTTTATTGACTCACACTAACGATCGTAGTGGTAGAAAAGGCAAACTGCTAATCTAATAGGCCAGATATGGATGAGTTTCATTGGCCCACTCTAGCACTTGCAGTGGGAGAAAAGGCAAACTGCTAATCCAATAGACCGGATATGGTTGTGTTTTATTGACTCACACTAACGATCGTAGTGGTAGAGAAGGCAAACTGCTAATCTAATAGACCAGATATGGTTGAGTTTCATTGGCCCACTCTAGCGCTTGCAGTGGGAGAAAAGGCAAACTGCTAATCCAATAGACCGGATATGGTTGTGTTTTATTGACTCACACTAACGATCGTAGTGGTAGAAAAAGCAAACTGCTAATCTAATAGACCAGATATGGTTGAGTTTCATTGGCCCACTCTAGCACTTGCAGTGGGCGAAATGTCAAACTGCTAATCCAATAGACCGGATATGGTTGTGTTTTATTGACTCACACTAACGATCGTAGTGGTAGAAAAGGCAAACTGATAATCTAATAGACCAGATATGGTTGAGTTTCATTGGCCCACTCTAGTGCTTGCTGTGGGAGAAAAGGCAATCTGCTAATCCAATAGACCGGATATTGTTGTGTTTTATTGACTCACACTAACTATCGTAGTGGTAGAAAAGGCAAACTGCTAATCTAATAGAACAGATATGTTTGAGTTTCATTGGCCCACACTAGCGCTTGCAGTGGGAGAAAAGGCAAACTGCTAATCCAATAGACCGGATATGGTTGTGTTTTATTGACTCACACTAACGATCGTAGTTTTAGAAAAGGCAAATTGCTAATCTAATCGACCAGATATGGTTGAGTTTCATTGGCCCACTCTAGCACTTGCAGTGGGAGAAAAGGCAAACTGCTAATCCAATAGACCGGATATGGTTGTGTGTTATTGACTCACACTAACGATCGTAGTGGCAGAAGAGGCAAACTACTAGTCTAATAGACCAGATATGGTTGAGTTTCATCTGCCCACTCCAGCGCATGCAGTGGGAGAAAAGGCAAACTGCTAATCCAATAGACCGGATATAGTGGGTTTTATTGACTCACACTAACGATCGTAGTGGTAGAAAAGGCAAACTGCTAATCTAATAGACCAGATATGGTTGAGTTTCATTGGCCCACTCTAGCGCTTGCAGTGGGAGAAAAGGCAAACTGCTAATCCAATAGACCGGATATGGTTGTGTTTTATTAACTCACACTAACGATCGTAGTGGTAGAAATGGCAAACTGCTAATCTAATAGACCAGATATGGTTGAGTTTCATTGGCCAACTCCAGCGCTTACAGTTGGAGAAAAGGCAAACTGCTAATCCAATAGACCGGATATGGTTGTGTTTTATTGACTCACACTAACGATCGTAGTGGTAGAAAAGGCAAACTGATAATCTAATAGATCAGATATGGTTGAGTTTCATTGGCCCACTCTAGCGCTTGCAGTGAGAGAAAAGGCAAACTTTTAATCCAATAGACCGGATATGGTTGTGTTTTATTGACTCACACTAACGATCGTAGTGGTAGAAAAGGCAAACTGCTAGTCTAATAGACCAGATATGGTTGAGTTTCATCGGCCCACTCTAGCGCTTGCAGTGGGAGAAAAGGCAAACTGCTAATTCAATAGACCGCATATGGTTGTGTTTTATTGACTCACACTAACGATCGTAGTGGTAGAAAAGGCAAACTGCTAATCTAATAGACCAGATATGGTTGAGTTTCATTGGCCCACTCTAGCGCTTGCAGTGGTAGAAAAGGCAAACTGCTAATCTAATAGACCAGATAGGGTTGAGTTTCATCGGCCAACTCTAGCGCTAGTAATGGTAGAAAAGGCAAACGTTTAATCTAATAGACCGGATATGGTTGTGTTTTATTTACTCCCACTAGCGCTAGTAGTGGTAGAAAAGGCAAACTGCTGATCTAATAGACCGGATATGGTTGTGTTTTATTGACTCACACTAGTGCTTGTGGTGGGAGAAAAGGCAAACTGCTAATCCAATAGACCGGATATGGTTGTGTTTATTGACTCACACTAACGATTGTAGTGGTAGAAAAGGCAAACTGCTAATCTAATAGACCAGATATGGTTGAGTTTCATTGGCCTACTCTAGCGCTTGCAGTGGGAGAAAAGGCAAACTGCTAATCCAATAGACCGGATATGGTTTTGTTTTATTGACTCACACTATCGATCGTAGTGGTAGAAAAGGCAAACTGCTAATCTAATAGACCAGATATGGTTGAGTTTCATTGGCACACTCTAGCGCTTGCAGTGGGAGAAAAGGCAAACTGCTAATCCAATAGACCGGATATGGTTGTGTTTTATTGACTCACACTAACGATCGTAGTGGTAGAAAAGGCAAACTGCTAATCTAATAGACCAGATATGGTTGAGTTTCATTGGCCCACTCTAGCGCATGCAGTGGGAGAAAAGGCAAACTGCTAATCATATTGACCGGGTATGGTTGTGTTTTATTGACTCACACTAACGATCGTAGTGGTAGAAATGGCAAACTACTAATCTAATAGACCAGATATGGTTGAGTTTCATTGGCCCAATCTAGCGCTTACAGTGGGAGAAAAGGCAAACTGCTAATCCATTAGACCGGATATGGTTGTGTTTTATTGACTCACACTAACGATCGTAGTGGTAGAAAAGGCAAACTGCTAATCTAATAGACCAGATATGGTTGAGTTTCATTGGCCCACTCTAGCACTTGCAGTGGGAGAAAAGGCAAACTGCTAATCCAATAGACCGGATATGGTTGTGTTTTATTGACTCACACTAACGATCGTAGTGGTAGGAAAGGCAAACTGATATTCTAATAGACCAGATATGGTTGAACTTCATTGGCCCACTCTAGCGCTTGCAGTGGGAGGAAAGGCAAACTGCTAATCCAATAGACCGGATATGGTTGTGTTTTATTGACTCACACTAACGATCGTAGTGGTAGAAAAGGCAAACTGCTAATCTAATAGACCAGATATGGTTGAGTTTCATTGGCCCACTCTAGCGCTTGCAGTGGGAGAAAAGGCAAACTGCTAATCCAATAGACCGGATATGGTTGTGTTTTATTGACTCACACTAACGATCGTAATGGTAGAAAAGGCAAACTGATAATCTGATAGACCAGATATGGTTGAGTTTCATTGGCCCACTCCAGCGCTTGCAGTGGGAGAAAAGGCAAACTGCTAATCCAATAGACCGGATATGGTTGTGTTTTATTGACTCACACTAACGATCGTAGTAGTAGAAAAGGCAAACTGCTAATCTAATAGACCAGATATGGTTGGGTTTCATTGGCCCACTCTAGCGCTTGCAGTGGGAGAAAAGGCAAACTTCTAATCCAATAGACCGGATATGGTTGTGTTTTATTGACTCACACTAACGATCGTAGTGGTACAAAAGGCAAACTGCTAGTCTAATAGACCAGATATGTTTGAGTTTCATCGGCCCACTCTAGCGCTTGCAGTGGGAGAAAAGGCAAACAGCTAATCCAATAGACCGCGTATGGTTGTGTTTTATTGACTCACACTAACGATCGTAGTGGTGAAAAGGCAAACTGCTAATCTAATAGACCAGATATAGTTGAGTTTCATTGGACCATACTAGCGCTTGCAGTGGGTGAAAAGGCAAACAGCTAATCCAATAGACCGCGTATGGTTGTGTTTTATTGACTCACTCTAGAGATTGTAGTGGTAGAAAAGGCAAACTGCTAATCTAATAGACCAGATATGGTTGAGTTTCATTGGCCCACTCTAGCGCTTACAGTGGGAGAAAAGGCAAACTTCTAATCCATTAGACCGGATATGGTTGTGTTTTATTGACTCACTCTAGAGATTGTAGTGGTAGAAAAGGCAAACTGCTAATCTAATAGACCAGATATGGTTGAGTTTCATTGGCCCACTCTAGCGCTTGCAGTGGGAGAAAAGGCAAACTGCTAATCCAGTAGACCGGATATGGTTGTGTTTTATTTACTCCCACTAGCGCTAGTAGTGGTAGAAAAGGCAAACTGCTGATCTAAAAGACCGGATATGGTTGTGTTTTATTGACTCACTCTAACGATTGTAGTGGTAGAAAAGGCAAACTGCTAATCTAATAGACCAGATATGGTTGAGTTTCATCGGCCCACTCTAGCGCTTGCAGTGGGAGAAAAGGCAAACAGCTAATCCAATAGACCGCATATGGTTGTGTTTTATTGACTCACTCTAGAGATTGTAGTGGTAGAAAAGGCAAACTGCTAATATAATAGACCAGATATGGTTGAGTTTCATTGGCCCACTCTTGCGCTTGCAGTGGGCGAAAAGGCAAACTGCTAATCCAGTAGACCGGATATGGTTGTGTTTTATTGACTCACACTAACGATCGTAGTGGTAGAAAAGGCAAACTGCTAATCTAATAGACCAGATATGGTTGAGTTTCATTGGCACACTCTAGCGCTTGCAGTGGGAGAAAAGGCAAACTGCTAATCCAATAGACCGGAAATGGTTGTGTTTTATTGACTCACACTAACGATCGTAGTGGTAGAAAAGGCAAACTGCTAATCTAATAGACCAGATATAGTAGAGTTTCATTGGCCCTCTCTAGCGCATGCAGTGGGAGAAAAGGCAAACTGCTAATCCAATAGACCGGATATGGTTGTGTTTTATTGACTCACACTAACGATCGTAGTGGTAGAAATGGCAAACTACTAATCTAATAGACCAGATATGGTTGAGGTTCATTGGCCCACTCTAGCGCTTACAGTGGGAGAAAAGGCAAACTGCTAATCCATAAGACCGGATATGGTTGTGTTTTATTGACTCACACTAACGATCGTAGTGGTAGAAAAGGCAAACTGATAATCTAATAGACCAGATATGGTTGAGTTTCATTGGCCCACTCTAGCGCTTGCAGTGGGAGAAAAGGCAAACTGCTAATCCAATAGACCGGATATGGTTGTGTTTTATTGACTCACACTAACGATCGTAGTGGTAGAAAAGGCAAACTGCTAATCTAATAGAACAGATATGGTTGAGTTTCATTGGCCCACACTAGCGCTTGCAATGGGAGAAAAGGCAAACTGCTAATCCAATAGACCGGATATGGTTGTGTTTTATTGAGTCACACTAACGATCGTAGTTTTAGAAAAGGCAAATTGCTAATCTAATAGACCAGATATGGTTAAGTTTCATTGGCCCACTCTAGCGCTTGCAGTGGGAGAAAAGCAAACTGCTAATCCAATAGACCGGATATGGTTGTGTGTTATTGACTCACACTAACGATCGTAGTGGTAGAAGAGGCAAACTGCTAGTCTAATAGACCAGATATGGTTGAGTTTCATCTGCCCACTCTAGCGCATGCAGTGGGAGAAAAGGCAAACTGCTAATCCAATAGACCGCATATGGTTGTGTTTAATTGACTCACACTAACAATTGTAGTGGTAGAAAAGGCAAACTGCTAATCTAATAGACCGGATATGGTTGAGTTTCATTGGCCCACCCTAGCGCTTGTAGTGGTAGAAAAGGAAAACTGGTAATCCAATAGACCGGATATGGTTGTGTTTTATTGACTCACACTAACTATCGTAGTGGTAGAAAAGGCAAACTGCTAATCTAATAGACCAGATATGGTTGAGTTTCATTGGCCCACCCTAGCGCTTGTAGTGGTAGAAAATGAAAACTGCTAATCCAATAGACCGGATATGGTTGTGTTTTATTGACTCACACTATCGATCGTAGTGGTAGAAAAGGGAAACTGCTAATCTAATAGACAAGATATGGTTGAGTTTCATTGATTCACGTGGCGCTCGCAGTAGTAGAAAAGGCAAACTGCTAATCTATCAGACCAGATATGGTTGAGTTTCATGTACTCACACTAGTGCTCGTATTAGTAGAAAAGGCACTCCGCTAATCTAATAGACTGGATATGGTCGAGTTTCATTGAATCTTACTAGCGCATGTAGTGGTAGGAGAGGCAAACTGATAATCTAATAAACTGGATATGGTCGAGTTTCATTGAAACATACTAGCGTTCGTAGTGGTAGAAAAGGCAAACTTCTGATCTAATAGACCGGAAATGATCGAGTTTCATCGACTCATACTAGCGCTCGTAGTGGTAGATAGGGTAAACTGCATATCTAATAGACAGGATATGGTTAAGTTTCATTGGCTCACACTAGCGCTCGTAGTGGTAAAGGAGGCAAACTGCTAATCTAATAGACCAGATATAGTTGAATTTAATTGGCCCACCCTAGCGCTAGTAGTGGTAGAAAAGGCAAACTGCTAATCTAATAGACCGGATATGGTTGTGTTTTATTTACTCACACTAGCGCTAGTAGTGGTAGAAAAGGCAAACTGCTGATCTAATAGACCGGATATGGTTGTGTTTTATTGATTCACACTAGTGCTTGTCGTGGGAGAAAAGGCAAACTGCTAGTCCAATAGACCGGATATGGTTGTGTTTTATTGACTCACACTAACGATCGTAGTGGTACAAAAGGCAAACTGCTAATCTAATAGACCAGATATGGTTGAGTTTCATTGGCCTACTCTAGCGCTTGTAGTGGGAGAAAAGGCAAAGTGCTAATCCAATAGACCGGATATGGTTGTGTTTTATTGACTCACACTATCGATCGTAGTGGTAGAAAAGGCAAACTGCTAATCTAATAGACCAGATATGGTTGAGTTTCATTGGCACACTCTAGCGCTTGCAGTGGGAGAAAAGGCAAACTGCTAATCCAATAGACCGGAAATGGTTGTGTTTTATTGACTCACACTAACGATCGTAGTGGTAGAAAAGGCAAACTGCTAATCTAATAGACCAGATATAGTTGAGTTTCATTGGCCCACTCTAGCGCATGCAGTGGGAGAAAAGGCAAACTGCTAATCCAATAGACCGGATATGGTTGTGTTTTATTGACTCACACTAACGATCGTAGTGGTAGAAATGGCAAACTACTAATCTAATAGACCAGATATGGTTGAGTTTCATTGGCCCACTCTAGCGCTTACAGTGGGAGAAAAGGCAAACTGCTAATCCATTAGACCGGATATGGTTGTGTTTTATTGACTCACACTAACGATCGTAGTGGTAGAAAAGGCAAACTGCTAATCTAATAGACCAGATATGGTTGTGTTTTATTTACTCCCACTAGCGCTAGTAGTGATAGAAAACGCAAACTGCTGATCTAATAGACCAGATATGGTTGTGTTTTATTGACTCACACTAACGATTGTAGTGGTAGGAAAGGCAAACTGCTAATCTAATAGCCCAGATATCGTTGTGTTTTATTGGCTCACTCTAAAGATTGTAGTGGTAGAAAAGGCAAACTGCTAATCTAATAGACCAGATATGGTTGAGTTTTATTGACTCACTCTAAAGATTGTAGTGGTAGAAAAGGCAAACTGCTAATCTAATAGACCAGATATGGTTGTGTTTTATTGACTCACACTAACGATTGTAGTGGTAGGAAAGGCAAACTGCTAATCTAATAGACCAGATATCGTTGAATTTCATCGGCCAACTCAAGCGCTAGTAGTGGTAGAAAAGACAAACTGCTAATCTAATAGACCGGATATGGTTGTGTTTTATTTACTCCCACTAGCGCTAGTAGTGGTAGAAAACGCAAACTGCTGATCTAATAGACCAGATATGGTTGTGTTTTATTGACTCACTCTAAAGATTGTAGTGGTAGAAAAGGCAAACTGCTAATCTAATAGACCAGATATGGTTGAGTTTCATTGGCCCACCCTAGCGCTTGTAGTGGGAGAAAAGGCAAACCGCTAATCCAATAGGCCGGATATGGTTGTGTTTTATTGACTCACACTAACGATTGTAGTGGTAGGAAAGGCAAACTGCTAATCTAATAGACCAGATATGGTTGAGTTGCATTGGCCTACTCTAGCGCTTGCAGTAGGAGAAAAGGCAAACTGCTAATCCAATAGACCGGATATGGTTTTGTTTTATTGACTCACACTATCGATCTTAGTGGAAGAAAAGGCAAACTGCTAATCTAATAGACCAGATATGGTTGAGTTTCATTGGCACACTCTAGCGCTTGCAGTGGGAGAAAAGGCAAACTGCTAATCCAATAGACCGGAAATAGTTGTGTTTTATTGACTCACACTAACGATCGTAGTGGTAGAAAAGGCAAACTGCTAATCTAATAGACCAGATATAGTTGAGTTTCATTGGCCCACTCTAGCGCTTGCAGTGGTAGAAAAGGCAAACTGCTAATCTAATAGACCAGATATGGTTGAGTTTCATCGGCCAACTCTAGCGCTAGTAATGGTAGAAAAGGCAAACTTTTAATCTAATAGACCGGATATGGTTGTGTTTTATTTACTCCCACTAGCGCTAGTAGTGGTAGAAAAGGCAAACTGCTGATCTAATAGAACAGATATGGTTGAGTTTCATTGGCCCACTCTAGCGCATGCAGTGGGAGAAAAGGCAAACTGCTAATCCAATAGACCGGATATGGTTGTGTTTTATTGACTCACACTAACGATCGTAGTGGTAGAAATGGCAAACTACTAATCTAATAGACCAGATATGGTTGAGTTTCATTGGCCCACTCTAGCGCTTACAGTTGGAGAAAAGGCAAACTGCTAATCCATTAGACCGGATATGGTTGTGTTTTATTGACTCACACTAACGATCGTAGTGGTAGAAAAGGCAAACTGCTAATCTAATAGGCCAGATATGGATGAGTTTCATTGGCCCACTCTAGCACTTGCAGTGGGAGAGAAGGCAAACTGCTAATCCAATAGACCGGATATGGTTGTGTTTTATTGACTCACACTAACGATCGTAGTGGTAGAAAAGGCAAACTGCTAATCTAATAGACCAGATATGGTTGAGTTTCATTGGCCCACTCTAGCGCTTGCAGTGGGAGAAAAGGCAAACTGCTAATCCAATAGACCGGATATGGTTGTGTTTTATTGACTCACACTAACGATCGTAGTGGTAGAAAAGGCAAACTGCTAATCTAATAGACCAGATATGGTTGAGTTTCATTGGCCCACTCTAGCACTTGCAGTGGGCGAAATGTCAAACTGCTAATCCAATAGACCGGATATGGTTGTGTTTTATTGACTCACACTAACGATCGTAGTGGTAGAAAAGGCAAACTGCTAATCTAATAGACCAGATATGGTTGAGTTTCATTGGCCCACTCTAGTGCTTGCTGTGGGAGAAAAGGCAATCTGCTAATCCAATAGACCGGATATTGTTGTGTTTTATTGACTCACACTAACTATCGTAGTGGTAGAAAAGGCAAACTGCTAATCTAATAGAACAGATATGGTTGAGTTTCATTGGCCCACACTAGCGCTTGCAGTGGGAGAAAAGGCAAACTGCTAATCCAATAGACCGGATATGGTTGTGTTTTATTGACTCACACTAACGATCGTAGTTTTAGAAAAGGCAAATTGCTAATCTAATAGACCAGATATGGTTGAGTTTCATTGGCCCACTCTAGCACTTGCAGTGGGAGAAAAGGCAAACTGCTAATCCAATAGACCGGATATGGTTGTGTGTTATTGACTCACACTAACGATCGTAGTGGCAGAAGAGGCAAACTACTAGTCTAATAGACCAGATATGGTTGAGTTTCATCTGCCCACTCCAGCGCATGCAGTGGGAGAAAAGGCAAACTGCTAATCCAATAGACCGGATATAGTGGGTTTTATTGACTCACACTAACGATCGTAGTGGTAGAAAAGGCAAACTGCTAATCTAATAGACCAGATATGGTTGAGTTTCATTGGCCCACTCTAGCGCTTGCAGTGGGAGAAAAGGCAAACTGCTAATCCAATAGACCGGATATGGTTGTGTTTTATTAACTCACACTAACGATCGTAGTGGTAGAAATGGCAAACTGCTAATCTAATAGACCAGATATGGTTGAGTTTCATTGGCCAACTCCAGCGCTTACAGTTGGAGAAAAGGCAAACTGCTAATCCAATAGACCGGATATGGTTGTGTTTTATTGACTCACACTAACGATCGTAGTGGTAGAAAAGGCAAACTGATAATCTAATAGATCAGATATGGTTGAGTTTCATTGGCCCACTCTAGGGCTTGCAGTGAGAGAAAAGGCAAACTTTTAATCCAATAGACCGGATATGGTTGTGTTTTATTGACTCACACTAACGATCGTAGTGGTAGAAAAGGCAAACTGCTAGTCTAACAGACCAGATATGGTTGAGTTTCATCGGCCCACTCTAGCGCTTGCAGTGGGAGAAAAGGCAAACTGCTAATTCAATAGACCGCATATGGTTGTGTTTTATTGACTCACACTAACGATCGTAGTGGTAGAAAAGGCAAACTGCTAATCTAATAGACCAGATATGGTTGAGTTTCATTGGCCCACTCTAGCGCTTGCAGTGGTAGAAAAGGCAAACTGCTAATCTAATAGACCAGATAGGGTTGAGTTTCATCGGCCAACTCTAGCGCTAGTAATGGTAGAAAAGGCAAAATTTTAATCTAATAGACCGGATATGGTTGTGTTTTATTTACTCCCACTAGCGTTAGTAGTGGTAGAAAAGGCAAACTGCTGATCTAATATACCGGATATGGTTGTGTTTTATTGTCTCACACTAGTGCTTGTGGTGGGAGAAAAGGCAAACTGCTAATCCAATAGACCGGATATGGTTGTGTTTATTGACTCACACTAACGATTGTAGTGGTAGAAAAGGCAAACTGCTAATCTAATAGACCAGATATGGTTGAGTTTCATTGGCCTACTCTAGCGCTTGCAGTGGGAGAAAAGGCAAACTGCTAATCCAATAGACCGGATATGGTTTTGTTTTATTGACTCACACTATCGATCGTAGTGGTAGAAAAGGCAAACTGCTAATCTAATAGACCAGATATGGTTGAGTTTTATTGGCACACTCTAGCGCTTGCAGTGGGAGAAAAGGCAAACTGCTAATCCAATAGACCGGATATGGTTGTGTTTTATTGACTCACACTAACGATCGTAGTGGTAGAAAAGGCAAACTGCTAATCTAATAGACCAGATATGGTTGAGTTTCATTGGCCCACTCTAGCGCATGCAGTGGGAGAAAAGGCAAACTGCTAATCCAATTGACCGGGTATGGTTGTGTTTTATTGACTCACACTAACGATCGTAGTGGTAGAAATGGCAAACTACTAATCTAATAGACCAGATATGGTTGAGTTTCATTGGCCCAATCTAGCGCTTACAGTGGGAGAAAAGGCAAACTGCTAATCCATTAGACCGGATATGGTTGTGTTTTATTGACTCACACTAACGATCGTAGTGGTAGAAAAGGCAAACTGCTAATCTAATAGACCAGATATGGTTGAGTTTCATTGGCCCACTCTAGCACTTGCAGTGGGAGAAAAGGCAAACTGCTAATCCAATAGACCGGATATGGTTGTGTTTTATTGACTCACACTAACGATCGTAGTGGTAGGAAAGGCAAACTGATATTCTAATAGACCAGATATGGTTGAACTTCATTGGCCCACTCTAGCGCTTGCAGTGGGAGAAAAGGCATACTGCTAATCCAATAGACCGGATATGGTTGTGTTTTATTGACTCACACTAACGATCGTAGTGGTAGAAAAGGCAAACTGCTAATCTAATAGACCAGATATGGTTGAGTTTCATTGGCCTACTCCAGCGCTTGCAGTAGGAGAAAAGGAAAACTGCTAATCCAATAGACCGGATATGGTTGTGTTTTATTGACTCACACTAACGATCGTAGTGGTAGAAATGGCAAACTGCTAATCTAATAGACCAGATATAGTTGAGTTACATTGGCCCACTCTAGCGCTTGCAGTGGGAGAAAAGGCAAACTGCTAATCCAATAGACCGGATATTGTTGTGTTTTATTGACTCACACTAACGATCGTAATGGTAGAAAAGGCAAACTGATAATCTGATAGACCAGATATGGTTGAGTTTCATTGGCCCACTCCAGCGCTTGCAGTGGGAGAAAAGGCAAACTGCTAATCCAATAGACCGGATATGGTTGTGTTTTATTGACTCACACTAACGATCGTAGTAGTAGAAAAGGCAAACTGCTAATCTAATAGACCAGATATGGTTGGGTTTCATTGGCCCACTCTAGCGCTTGCAGTGGGAGAAAAGGCAAACTTCTAATCCAATAGACCGGATATGGTTGTGTTTTATTGACTCACACTAACGATCGTAGTGGTACAAAAGGCAAACTGCTAGTCTAATAGACCAGATATGTTTGAGTTTCATCGGCCCACTCTAGCGCTTGCAGTGGGAGAAAAGGCAAACAGCTAATCCAATAGACCGCGTATGGTTGTGTTTTATTGACTCACACTAACGATCGTAGTGGTGAAAAGGCAAACTGCTAATCTAATAGACCAGATATAGTTGAGTTTCATTGGACCATTCTAGCGCTTGCAGTGGGAGAAAAGGCAAACAGCTAATCCAATAGACCGCGTATGGTTGTGTTTTATTGACTCACTCTAGAGATTGTAGTGGTAGAAAAGGCAAACTGCTTATCTAATAGACCAGATATGGTTGAGTTTCATTGGCCCACTCTAGCGCTTACAGTGGGAGAAAAGGCAAACTGCTAATCCATTAGACCGGACATGGTTGTGTTTTATTGACTCACTCTAGAGATTGTAGTGGTAGAAAAGGCAAACTGCTAATCTAATAGACCAGATATGGTTGAGTTTCATTGGCCCACTCTAGCGCTTGCAGTGGGAGAAAAGGCAAACTGCTAATTCAGTAGACCGGATATGGTTGTGTTTTATTTACTCCCACTAGCGCTAGTAGTGGTAGAAAAGGCAAACTGCTGATCTAAAAGACCGGATATGGTTGTGTTTTATTGACTCACTCTAACGATTGTAGTGGTAGAAAAGGCAAACTGCTAATCTAATAGACCAGATATGGTTGAGTTTCATCGGCCCACTCTAGCGCTTGCAGTGGGAGAAAAGGCAAACAGCTAATCCAATAGACCGAATATGGTTGTGTTTTATTGACTCACTCTAGAGATTGTAGTGGTAGAAAAGGCAAACTGCTAATCTAATAGACCAGATATGGTTGAGTTTCATTGGCCCACTCTTGCGCTTGCAGTGGGAGAAAAGGCAAACTGCTAATCCAATTGACCGGGTATGGTTGTGTTTTATTGACTCACACTAACGATCGTAGTGGTAGAAAAGGCAAACTGCTAATCTAATAGACCAGATATAGTTGAGTTTCATTGGCCCACTCTAGCGCTTGCAGTGGTAGAAAAGGCAAACTGCTAATCTAATAGACCAGATATGGTTGAGTTTCATCGGCCAACTCTAGCGCTAGTAATGGTAGAAAAGGCAAACTTTTAATCTAATAGACCGGATATGGTTGTGTTTTATTTACTCCCACTAGCGCTAGTAGTGGTAGAAAAGGCAAACTGCTGATCTAATAGAACAGATATGGTTGAGTTTCATTGGCCCACTCTAGCGCATGCAGTGGGAGAAAAGGCAAACTGCTAATCCAATAGACCGGATATGGTTGTGTTTTATTGACTCACACTAACGATCGTAGTGGTAGAAATGGCAAACTACTAATCTAATAGACCAGATATGGTTGAGTTTCATTGGCCCACTCTAGCGCTTACAGTGGGAGAAAAGGCAAACTGCTAATCCATTAGACCGGATATGGTTGTGTTTTATTGACTCACACTAACGATCGTAGTGGTAGAAAAGGCAAACTGCTAATCTAATAGGCCAGATATGGATGAGTTTCATTGGCCCACTCTAGCACTTGCAGTGGGAGAAAAGGCAAACTGCTCATCCAATAGACCGGATATGGTTGTGTTTTATTGACTCACACTAACGATCGTAGTGGTAGAAAAGGCAAACTGCTAATCTAATAGACCAGATATGGTTGAGTTTCATTGGCCCACTCTAGCGCTTGCAGTGGGAGAAAAGGCAAACTGCTAATCCAATAGACCGGATATGGTTGTGTTTTATTGACTCACACTAACGATCGTAGTGGTAGAAAAGGCAAACTGCTAATCTAATAGACCAGATATGGTTGAGTTTCATTGGCCCACTCTAGCACTTGCAGTGGGCGAGATGTCAAACTGCTAATCCAATAGACCGGATATGGTTGTGTTTTATTGACTCACACTAACGATCGTAGTGGTAGAAAAGGCAAACTGATAATCTAATAGACCAGATATGGTTGAGTTTCATTGGCCCACTCTAGTGCTTGCTGTGGGAGAAAAGGCAATCTGCTAATCCAATAGACCGGATATTGTTGTGTTTTATTGACTCACACTAACTATCGTAGTGGTAGAAAAGGCAAACTGCTAATCTAATAGAACGGATATGGTTGAGTTTCATTGGCCCACACTAGCGCTTGCAGTGAGAGAAAAGGCAAACTGCTAATCCAATAGACCGGATATGGTTGTGTTTTATTGACTCACACTAACGATCGTAGTTTTAGAAAAGGCAAATTGCTAATCTAATAGACCAGATATGGTTGAGTTTCATTGGCCCACTCTAGCACTTGCAGTGGGAGAAAAGGCAAACTGCTAATCCAATAGACCGGATATGGTTGTGTGTTATCGACTCACACTAACGATCGTAGTGGCAGAAGAGGCAAACTACTAGTCTAATAGACCAGATATGGTTGAGTTTCATCTGCCCACTCCAGCGCATGCAGTGGGAGAAAAGGCAAACTGCTAATCCAATAGACCGGATATAGTGGGTTTTATTGACTCACACTAACGATCGTAGTGGTAGAAAAGGCAAACTGCTAATCTAATAGACCAGATATGGTTGAGTTTCATTGGCCCACTCTAGCGCTTGCAGTGGGAGAAAAGGCAAACTGCTAATCCAATAGACCGGATATGGTTGTGTTTTATTAACTCACACTAACGATCGTAGTGGTAGAAATGGCAAACTGCTAATCTAATAGACCAGATATGGTTGAGTTTCATTGGCCAACTCCAGCGCTTACAGTTGGAGAAAAGGCAAACTGCTAATCCAATAGACCGGATATGGTTGTGTTTTATTGACTCACACTAACGATCGTAGTGGTAGAAAAGGCAAACTGATAATCTAATAGATCAGATATGGTTGAGTTTCATTGGCCCACTCTAGCGCTTGCAGTGAGAGAAAAGGCAAACTTTTAATCCAATAGACCGGATATGGTTGTGTTTTATTGACTCACACTAACGATCGTAGTGGTAGAAAAGGCAAACTGCTAGTCTAACAGACCAGATATGGTTGAGTTTCATCGGCCCACTCTAGCGCTTGCAGTGGGAGAAAAGGCAAACTGCTAATTCAATAGACCGCATATGGTTGTGTTTTATTGACTCACACTAACGATCGTAGTGGTAGAAAAGGCAAACTGCTAATCTAATAGACCAGATATGGTTGAGTTTCATTGGCCCACTCTAGCGCTTGCAGTGGTAGAAAAGGCAAACTGCTAATCTAATAGACCAGATAGGGTTGAGTTTCATCGGCCAACTCTAGCGCTAGTAATGGTAGAAAAGGCAAACTTTTAATCTAATAGACCGGATATGGTTGTGTTTTATTTACTCCCACTAGCGCTAGTAGTGGTAGAAAAGGCAAACTGCTGATCTAATAGACCGGATATGGTTGTGTTTTATTGTCTCACACTAGTGCTTGTGGTGGGAGGAAAGGCAAACTGCTAATCCAATAGACCGGATATGGTTGTGTTTATTGACTCACACTAACGATTGTAGTGGTAGAAAAGGCAAACTGCTAATCTAATAGACCAGATATGGTTGAGTTTCATTGGCCTACTCTAGCGCTTGCAGTGGGAGAAAAGGCAAACTGCTAATCCAATAGACCGGATATGGTTTTGTTTTATTGACTCACACTATCGATCGTAGTGGTAGAAAAGGCAAACTGCTAATCTAATAGACCAGATATGGTTGAGTTTTATTGGCACACTCTAGCGCTTGCAGTGGGAGAAAAGGCAAACTGCTAATCCAATAGACCGGATACGGTTGTGTTTTATTGACTCACACTAACGATCGTAGTGGTAGAAAAGGCAAACTGCTAATCTAATAGACCAGATATGGTTGAGTTTCATTGGCCCACTCTAGCGCATGCAGTGGGAGAAAAGGCAAACTGCTAATCCAATTGACCGGGTATGGTTGTGTTTTATTGACTCACACTAACGATCGTAGTGGTAGAAATGGCAAACTACTAATCTAATAGACCAGATATGGTTGAGTTTCATTGGCCCAATCTAGCGCTTACAGTGGGAGAAAAGGCAAACTGCTAATCCATTAGACCGGATATGGTTGTGTTTTATTGACTCACACTAACGATCGTAGTGGTAGAAAAGGCAAACTGCTAATCTAATAGACCAGATATGGTTGAGTTTCATTGGCCCACTCTAGCACTTGCAGAGGGAGAAAAGGCAAACTGCTAATCCAATAGACCGGAAATGGTTGTGTTTTATTGACTCACACTAACGATCGTAGTGGTAGGAAAGGCAAACTGATATTCTAATAGACCAGATATGGTTGAACTTCATTGGCCCACTCTAGCGCTTGCAGTGGGAGAAAAGGCATACTGCTAATCCAATAGACCGGATATGGTTGTGTTTTATTGACTCACACTAACGATCGTAGTGGTAGAAAAGGCAAACTGCTAATCTAATAGACCAGATATGGTTGAGTTTCATTGGCCTACTCCAGCGCTTGCAGTGGGAGAAAAGGAAAACTGCTAATCCAATAGACCGGATATGGTTGTGTTTTATTGACTCACACTAACGATCGTAGTGGTAGAAATGGCAAACTGCTAATCTAATAGACCAGATATAGTTGAGTTACATTGGCCCACTCTAGCGCTTGCAGTGGGAGAAAAGGCAAACTGCTAATCCAATAGACCGGATATTGTTGTGTTTTATTGACTCACACTAACGATCGTAATGGTAGAAAAGGCAAACTGATAATCTGATAGACCAGATATGGTTGAGTTTCATTGGCCCACTCCAGCGCTTGCAGTGGGAGAAAAGGCAAACTGCTAATCCAATAGACCGGATATGGTTGTGTTTTATTGACTCACACTAACGATCGTAGTAGTAGAAAAGGCAAACTGCTAATCTAATAGACCAGATATGGTTGGGTTTCATTGGCCCACTCTAGCGCTTGCAGTGGGAGAAAAGGCAAACTTCTAATCCAATAGACCGGATATGGTTGTGTTTTATTGACTCACACTAACGATCATAGTGGTACAAAAGGCAAACTGCTAGTCTAATAGACCAGATATGTTTGAGTTTCATCGGCCCACTCTAGCGCTTGCAGTGGGAGAAAAGGCAAACAGCTAATCCAATAGACCGCGTATGGTTGTGTTTTATTGACTCACACTAACGATCGTAGTGGTGAAAAGGCAAACTGCTAATCTAATAGACCAGATATAGTTGAGTTTCATTTGACCATTCTAGCGCTTGCAGTGGGAGAAAAGGCAAACAGCTAATCCAATAGACCGCGTATGGTTGTGTTTTATTGACTCACTCTAGAGATTGTAGTGGTAGAAAAGGCAAACTGCTTATCTAATAGACCAGATATGGTTGAGTTTCATTGGCCCACTCTAGCGCTTACAGTGGGAGAAAAGGCAAACTGCTAATCCATTAGACCGGATATGGTTGTGTTTTATTGACTCACTCTAGAGATTGTAGTGGTAGAAAAGGCAAACTGCTAATCTAATAGACCAGATATGGTTGAGTTTCATTGGCCCACTCTAGCGCTTGCAGTGGGAGAAAAGGCAAACTGCTAAACCAGTAGACCGGATATGGTTGTGTTTTATTTACTCCCACTAGCGCTAGTAGTGGTAGAAAAGGCAAACTGCTGATCTAAAAGACCGGATATGGTTGTGTTTTATTGACTCACTCTAACGATTGTAGTGGTAGAAAAGGCAAACTGCTAATCTAATAGACCAGATATGGTTGAGTTCCATCGGCCCACTCTAGCGCTTGCAGTGGGAGAAAAGGCAAACAGCTAATCCAATAGACCGCATATGGTTGTGTTTTATTGACTCACTCTAGAGATTGTAGTGGTAGAAAAGGCAAACTGCTAATCTAATAGACCAGATATGGTTGAGTTTCATTGGCCCACTCTTGCGCTTGCAGTGGGAGAAAAGGCAAACTGCTAATCCAGTAGACCGGATATGGTTGTGTTTTATTGACTCACACTAACGATCGTAGTGGTAGAAAAGGCAAACTGCTAATCTATTAGACCAGATATGGTTGAGTTTCATTGGCACACTCTAGCGCTTGCAGTGGGAGAAAAGGCAAACTGCTAATCCAATAGACCGGAAATGGTTGTGTTTTATTGACTCACACTAACGATCGTAGTGGTAGAAAAGGCAAACTGCTAATCTAATAGACCAGATATAGTAGAGTTTCATTGGCCCTCTCTAGCGCATGCAGTGGGAGAAAAGGCAAACTGCTAATCCAATAGACCGGATATGGTTGTGTTTTATTGACTCACACGAACGATCGTAGTGGTAGAAATGGCAAACTACTAATCTAATAGACCAGATATGGTTGAGTTTCATTGGCCCACTCTAGCGCTTACAGTGGGAGAAAAGGCAAACTGCTAATCCATAAGACCGGATATGGTTGTGTTTTATTGACTCACACTAACGATCGTAGTGGTAGAAAAGGCAAACTGCTAATCTAATAGACCAGATATGGTTGAGTTTCATTGGCACACTATAGCGCTTGCAGTGGGAGAAGAGGCAAACTGCTAATCCAATAGACCGGAAATGGTTGTGTTTTATTGACTCACACTAACGATCGTAGTGGTAGAAAAGGCAAACTGCTAATCTAATAGACCAGATATAGTAGAGTTTCATTGGCCCTCTCTAGCGCATGCAGTGGGAGAAAAGGCAAACTGCTAATCCAATAGACGGATATGGTTGTGTTTTATTGACTCACACTAACGATCGTAGTGGTAGAAAAGGCAAACTGCTAATCTAATAGAACAGATATGGTTGAGATTCATTGGCCCACACTAGCGCTTGCAATGGGAGAAAAGGCAAACTGCTAATCCAATAGACCGGATATGGTTGTGTTTTATTGAGTCACACTAACGATCGTAGTTTTAGAAAAGGCAAATTGCTAATCTAATAGACCAGATATGGTTAAGTTTCATTGGCCCACTCTAGCGCTTGCAGTGGGAGAAAAGCAAACTGCTAATCCAATAGACCGGATATGGTTGTTTGTTATTGACTCACACTAACGATCGTAGTGGTAGAAGAGGCAAACTGCTAGTCTAATAGACCAGATATGGTTGAGTTTCATCTGCCCACTCTAGCGCATGCAGTGGGAGAAAAGGCAAACTGCTAATCCAATAGACCGCATATGGTTGTGTTTAAATGACTCACACTAACAATTGTAGTGGTAGAAAAGGCAAACTGCTAATCTAATAGACCGGATATGGTTGAGTTTCATTGGCCCACCCTAGCGCTTGTAGTGGTAGAAAAGGAAAACTGGTAATCCAATAGACCGGATATGGTTGTGTTTTATTGACTCACACTAACTATCGTAGTGGTAGAAAAAGCAATCTGCTAATCTAATAGACCAGATATGGTTGATTTTCATCGGCCAACTCTAGCGCTAGTAGTGGTAGAAAAGGCAAACTGCTAATCTAATAGACCGGATATGGTTGTGTTTTATTTACTCCCACTAGCGCTAGTAGCGGTAGAAAAGGCAAACTGCTGATCTTATAGACCGGATATGGTTGCGTTTTATTGACTCACTCTAGTGCTTGTAGTGGGAGAAAAGGCAAACTGCTAATCCAATAGACCGGATATGGTTGTGTTTTATTGACTCACACTAACGATTGTAGTGGTAGAAAAGGCAAACTGCTAATCTAATAGACCAGATATGGTTGAGTTTCAATGGCCTACTCTAGCGCTTGCAATGGGAGAAAAGGCAAACTGCTAATCCAATAGACCGGATATGGTTTTGTTTTATAGACTCACACTATCGATCGTAGTGGTAGAAAAGGCAAACTGCTAATCTAATAGACCAGATATGGTTGAGTTTCATTGGCCTAATCTAACGCATGCAGTGGGAGAAAAGGCAAACTGCTAATCTAAAAGACCGGATATGGTTGTGTTTTATTGACTCACACTAACGATCGTAGTGGTAGAAAAGGCAAACTGCTAATCTAATAGACCAGATATGGTTGAGTTTCATTGGCCCACCCTAGCGCTTGTAGTGGTAGAAAAGGAAAACTGCTAATCCAATAGACCGGATATGGTTGTGTTTTACTGACTCACACTATCGATCGTAGTGGTAGAAAAGGCAAACTGCTAATCTAATAGACAAGATATGGTTGAGTTTCATTGATTCACGTGGCGCTCGCAGTAGTAGAAAAGGCAAACTGCTAATCTATCAGACCAGATATGGTTGAGTTTCATGTACTCACACTAGTGCTCGTATTAGTAGAAAAGGCACTCCGCTAATCTAATAGACTGGATATGGTCGAGTTTCATTGAATCTTACTAGCGCATGTAGTGGTAGAAAAGGCAAACTGATAATCTAATAAACTGGATATGGTCGAGTTTCATTGAAACATACTAGCGTTCGTAGTGGTAGAAAAGGCAAACTTCTGATCTAATAGACCGGAAATGATCGAGTTTCATCGACTCATACTAGCGCTCGTAGTGGTAGATAGGGTAAACTGCATATCTAATAGACAGGATATGGTTAAGTTTCATTGGCTCACACTAGCGCTCGTAGTGGAAAAGGAGGCAAACTGCTAATCTAATAGGCCAGATATAGTTGAGTTTCATTGGCCCACTCTAGCGCATGCAGTGGGAGAAAAGACAAACTGCTAATCCAATAGACCGGATATGGTTGTGTTTTATTGACTCACACTAACGATCGTAGTGGTACAAAAGGCAAACTGCTAATCTAATAGACCAGATATGGTTGAGTTTCATTGGCCTACTCTAGCGCTTGTAGTGGGAGAAAAGGCAAAGTGCTAATCCAATAGACCGGATATGGTTGTGTTTTATTGATTCACACTAGTGCTTGTAGTGGGAGAAAAGACAAACTGCTAGTCCAATAGACCGGATATGGTTGTGTTTTATTGACTCACACTAACGATCGTAGTGGTACAAAAGGCAAACTGCTAATCTAATAGACCAGATATGGTTGAGTTTCATTGGCCTACTCTAGCGCTTGTAGTGGGAGAAAAGGCAAAGTGCTAATCCAATAGACCGGATATGGTTGTGTTTTATTGACTCACACTATCGATCGTAGTGGTAGAAAAGGCAAACTGCTAATCTAATAGACCAGATATGGTTGAGTTTCATTGGCACACTCTAGCGCTTGCAGTGGGAGAAAAGGCAAACTGCTAATCCAATAGACCGGAAATGGTTGTGTTTTATTGACTCACACTAACGATCGTAGTGGTAGAAAAGGCAAACTGCTAATCTAATAGACCAGATATAGTTGAGTTTCATTGGCCCACTCTAGCGCATGCAGTGGGAGAAAAGGCAAACTGCTAATCCAATAGACCGGATATGGTTGTGTTTTATTGACTCACACTAACGATCGTAGTGGTAGAAATGGCAAACTACTAATCTAATAGACCAGATATGGTTGAGTTTCATTGGCCCACTCTAGCGCTTACAGTGGGAGAAAAGGCAAACTGATATTCCATTAGACCGGATATGGTTGTGTTTTATTGACTCACACTAACGATCGTAGTGGTAGAAAAGGCAAACTGCTAATCTAATAGACCAGATATGGTTGTGTTTTATTTACTCCCACTAGCGCTAGTAGTGATAGAAAACGCAAACTGCTGATCTAATAGACCAGATATGTTTGTGTTTTATTGACTCACACTAACGATTGTAGTGGTAGGAAAGGCAAACTGCTAATCTAATAGACCAGATATCGTTGTGTTTTATTGACTCACTCTAAGGATTGTAGTGGTAGAAAAGGCAAACTGCTAATCTAATAGACCAGATATGGTTGAGTTTTATTGACTCACTCTAAAGATTGTAGTGGTAGAAAAGGCAAACTGCTAATCTAATAGACCAGATATGGTTGTGTTTTATTGACTCACACTAACGATTGTAGTGGTAGGAAAGGCAAACTGCTAATCTAATAGACCAGATATCGTTGAATTTCATCGGCCAACTCAAGCGCTAGTAGTGGTAGAAAAGACAAACTGCTAATCTAATAGACCGGATATGGTTGTGTTTTATTTACTCCCACTAGCGCTAGTAGTGGTAGAAAACGCAAACTGCTGATCTAATAGACCAGATATGGTTGTGTTTTATTGACTCACTCTAAAGATTGTAGTGGTAGAAAAGGCAAACTGCTAATCTAATAGACCAGATATGGTTGAGTTTCATTGGCCCACCCTAGCGCTTGTAGTGGGAGAAAAGGCAAACCGCTAATCCAATACACCGGATATGGTTTTGTTTTATTGACTCACACTATCGATCTTAGTGGTAGAAAAGGCAAACTGCTAATCTAATAGACCAGATATGGTTGAGTTTCATTGGCACACTCTAGCGCTTGCAGTGGGAGAAAAGGCAAACTGCTAATCCAATAGACCGGAAATGGTTGTGTTTTATTGACTCACACTAACGATCGTAGTGGTAGAAAAGGCAAACTGCTAATCTAATAGACCAGATATAGTTGAGTTTCATTGGCCCACTCTAGCGCATGCAGTGGGAGAAAAGGCAAACTGCTAATCCAATACACCGGATATGGTTGTGTTTTATTGACTCACACTAACGAGCGTAGTGGTAGAAATGGCAAACTACTAATCTAATAGACCAGATATGGTTGAGTTTCATTGGCCTACTCTAGCGCTTACAGTGGGAGAAAAGGCAAACTGCTAATCCATTAGACCAGATATGGTTGTATTTTATTGACTCACACTAACGATCGTAGTGGTAGAAAAGGCAAACTGCTAATCTAATAGGCCAGATATGGATGAGTTTCATTGGCCCACTCTAGCACTTGCAGTGTGAGAAAAGGCAAACTGCTAATCCAATAGACCGGATATGGTTGTGTTTTATTGACTCACACTAACGATCGTAGTGGTAGAAAAGGCAAACTGATAATCTAATAGACCAGATATGGTTGAGTTTCATTGGCCCACTCTAGTGCTTGCAGTGGGAGAAAAAGGCAATCTGCTAATCCAATAGACCGGATATGGTTGTGTTTTATTGACTCACACTAACGATCGTAGTGGTAGAAAAGGCAAACTGCTAATCTAATAGAACAGATATGGTTGAGTTTCATTGGCCCACACTAGCGCTTGCAGTGGGAGAAAAGGCAAACTGCTAATCCAATAGACCAGATATGGTTGTGTTTTATTGACTCACACTAACGATCGTAGTTTTAGAAAAGGCAAATTGCTAATCTAATAGACCAGATATGGTTGAGTTTCATTGGCCCACTCTAGCGCTTGCAGTGGGAGAAAAGGCAAACTGCTAATCCAATAGACCGGTTATGGTTGTGTGTTATTGACTCAGACTAACGATCGTAGTGGCAGAAGAGGCAAACTGCTAGTCTAATAGACCAGATATGGTTGAGTTTCATCTGCCCACTGCAGCGCATGCAGTGGGAGAAAAGGCAAACTGCTAATCCAATAGACCGGATATATAGGGTTTCATTGACCCACACTAACGATCGTAGTGGTAGAAAAGGCAAACTGCTAATCTAATAGACCAGATATGGTTGAGTTTCATTGGCCCACTCTAGCGCTTGCAGTGGGAGAAAAGGCAAACTGCTATTCCAATAGACCGGATATGGTTGTGTTTTATGAACTCACACTAACGATCGTAGTGGTAGAAATGGCAAACTGCTAATCTAATAGACCAGATATGGTTGAGTTTCATTGGCCAACTCCAGCGCTTACAGTGGGAGAAAAGGCAAACTGCTAATCCAATAGACCGGATATGGTTGTGTTTTATTGACTCACACTAACGATCGTAGTGGTAGAAAAGGAAAACTGATAATCTAATAGACCAGATATGGTTGAGTTTCATTGGCCCACTCTAGCGCTTGCAGTGGGAGAAATGGCAAACTGCTAATCCAATAGACCGGATATGGTTGTGTTTTATTGACTCACACTAACGATCGTAGTGGTAGAAAAGGCAAACTGCTAATCTAATAGGTCAGATATGGTTGAGTTTCATTGGCCCACTCTAGCGCTTGCAGTGAGAGAAAAGGCAAACTTTTAATCCAATAGACCGGATATGGTTGTGTTTTATTGACTCACACTAACGATCGTAGTGGTAGAAAAGGCAAACTGCTAGTCTAATAGACCAGATATGGTTGAGTTTCATCGGCCCACTCTAGCGCTTGCAGTGGGAGAAAAGGCAAACTGCTAATTCAATAGACCGCATATGGTTGTGTTTTATTGACTCACACTAACGATCGTAGTGGTAGAAAAGGCAAACTGCTAATCTAATAGACCAGATATGGTTGTGTTTTATTTACTCCCACTAGCGCTAGTAGTGATAGAAAACGCAAACTGCTGATCTAATAGACCAGATATGGTTGTGTTTTATTGACTCACACTAACGATTGTAGTGGTAGGAAAGGCAAACTGCTAATCTAATAGACCAGATATCGTTGTGTTTTATTGACTCACTCTAAAGATTGTAGTGGTAGAAAAGGCAAACTGCTAATCTAATAGACCAGATATGGTTGAGTTTTATTGACTCACTCTAAAGATTGTAGTGGTAGAAAAGGCAAACTGCTAATCTAATAGACCAGATATGGTTGTGTTTTATTGACTCACACTAACGATTGTAGTGGTAGGAATGACAAACTGCTAATCTAATAGACCAGATATCGTTGAATTTCATCGGCCAACTCAAGCGCTAGTAGTGGTAGAAAAGACAAACTGCTAATCTAATAGACCGGATATGGTTGTGTTTTATTTACTCCCACTAGCGCTAGTAGTGATAGAAAACGCAAACTGCTGATCTAATAGACCAGATATGGTTGTGTTTTATTGACTCACTCTAAAGATTGTAGTGGTAGAAAAGGCAAACTGCTAATCTAATAGACCAGATATGGTTGAGTTTCATTGGCCCACCCTAGCGCTTGTAGTGGGAGAAAAGGCAAACCGCTAATCCATAAGACCGGATATGGTTGTATTTTATTGACTCACACTAACGATCGTAGTGGTAGAAAAGGCAAACTGATAATCTAATAGACCAGATATGGTTGAGTTTCATTGGCCCACTCTAGCGCTTGCAGTGGGAGAAAAGGCAAACTGCTAATCCAATAGACCGGATATGGTTGTGATTTATTGACTCACACTAACGATCGTAGTGGTAGAAAAGGCAAACTGCTAATCTAATAGAACAGATATGGTTGAGTTTCATTGGCCCACACTAGCGCTTGCAATGGGAGAAAAGGCAAACTGCTAATCCAATAGACCGGATATGGTTGTGTTTTATTGAGTCACACTAACGATCGTAGTTTTAGAAAAGGCAAATTGCTAATCTAATAGACCAGATATGGTTAAGTTTCATTGGCCCACTCTAGCGCTTGCAGTGGGAGAAAAGCAAACTGCTAATCCAATAGACCGGATATGGTTGTGTGTTATTGACTCACACTAACGATCGTAGTGGTAGAAGAGGCAAACTGCTAGTCTAATAGACCAGATATGGTTGAGTTTCATCTGCCCACTCTAGCGCATGCAGTGGGAGAAAAGGCAAACTGCTAATCCAATAGACCGCATATGGTTGTGTTTAATTGACTCACACTAACAATTGTAGTGGTAGAAAAGGCAAACTGCTAATCTAATAGACCGGATATGGTTGAGTTTCATTGGCCCACCCTAGCGCTTGTAGTGGTAGAAAAGGAAAACTGGTAATCCAATAGACCGGATATGGTTGTGTTTTATTGACTCACACTAACTATCGTAGTGGTAGAAAAGGCAAACTGCTAATCTAATAGACCAGATATGGTTGAGTTTCATCGGCCAACTCTAGCGCTAGTAGTGGTAGAAAAGGCAAACTGCTAATCTAATAGACCGGATATGGTTGTGTTTTATTTATTCCCACTAGCGCTAGTAGCGGTAGAAAAGGCAAACTGCTGATCTTATAGACCGGATATGGTTGCGTTTTATTGACTCACTCTAGTGCTTGTAGTGGGAGAAAAGGCAAACTGCTAATCCAATAGACCGGATATGGTTGTGTTTTATTGACTCACACTAACGATTGTAGTGGTAGAAAAGGCAAACTGCTAATCTAATAGACCAGATATGGTTGAGTTTCAATGGCCTACTCTAGCGCTTGCAGTGGGAGAAAAGGCAAACTGCTAATCCAATAGACCGGATATGGTTTTGTTTTATAGACTCACACTATCGATCGTAGTGGTAGAAAAGGCAAACTGCTAATCTAATAGACCAGTTATGGTTTGAGTTTCATTGGCCTAATCTAACGCATGCAGTGGGAGAAAAGGCAAACTGCTAATCTAATAGACCGGATATGGTTGTGTTTTATTGACTCACACTAACGATCGTAGTGGTAGAAAAGGCAAACTGCTAATCTAATAGACCAGATATGGTTGAGTTTCATTGGCCCACCCTAGCGCTTGTAGTGGTAGAAAAGGAAAACTGCTAATCCAATAGACCGGATATGGTTGTGTTTTATTGACTCACACTATCGATCGTAGTGGTAGAAAAGGCAAACTGCTAATCTAATAGACAAGATATGGTTGAGTTTCATTGATTCACGTGGCGCTCGCAGTAGTAGAAAAGGCAAACTGCTAATCCAATAGACCGGATATGGTTGTGTTTTATTGACTCACACTAACGATCGTAGTGGTAGAAAAGGCAAACTGCTAATCTAATAGACCAGATATGGTTGAGTTTCATTGGCCCACTCTAGCACTTGCAGTGGGCGAAATGTCAAACTGCTAATCCAATAGACCGGATATGGTTGTGTTTTATTGACTCACACTAACGATCGTAGTGGTAGAAAAGGCAAACTGATAATCTAATAGACCAGATATGGTTGAGTTTCATTGGCCCACTCTAGTGCTTGCTGTGGGAGAAAAGGCAATCTGCTAATCCAATAGACCGGATATTGTTGTGTTTTATTGACTCACACTAACTATCGTAGTGGTAGAAAAGGCAAACTGCTAATCTAATAGAACAGATATGGTTGAGTTTCATTGGCCCACACTAGCGCTTGCAGTGAGAGAAAAGGCAAACTGCTAATCCAATAGACCGGATATGGTTGTGTTTTATTGACTCACACTAACGATCGTAGTTTTAGAAAAGGCAAATTGCTAATCTAATAGACCAGATATGGTTGAGTTTCATTGGCCCACTCTAGCACTTGCAGTGGGAGAAAAAGGCAAACTGCTAATCCAATAGACCGGATATGGTTGTGTGTTATCGACTCACACTAACGATCGTAGTGGCAGAAGAGGCAAACTACTAGTCTAATAGACCAGATATGGTTGAGTTTCATCTGCCCACTCCAGCGCATGCAGTGGGAGAAAAGGCAAACTGCTAATCCAATAGACCGGATATAGTGGGTTTTATTGACTCACACTAACGATCGTAGTGGTAGAAAAGGCAAACTGCTAATCTAATAGACCAGATATGGTTGAGTTTCATTGGCCCACTCTAGCGCTTGCAGTGGGAGAAAAGGCAAACTGCTAATCCAATAGACCGGATATGGTTGTGTTTTATTAACTCACACTAACGATCGTAGTGGTAGAAATGGCAAACTGCTAATCTAATAGACCAGATATGGTTGAGTTTCATTGGCCAACTCCAGCGCTTACAGTTGGAGAAAAGGCAAACTGCTAATCCAATAGACCGGATATGGTTGTGTTTTATTGACTCACACTAACGATCGTAGTGGTAGAAAAGGCAAACTGATAATCTAATAGATCAGATATGGTTGAGTTTCATTGGCCCACTCTAGCGCTTGCAGTGAGAGAAAAGGCAAACTTTTAATCCAATAGACCGGATATGGTTGTGTTTTATTGACTCACACTAACGATCGTAGTGGTAGAAAAGGCAAACTGCTAGTCTAACAGACCAGATATGGTTGAGTTTCATCGGCCCACTCTAGCGCTTGCAGTGGGAGAAAAGGCAAACTGCTAATTCAATAGACCGCATATGGTTGTGTTTTATTGACTCACACTAACGATCGTAGTGGTAGAAAAGGCAAACTGCTAATCTAATAGACCAGATATGGTTGAGTTTCATTGGCCCACTCTAGCGCTTGCAGTGGTAGAAAAGGCAAACTGCTAATCTAATAGACCAGATAGGGTTGAGTTTCATCGGCCAACTCTAGCGCTAGTAATGGTAGAAAAGGCAAACTTTTAATCTAATAGACCGGATATGGTTGTGTTTTATTTACTCCCACTAGCGCTAGTAGTGGTAGAAAAGGCAACTGCTGATCTAATAGACCGGATATGGTTGTGTTTTATTGTCTCACACTAGTGCTTGTGGTGGGAGGAAAGGCAAACTGCTAATCCAATAGACCGGATATGGTTGTGTTTATTGACTCACACTAACGATTGTAGTGGTAGAAAAGGCAAACTGCTAATCTAATAGACCAGATATGGTTGAGTTTCATTGGCCTACTCTAGCGCTTGCAGTGGGAGAAAAGGCAAACTGCTAATCCAATAGACCGGATATGGTTTTGTTTTATTGACTCACACTATCGATCGTAGTGGTAGAAAAGGCAAACTGCTAATCTAATAGACCAGATATGGTTGAGTTTTATTGGCACACTCTAGCGCTTGCAGTGGGAGAAAAGGCAAACTGCTAATCCAATAGACCGGATACGGTTGTGTTTTATTGACTCACACTAACGATCGTAGTGGTAGAAAAGGCAAACTGCTAATCTAATAGACCAGATATGGTTGAGTTTCATTGGCCCACTCTAGCGCATGCAGTGGGAGAAAAGGCAAACTGCTAATCCAATTGACCGGGTATGGTTGTGTTTTATTGACTCACACTAACGATCGTAGTGGTAGAAATGGCAAACTACTAATCTAATAGACCAGATATGGTTGAGTTTCATTGGCCCAATCTAGCGCTTACAGTGGGAGAAAAGGCAAACTGCTAATCCATTAGACCGGATATGGTTGTGTTTTATTGACTCACACTAACGATCGTAGTGGTAGAAAAGGCAAACTGCTAATCTAATAGACCAGATATGGTTGAGTTTCATTGCCCACTCTAGCACTTGCAGAGGGAGAAAAGGCAAACTGCTAATCCAATAGACCGGAAATGGTTGTGTTTTATTGACTCACACTAACGATCGTAGTGGTAGGAAAGGCAAACTGATATTCTAATAGACCAGATATGGTTGAACTTCATTGGCCCACTCTAGCGCTTGCAGTGGGAGAAAAGGCATACTGCTAATCCAATAGACCGGATATGGTTGTGTTTTATTTGACTCACACTAACGATCGTAGTGGTAGAAAAGGCAAACTGCTAATCTAATAGACCAGATATGGTTGAGTTTCATTGGCCTACTCCAGCGCTTGCAGTGGGAGAAAAGGAAAACTGCTAATCCAATAGACCGGATATGGTTGTGTTTTATTGACTCACACTAACGATCGTAGTGGTAGAAATGGCAAACTGCTAATCTAATAGACCAGATATAGTTGAGTTACATTGGCCCACTCTAGCGCTTGCAGTGGGAGAAAAGGCAAACTGCTAATCCAATAGACCGGATATTGTTGTGTTTTATTGACTCACACTAACGATCGTAATGGTAGAAAAGGCAAACTGATAATCTGATAGACCAGATATGGTTGAGTTTCATTGGCCCACTCCAGCGCTTGCAGTGGGAGAAAAGGCAAACTGCTAATCCAATAGACCGGATATGGTTGTGTTTTATTGACTCACACTAACGATCGTAGTAGTAGAAAAGGCAAACTGCTAATCTAATAGACCAGATATGGTTGGGTTTCATTGGCCCACTCTAGCGCTTGCAGTGGGAGAAAAGGCAAACTTCTAATCCAATAGACCGGATATGGTTGTGTTTTATTGACTCACACTAACGATCATAGTGGTACAAAAGGCAAACTGCTAGTCTAATAGACCAGATATGTTTGAGTTTCATCGGCCCACTCTAGCGCTTGCAGTGGGAGAAAAGGCAAACAGCTAATCCAATAGACCGCGTATGGTTGTGTTTTATTGACTCACACTAACGATCGTAGTGGTGAAAAGGCAAACTGCTAATCTAATAGACCAGATATAGTTGAGTTTCATTGGACCATTCTAGCGCTTGCAGTGGGAGAAAAGGCAAACAGCTAATCCAATAGACCGCGTATGGTTGTGTTTTATTGACTCACTCTAGAGATTGTAGTGGTAGAAAAGGCAAACTGCTTATCTAATAGACCAGATATGGTTGAGTTTCATTGGCCCACTCTAGCGCTTACAGTGGGAGAAAAGGCAAACTGCTAATCCATTAGACCGGATATGGTTGTGTTTTATTGACTCACTCTAGAGATTGTAGTGGTAGAAAAGGCAAACTGCTAATCTAATAGACCAGATATGGTTGAGTTTCATTGGCCCACTCTAGCGCTTGCAGTGGGAGAAAAGGCAAACTGCTAATCCAGTAGACCGGATATGGTTGTGTTTTATTTACTCCCACTAGCGCTAGTAGTGGTAGAAAAGGCAAACTGCTGATCTAAAAGACCGGATATGGTTGTGTTTTATTGACTCACTCTAACGATTGTAGTGGTAGAAAAGGCAAACTGCTAATCTAATAGACCAGATATGGTTGAGTTTCATCGGCCCACTCTAGCGCTTGCAGTGGGAGAAAAGGCAAACAGCTAATCCAATAGACCGCATATGGTTGTGTTTTATTGACTCACTCTAGAGATTGTAGTGGTAGAAAAGGCAAACTGCTAATCTAATAGACCAGATATGGTTGAGTTTCATTGGCCCACTCTTGCGCTTGCAGTGGGAGAAAAGGCAAACTGCTAATCCAGTAGACCGGATATGGTTGTGTTTTATTGACTCACACTAACGATCGTAGTGGTAGAAAAGGCAAACTGCTAATCTATTAGACCAGATATGGTTGAGTTTCATTGGCACACTGTAGCGCTTGCAGTGGGAGAAAAGGCAAACTGCTAATCCAATAGACCGGAAATGGTTGTGTTTTATTGACTCACACTAACGATCGTAGTGGTAGAAAAGGCAAACTGCTAATCTAATAGACCAGATATAGTAGAGTTTCATTGGCCCTCTCTAGCGCATGCAGTGGGAGAAAAGGCAAACTGCTAATCCAATAGACCGGATATGGTTGTGTTTTATTGACTCACACGAACGATCGTAGTGGTAGAAATGGCAAACTACTAATCTAATAGACCAGATATGGTTGAGTTTCATTGGCCCACTCTAGCGCTTACAGTGGGAGAAAAGGCAAACTGCTAATCCATAAGACCGGATATGGTTGTGTTTTATTGACTCACACTAACGATCGTAGTGGTAGAAAAGGCAAACTGCTAATCTAATAGACCAGATATGGTTGAGTTTCATTGGCACACTATAGCGCTTGCAGTGGGAGAAGAGGCAAACTGCTAATCCAATAGACCGGAAATGGTTGTGTTTTATTGACTCACACTAACGATCGTAGTGGTAGAAAAGGCAAACTGCTAATCTAATAGACCAGATATAGTAGAGTTTCATTGGCCCTCTCTAGCGCATGCAGTGGGAGAAAAGGCAAACTGCTAATCCAATAGACCGGATATGGTTGTGTTTTATTGACTCACACTAACGATCGTAGTGGTAGAAAAGGCAAACTGCTAATCTAATAGAACAGATATGGTTGAGATTCATTGGCCCACACTAGCGCTTGCAATGGGAGAAAAGGCAAACTGCTAATCCAATAGACCGGATATGGTTGTGTTTTATTGAGTCACACTAACGATCGTAGTTTTAGAAAAGGCAAATTGCTAATCTAATAGACCAGATATGGTTAAGTTTCATTGGCCCACTCTAGCGCTTGCAGTGGGAGAAAAGCAAACTGCTAATCCAATAGACCGGATATGGTTGTTTGTTATTGACTCACACTAACGATCGTAGTGGTAGAAGAGGCAAACTGCTAGTCTAATAGACCAGATATGGTTGAGTTTCATCTGCCCACTCTAGCGCATGCAGTGGGAGAAAAGGCAAACTGCTAATCCAATAGACCGCATATGGTTGTGTTTAAATGACTCACACTAACAATTGTAGTGGTAGAAAAGGCAAACTGCTAATCTAATAGACCGGATATGGTTGAGTTTCATTGGCCCACCCTAGCGCTTGTAGTGGTAGAAAAGGAAAACTGGTAATCCAATAGACCGGATATGGTTGTGTTTTATTGACTCACACTAACTATCGTAGTGGTAGAAAAGGCAATCTGCTAATCTAATAGACCAGATATGGTTGAGTTTCATCGGCCAACTCTAGCGCTAGTAGTGGTAGAAAAGGCAAACTGCTAATCTAATAGACCGGATATGGTTGTGTTTTATTTACTCCCACTAGCGCTAGTAGCGGTAGAAAAGGCAAACTGCTGATCTTATAGACCGGATATGGTTGCGTTTTATTGACTCACTCTAGTGCTTGTAGTGGGAGAAAAGGCAAACTGCTAATCCAATAGACTGGATATGGTTGTGTTTTATTGACTCACACTAACGATTGTAGTGGTAGAAAAGGCAAACTGCTAATCTAATAGACCAGATATGGTTGAGTTTCAATGGCCTACTCTAGCGCTTGCAGTGGGAGAAAAGGCAAACTGCTAATCCAATAGACCGGATATGGTTTTGTTTTATAGACTCACACTATCGATCGTAGTGGTAGAAAAGGCAAACTGCTAATCTAATAGACCAGATATGGTTGAGTTTCATTGGCCTAATCTAACGCATGCAGTGGGAGAAAAGGCAAACTGCTAATCTAAAAGACCGGATATGGTTGTGTTTTATTGACTCACACTAACGATCGTAGTGGTAGAAAAGGCAAACTGCTAATCTAATAGACCAGATATGGTTGAGTTTCATTGGCCCACCCTAGCGCTTGTAGTGGTAGAAAAGGAAAACTGCTAATCCAATAGACCGGATATGGTTGTGTTTTACTGACTCACACTATCGATCGTAGTGGTAGAAAAGGCAAACTGCTAATCTAATAGACAAGATATGGTTGAGTTTCATTGATTCACGTGGCGCTCGCAGTAGTAGAAAAGGCAAACTGCTAATCTATCAGACCAGATATGGTTGAGTTTCATGTACTCACACTAGTGCTCGTATTAGTAGAAAAGGCACTCCGCTAATCTAATAGACTGGATATGGTCGAGTTTCATTGAATCTTACTAGCGCATGTAGTGGTAGAAAAGGCAAACTGATAATCTAATAAACTGGATATGGTCGAGTTTCATTGAAACATACTAGCGTTCGTAGTGGTAGAAAAGGCAAACTTCTGATCTAATAGACCGGAAATGATCGAGTTTCATCGACTCATACTAGCGCTCGTAGTGGTAGATAGGGTAAACTGCATATCTAATAGACAGGATATGGTTAAGTTTCATTGGCTCACACTAGCGCTCGTAGTGGAAAAGGAGGCAAACTGCTAATCTAATAGGCCAGATATAGTTGAGTTTCATTGGCCCACTCTAGCGCATGCAGTGGGAGAAAAGACAAACTGCTAATCCAATAGACCGGATATGGTTGTGTTTTATTGACTCACACTAACGATCGTAGTGGTACAAAAGGCAAACTGCTAATCTAATAGACCAGATATGGTTGAGTTTCATTGGCCTACTCTAGCGCTTGTAGTGGGAGAAAAGGCAAAGTGCTAATCCAATAGACCGGATATGGTTGTGTTTTATTGATTCACACTAGTGCTTGTAGTGGGAGAAAAGACAAACTGCTAGTCCAATAGACCGGATATGGTTGTGTTTTATTGACTCACACTAACGATCGTAGTGGTACAAAAGGCAAACTGCTAATCTAATAGACCAGATATGGTTGAGTTTCATTGGCCTACTCTAGCGCTTGTAGTGGGAGAAAAGGCAAAGTGCTAATCCAATAGACCGGATATGGTTGTGTTTTATTGACTCACACTATCGATCGTAGTGGTAGAAAAGGCAAACTGCTAATCTAATAGACCAGATATGGTTGAGTTTCATTGGCACACTCTAGCGCTTGCAGTGGGAGAAAAGGCAAACTGCTAATCCAATAGACCGGAAATGGTTGTGTTTTATTGACTCACACTAACGATCGTAGTGGTAGAAAAGGCAAACTGCTAATCTAATAGACCAGATATAGTTGAGATTCATTGGCCCACTCTAGCGCATGCAGTGGGAGAAAAGGCAAACTGCTAATCCAATAGACCGGATATGGTTGTGTTTTATTGACTCACACTAACGATCGTAGTGGTAGAAATGGCAAACTACTAATCTAATAGACCAGATATGGTTGAGTTTCATTGGCCCACTCTAGCGCTTACAGTGGGAGAAAAGGCAAACTGATATTCCATTAGACCGGATATGGTTGTGTTTTATTGACTCACACTAACGATCGTAGTGGTAGAAAAGGCAAACTGCTAATCTAATAGACCAGATATGGTTGTGTTTTATTTACTCCCACTAGCGCTAGTAGTGATAGAAAACGCAAACTGCTGATCTAATAGACCAGATATGTTTGTGTTTTATTGACTCACACTAACGATTGTAGTGGTAGGAAAGGCAAACTGCTAATCTAATAGACCAGATATCGTTGTGTTTTATTGACTCACTCTAAGGATTGTAGTGGTAGAAAAGGCAAACTGCTAATCTAATAGACCAGATATGGTTGAGTTTTATTGACTCACTCTAAAGATTGTAGTGGTAGAAAAGGCAAACTGCTAATCTAATAGACCAGATATGGTTGTGTTTTATTGACTCACACTAACGATTGTAGTGGTAGGAAAGGCAAACTGCTAATCTAATAGACCAGATATCGTTGAATTTCATCGGCCAACTCAAGCGCTAGTAGTGGTAGAAAAGACAAACTGCTAATCTAATAGACCGGATATGGTTGTGTTTTATTTACTCCCACTAGCGCTAGTAGTGGTAGAAAACGCAAACTGCTGATCTAATAGACCAGATATGGTTGTGTTTTATTGACTCACTCTAAAGATTGTAGTGGTAGAAAAGGCAAACTGCTAATCTAATAGACCAGATATGGTTGAGTTTCATTGGCCCACCCTAGCGCTTGTAGTGGGAGAAAAGGCAAACCGCTAATCCAATACACCGGATATGGTTTTGTTTTATTGACTCACACTATCGATCTTAGTGGTAGAAAAGGCAAACTGCTAATCTAATAGACCAGATATGGTTGAGTTTCATTGGCACACTCTAGCGCTTGCAGTGGGAGAAAAGGCAAACTGCTAATCCAATAGACCGGAAATGGTTGTGTTTTATTGACTCACACTAACGATCGTAGTGGTAGAAAAGGCAAACTGCTAATCTAATAGACCAGATATAGTTGAGTTTCATTGGCCCACTCTAGCGCATGCAGTGGGAGAAAAGGCAAACTGCTAATCCAATACACCGGATATGGTTGTGTTTTATTGACTCACACTAACGAGCGTAGTGGTAGAAATGGCAAACTACTAATCTAATAGACCAGATATGGTTGAGTTTCATTGGCCTACTCTAGCGCTTACAGTGGGAGAAAAGGCAAACTGCTAATCCATTAGACCAGATATGGTTGTATTTTATTGACTCACACTAACGATCGTAGTGGTAGAAAAGGCAAACTGCTAATCTAATAGGCCAGATATGGATGAGTTTCATTGGCCCACTCTAGCACTTTCAGTGGGAGAAAAGGCAAACTGCTAATCCAATAGACCGGATATGGTTGTGTTTTATTGACTCACACTAACGATCGTAGTGGTAGAAAAGGCAAACTGATAATCTAATAGACCAGATATGGTTGAGTTTCATTGGCCCACTCTAGTGCTTGCAGTGGGAGAAAAAGGCAATCTGCTAATCCAATAGACCGGATATGGTTGTGTTTTATTGACTCACACTAACGATCGTAGTGGTAGAAAAGGCAAACTGCTAATCTAATAGAACAGATATGGTTGAGTTTCATTGGCCCACACTAGCGCTTGCAGTGGGAGAAAAGGCAAACTGCTAATCCAATAGACCAGATATGGTTGTGTTTTATTGACTCACACTAACGATCGTAGTTTTAGAAAAGGCAAATTGCTAATCTAATAGACCAGATATGGTTGAGTTTCATTGGCCCACTCTAGCGCTTGCAGTGGGAGAAAAGGCAAACTGCTAATCCAATAGACCGGTTATGGTTGTGTGTTATTGACTCAGACTAACGATCGTAGTGGCAGAAGAGGCAAACTGCTAGTCTAATAGACCAGATATGGTTGAGTTTCATCTGCCCACTGCAGCGCATGCAGTGGGAGAAAAGGCAAACTGCTAATCCAATAGACCGGATATATAGGGTTTCATTGACCCACACTAACGATCGTAGTGGTAGAAAAGGCAAACTGCTAATCTAATAGACCAGATATGGTTGAGTTTCATTGGCCCACTCTAGCGCTTGCAGTGGGAGAAAAGGCAAACTGCTATTCCAATAGACCGGATATGGTTGTGTTTTATTAACTCACACTAACGATCGTAGTGGTAGAAATGGCAAACTGCTAATCTAATAGACCAGATATGGTTGAGTTTCATTGGCCAACTCCAGCGCTTACAGTGGGAGAAAAGGCAAACTGCTAATCCAATAGACCGGATATGGTTGTGTTTTATTGACTCACACTAACGATCGTAGTGGTAGAAAAGGAAAACTGATAATCTAATAGACCAGATATGGTTGAGTTTCATTGGCCCACTCTAGCGCTTGCAGTGGGAGAAATGGCAAACTGCTAATCCAATAGACCGGATATGGTTGTGTTTTATTGACTCACACTAACGATCGTAGTGGTAGAAAAGGCAAACTGCTAATCTAATAGGTCAGATATGGTTGAGTTTCATTGGCCCACTCTAGCGCTTGCAGTGAGAGAAAAGGCAAACTTTTAATCCAATAGACCGGATATGGTTGTGTTTTATTGACTCACACTAACGATCGTAGTGGTAGAAAAGGCAAACTGCTAGTCTAATAGACCAGATATGGTTGAGTTTCATCGGCCCACTCTAGCGCTTGCAGTGGGAGAAAAGGCAAACTGCTAATTCAATAGACCGCATATGGTTGTGTTTTATTGACTCACACTAACGATCGTAGTGGTAGAAAAGGCAAACTGCTAATCTAATAGACCAGATATGGTTGTGTTTTATTTACTCCCACTAGCGCTAGTAGTGATAGAAAACGCAAACTGCTGATCTAATAGACCAGATATGGTTGTGTTTTATTGACTCACACTAACGATTGTAGTGGTAGGAAAGGCAAACTGCTAATCTAATAGACCAGATATCGTTGTGTTTTATTGACTCACTCTAAAGATTGTAGTGGTAGAAAAGGCAAACTGCTAATCTAATAGACCAGATATGGTTGAGTTTTATTGACTCACTCTAAAGATTGTAGTGGTAGAAAAGGCAAACTGCTAATCTAATAGACCAGATATGGTTGAGTTTCATTGGCCCACCCTAGCGCTTGTAGTGGGAGAAAAGGCAAACCGCTAATCCAATACACCGGATATGGTTTTGTTTTATTGACTCACACTATCGATCTTAGTGGTAGAAAAGGCAAACTGCTAATCTAATAGACCAGATATGGTTGAGTTTCATTGGCACACTCTAGCGCTTGCAGTGGGAGAAAAGGCAAACTGCTAATCCAATAGACCGGAAATGGTTGTGTTTTATTGACTCACACTAACGATCGTAGTGGTAGAAAAGGCAAACTGCTAATCTAATAGACCAGATATAGTTGAGTTTCATTGGCCCACTCTAGCGCATGCAGTGGGAGAAAAGGCAAACTGCTAATCCAATACACCGGATATGGTTGTGTTTTATTGACTCACACTAACGAGCGTAGTGGTAGAAATGGCAAACTACTAATCTAATAGACCAGATATGGTTGAGTTTCATTGGCCTACTCTAGCGCTTACAGTGGGAGAAAAGGCAAACTGCTAATCCATTAGACCAGATATGGTTGTATTTTATTGACTCACACTAACGATCGTAGTGGTAGAAAAGGCAAACTGCTAATCTAATAGGCCAGATATGGATGAGTTTCATTGGCCCACTCTAGCACTTTCAGTGGGAGAAAAGGCAAACTGCTAATCCAATAGACCGGATATGGTTGTGTTTTATTGACTCACACTAACGATCGTAGTGGTAGAAAAGGCAAACTGATAATCTAATAGACCAGATATGGTTGAGTTTCATTGGCCCACTCTAGTGCTTGCAGTGGGAGAAAAAGGCAATCTGCTAATCCAATAGACCGGATATGGTTGTGTTTTATTGACTCACACTAACGATCGTAGTGGTAGAAAAGGCAAACTGCTAATCTAATAGAACAGATATGGTTGAGTTTCATTGGCCCACACTAGCGCTTGCAGTGGGAGAAAAGGCAAACTGCTAATCCAATAGACCAGATATGGTTGTGTTTTATTGACTCACACTAACGATCGTAGTTTTAGAAAAGGCAAATTGCTAATCTAATAGACCAGATATGGTTGAGTTTCATTGGCCCACTCTAGCGCTTGCAGTGGGAGAAAAGGCAAACTGCTAATCCAATAGACCGGTTATGGTTGTGTGTTATTGACTCAGACTAACGATCGTAGTGGCAGAAGAGGCAAACTGCTAGTCTAATAGACCAGATATGGTTGAGTTTCATCTGCCCACTGCAGCGCATGCAGTGGGAGAAAAGGCAAACTGCTAATCCAATAGACCGGATATATAGGGTTTCATTGACCCACACTAACGATCGTAGTGGTAGAAAAGGCAAACTGCTAATCTAATAGACCAGATATGGTTGAGTTTCATTGGCCCACTCTAGCGCTTGCAGTGGGAGAAAAGGCAAACTGCTATTCCAATAGACCGGATATGGTTGTGTTTTATTAACTCACACTAACGATCGTAGTGGTAGAAATGGCAAACTGCTAATCTAATAGACCAGATATGGTTGAGTTTCATTGGCCAACTCCAGCGCTTACAGTGGGAGAAAAGGCAAACTGCTAATCCAATAGACCGGATATGGTTGTGTTTTATTGACTCACACTAACGATCGTAGTGGTAGAAAAGGAAAACTGATAATCTAATAGACCAGATATGGTTGAGTTTCATTGGCCCACTCTAGCGCTTGCAGTGGGAGAAATGGCAAACTGCTAATCCAATAGACCGGATATGGTTGTGTTTTATTGACTCACACTAACGATCGTAGTGGTAGAAAAGGCAAACTGCTAATCTAATAGGTCAGATATGGTTGAGTTTCATTGGCCCACTCTAGCGCTTGCAGTGAGAGAAAAGGCAAACTTTTAATCCAATAGACCGGATATGGTTGTGTTTTATTGACTCACACTAACGATCGTAGTGGTAGAAAAGGCAAACTGCTAGTCTAATAGACCAGATATGGTTGAGTTTCATCGGCCCACTCTAGCGCTTGCAGTGGGAGAAAAGGCAAACTGCTAATTCAATAGACCGCATATGGTTGTGTTTTATTGACTCACACTAACGATCGTAGTGGTAGAAAAGGCAAACTGCTAATCTAATAGACCAGATATGGTTGTGTTTTATTTACTCCCACTAGCGCTAGTAGTGATAGAAAACGCAAACTGCTGATCTAATAGACCAGATATGGTTGTGTTTTATTGACTCACACTAACGATTGTAGTGGTAGGAAAGGCAAACTGCTAATCTAATAGACCAGATATCGTTGTGTTTTATTGACTCACTCTAAAGATTGTAGTGGTAGAAAAGGCAAACTGCTAATCTAATAGACCAGATATGGTTGAGTTTTATTGACTCACTCTAAAGATTGTAGTGGTAGAAAAGGCAAACTGCTAATCTAATAGACCAGATATGGTTGTGTTTTATTGACTCACACTAACGATTGTAGTGGTAGGAAAGACAAACTGCTAATCTAATAGACCAGATATCGTTGAATTTCATCGGCCAACTCAAGCGCTAGTAGTGGTAGAAAAGACAAACTGCTAATCTAATAGACCGGATATGGTTGTGTTTTATTTACTCCCACTAGCGCTAGTAGTGGTAGAAAACGCAAACTGCTGATCTAATAGACCAGATATGGTTGTGTTTTATTGACTCACTCTAAAGATTGTAGTGGTAGAAAAGGCAAACTGCTAATCTAATAGACCAGATATGGTTGAGTTTCATTGGCCCACCCTAGCGCTTGTAGTGGGAGAAAAGGCAAACCGCTAATCCATAAGACCGGATATGGTTGTATTTTATTGACTCACACTAACGATCGTAGTGGTAGAAAAGGCAAACTGATAATCTAATAGACCAGATATGGTTGAGTTTCATTGGCCCACTCTAGCGCTTGCAGTGGGAGAAAAGGCAAACTGCTAATCCAATAGACCGGATATGGTTGTGTTTTATTGACTCACACTAACGATCGTAGTGGTAGAAAAGGCAAACTGCTAATCTAATAGAACAGATATGGTTGAGTTTCATTGGCCCACACTAGCGCTTGCAATGGGAGAAAAGGCAAACTGCTAATCCAATAGACCGGATATGGTTGTGTTTTATTGAGTCACACTAACGATCGTAGTTTTAGAAAAGGCAAATTGCTAATCTAATAGACCAGATATGGTTAAGTTTCATTGGCCCACTCTAGCGCTTGCAGTGGGAGAAAAGCAAACTGCTAATCCAATAGACCGGATATGGTTGTGTGTTATTGACTCACACTAACGATCGTAGTGGTAGAAGAGGCAAACTGCTAGTCTAATAGACCAGATATGGTTGAGTTTCATCTGCCCACTCTAGCGCATGCAGTGGGAGAAAAGGCAAACTGCTAATCCAATAGACCGCATATGGTTGTGTTTAATTGACTCACACTAACAATTGTAGTGGTAGAAAAGGCAAACTGCTAATCTAATAGACCGGATATGGTTGAGTTTCATTGGCCCACCCTAGCGCTTGTAGTGGTAGAAAAGGAAAACTGGTAATCCAATAGACCGGATATGGTTGTGTTTTATTGACTCACACTAACTATCGTAGTGGTAGAAAAGGCAAACTGCTAATCTAATAGACCAGATATGGTTGAGTTTCATCGGCCAACTCTAGCGCTAGTAGTGGTAGAAAAGGCAAACTGCTAATCTAATAGACCGGATATGGTTGTGTTTTATTTATTCCCACTAGCGCTAGTAGCGGTAGAAAAGGCAAACTGCTGATCTTATAGACCGGATATGGTTGCGTTTTATTGACTCACTCTAGTGCTTGTAGTGGGAGAAAAGGCAAACTGCTAATCCAATAGACCGGATATGGTTGTGTTTTATTGACTCACACTAACGATTGTAGTGGTAGAAAAGGCAAACTGCTAATCTAATAGACCAGATATGGTTGAGTTTCAATGGCCTACTCTAGCGCTTGCAGTGGGAGAAAAGGCAAACTGCTAATCCAATAGACCGGATATGGTTTTGTTTTATAGACTCACACTATCGATCGTAGTGGTAGAAAAGGCAAACTGCTAATCTAATAGACCAGTTATGGTTGAGTTTCATTGGCCTAATCTAACGCATGCAGTGGGAGAAAAGGCAAACTGCTAATCTAATAGACCGGATATGGTTGTGTTTTATTGACTCACACTAACGATCGTAGTGGTAGAAAAGGCAAACTGCTAATCTAATAGACCAGATATGGTTGAGTTTCATTGGCCCACCCTAGCGCTTGTAGTGGTAGAAAAGGAAAACTGCTAATCCAATAGACCGGATATGGTTGTGTTTTATTGACTCACACTATCGATCGTAGTGGTAGAAAAGGCAAACTGCTAATCTAATAGACAAGATATGGTTGAGTTTCATTGATTCACGTGGCGCTCGCAGTAGTAGAAAAGGCAAACTGCTAATCTATCAGACCAGATATGGTTGAGTTTCATGTACTCACACTAGTGCTCGTATTAGTAGAAAAGGCACTCCGCTAATCTAATAGACTGGATATGGTCGAGTTTCATTGAATCTTACTAGCGCATGTAGTGGTATAAAAGGCAAACTGATAATCTAATAAACTGGATATGGTCGAGTTTCATTGAAACATACTAGCGTTCGTAGTGGTAGAAAAGGCAAACTTCTGATCTAATAGACCGGAAATGATCGAGTTTCATCGACTCATACTAGCGCTCGTAGTGGTAGATAGGGTAAACTGCATATCTAATAGACAGGATATGGTTAAGTTTCATTGGCTTACACTAGCGCTCGTAGTGGTAAAGGAGGCAAACTGCTAATCTAATAGACCAGATATAGTTGAATTTAATTGGCCCACCCTAGCGCTAGTAGTGGTAGAAAAGGCAAACTGCTAATCTAATAGACCGGATATGGTTGTGTTTTATTTACTCACACTAGCGCTAGAAGTGGTAGAAAAGGCAAACTGCTGATCTAATAGACCGGATATGGTTGTGTTTTATTGATTCACACTAGTGCTTGTAGTGGGAGAAAAGGCAAAGTGCTAATCCAATAGACCGGATATGGTTGTGTTTTATTGACTCACACTAACGATCGTAGTGGTAGAAATGGCAAACTACTAATCTAATAGACCAGATATGGTTGAGTTTCATTGGCCCACTCTAGCGCTTACAGTGGGAGAAAAGGCAAACTGCTAATCCAATAGACCGGAAATGGTTGTGTTTTATTGACTCACACTAACGATCGTAGTGGTAGAAAAGGCAAACTGCTAATCTAATAGACCAGATATAGTTGAGTTTCATTGGCCCACTCTAGCGCATGCAGTGGGAGAAATGGCAAACTGCTAATCCAATAGACCGGATATGGTTGTGTTTTATTGACTCACACTAACGATCGTAGTGGTAGAAATGGCAAACTACTAATCTAATAGACCAGATATGGTTGAGTTTCATTGGCCCACTCTAGCGCTTACAGTGGGAGAAAAGGCAAACTGCTAATCCATTAGACCGGATATGGTTGTGTTTTATTGACTCACACTAACGATCGTAGTGGTAGAAAAGGCAAACTGCTAATCTAATAGACCAGATATGGTTGTGTTTTATTTACTCCCACTAGCGCTAGTAGTGATAGAAAACGCAAACTGCTGATCTAATAGACCAGATATGGTTGTGTTTTATTGACTCACACTAACGATTGTAGTGGTAGGAAAGGCAAACTGCTAATCTAATAGACCAGATATCGTTGTGTTTTATTGACTCACTCTAAAGATTGTAGTGGTAGAAAAGGCAAACTGCTAATCTAATAGACCAGATATGGTTGAGTTTTATTGACTCACTCTAAAGATTGTAGTGGTAGAAAAGGCAAACTGCTAATCTAATAGACCAGATATGGTTGTGTTTTATTGACTCACACTAACGATTGTAGTGGTAGGAAAGGCAAACTGCTAATCTAATAGACCAGATATCGTTGAATTTCATCGGCCAACTCAAGCGCTAGTAGTGGTAGAAAAGACAAACTGCTAATCTAATAGACCGGATATGGTTGTGTTTTATTTACTCCCACTAGCGCTAGTAGTGGCAGAAAACGCAAACTGCTGATCTAATAGACCAGATATGGTTGTGTTTTATTGACTCACTCTAAAGATTGTAGTGGTAGAAAAGGCAAACTGCTAATCTAATAGACCAGATATGGTTGAGTTTCATTGGCCCACCCTAGCGCTTGTAGTGGGAGAAAAGGCAAACCGCTAGTCCAATAGACCGGATATGGTTGTGTTTTATTAACTCACACTAACGATTGTAGTGGTAGGAAAGGCAAACTGCTAATCTAATAGACCAGATATGGTTGAGTTTCATTGGCCTACTCTAGCGCTTGCAGTAGGAGAAAAGGCAAACTGCTAATCCAATAGACCGGATATGGTTTTGTTTTATTGACTCACACTATCGATCTTAGTGGTAGAAAAGGCAAACTGCTAATCTAGTAGACCAGATATGGTTGAGTTTCATTGGCACACTCTAGCGCTTGCAGTGGGAGAAAAGGCAAACTGCTAATCCAATAGACCGGAAATGGTTGTGTTTTATTGACTCACACTAACGATCGTAGTTGTAGAAAAGGCAAACTGCTAATCTAATAGACCAGATATGGTTGTGTTTTATTTACTCCCACTAGCGCTAGTAGTGATAGAAAACGCAAACTGCTGATCTAATAGACCAGATATGGTTGTGTTTTATTGACTCACACTAACGATTGTAGTGGTAGGAAAGGCAAACTGCTAATCTAATAGACCAGATATCGTTGTGTTTTATTGACCCACTCTAAAGATTGTAGTGGTAGAAAAGGCAAACTGCTAATCTAATAGACCAGATATGGTTGAGTTTTATTGACTCACTCTAAAGATTGTAGTGGTAGAAAAGGCAAACTGCTAATCTATTAGACCAGATATGGTTGTGTTTTATTGACTCACACTAACGATTGTAGTGGTAGGAAAGGCAAACTGCTAATCTAATAGACCAGATATCGTTGAATTTCATCGGCCAACTCAAGCGCTAGTAGTGGTAGAAAAGACAAACTGCTAATCTAATAGACCGGATATGGTTGTGTTTTATTTACTCCCACTAGCGCTAGTAGTGGTAGAAAACGCAAACTGCTGATCTAATAGACCAGATATGGTTGTGTTTTATTGACTCACTCTAAAGATTGTAGTGGTAGAAAAGGCAAACTGCTAATCTAATAGATTAGATATGGTTGAGTTTCATTGGCCCACCCTAGCGCTTGTAGTGGGAGAAAAGGCAAACCGCTAATCCATAAGACCGGATATGGTTGTGTTTTATTGACTCACACTAACGATCGTAGTGGTAGAAAAGGCAAACTGATAATCTAATAGACCAGATATGGTTGAGTTTCATTGGCCCACTCTAGCGCTTGCAGTGGGAGAAAAGGCAAACTGCTAATCCAATAGACCGGATATGGTTGTGTTTTATTGACTCACACTAACGATCGTAGTGGTAGAAAAGGCAAACTGCTAATCTAATAGAACAGATATGGTTGAGTTTCATTGGCCCACACTAGCGCTTGCAATGGGAGAAAAGGCAAACTGCTAATCCAATAGACCGGATATGGTTGTGTTTTATTGAGTCACACTAACGATCGTAGTTTTAGAAAAGGCAAATTGCTAATCTAATAGACCAGATATGGTTAAGTTTCATTGGCCCACTCTAGCGCTTGCAGTGGGAGAAAAGCAAACTGCTAATCCAATAGACCGGATATGGTTGTGTGTTATTGACTCACACTAACGATCGTAGTGGTAGAAGAGGCAAACTGCTAGTCTAATAGACCAGATATGGTTGAGTTTCATCTGCCCACTCTAGCGCATGCAGTGGGAGAAAAGGCATACTGCTAATCCAATAGACCGCATATGGTTGTGTTTAATTGACTCACACTAACAATTGTAGTGGTAGAAAAGGCAAACTGCTAATCTAATAGACCGGATATGGTTGAGTTTCATTGGCCCACCCTAGCGCTTGTAGTGGTAGAAAAGGAAAACTGGTAATCCAATAGACCGGATATGGTTGTGTTTTATTGACTCACACTAACTATCGTAGTGGTAGAAAAGGCAAACTGCTAATCTAATAGACCAGATATGGTTGAGTTTCATCGGCCAACTCTTGCGCTAGTAGTGGTAGAAAAGGCAAACTGCTAATCTAATAGACCGGATATGGTTGTGTTTTATTTACTCCCACTAGCGCTAGTAGCGGTAGAAAAGGCAAACTGCTGATCTTATAGACCGGATATGGTTGCGTTTTATTGACTCACTCTAGTGCTTGTAGTGGGAGAAAAGGCAAACTGCTAATCCAATAGACCGGATATGGTTGTGTTTTATTGACTTACACTAACGATTGTAGTGGTAGAAAAGGCAAACTGCTAATCTAATAGACCAGATATGGTTGAGTTTCAAAGGCCTACTCTAGCGCTTGCAGTGGGAGAAAAGGCAAACTGCTAATCCAATAGACCGGATATGGTTTTGTTTTATAGACTCACACTATCGATCGTAGTGGTAGAAAAGGCAAACTGCTAATCTAATAGACCAGTTATGGTTGAGTTTCATTGGCCTAATCTAACGCATGCAGTGGGAGAAAAGGCAAACTGCTAATCTAATAGACCGGATATGGTTGTGTTTTATTGACTCACACTAACGATCGTAGTGGTAGAAAAGGCAAACTGCTAATCTAATAGACCAGATATCGTTGTGTTTTATTGACTCACTCTAAAGATTGTAGTGGTAGAAAAGGCAAACTGCTAATCTAATAGACCAGATATGGTTGAGTTTTATTGACTCACTCTAAAGATTGTAGTGGTAGAAAAGGCAAACTGCTAATCCAATAGACCGGATATGGTTGTGTTTTATTGACTCACACTATCGATCGTAGTGGTAGAAAAGGCAAACTGCTAATCTAATAGACAAGATATGGTTGAGTTTCATTGATTCACGTGGCGCTCGCAGTAGTAGAAAAGGCAAACTGCTAATCTATCAGACCAGATATGGTTGAGTTTCATGTACTCACACTAGTGCTCGTATTAGTAGAAAAGGCACTCCGTTAATCTAATAGACTGGATATGGTCGAGTTTCATTGAATCTTACTAGCGCATGTAGTGGTAGAAAAGGCAAACTGATAATCTAATAAACTGGATATGGTCGAGTTTCATTGAAACATACTAGCGTTCGTAGTGGTAGAAAAGGCAAACTACTGATCTAATAGACCGGAAATGATCGAGTTTCATCGACTCATACTAGCGCTCGTAGTGGTATATAGGGTAAACTGCATATCTAATAGACAGGATATGGTTAAGTTTCATTGGCTCATACTAGCGCTCGTAGTGGTAAAGGAGGCAAACTGCTAATCTAATAGACCAGATATAGTTGAATTTAATTGGCCCACCCTAGCGCTAGTAGTGGTAGATAAGGCAAACTGCTAATCTAATAGACCGGATATGGTTGTGTTTTATTTACTCACACTAGCGCTAGTAGTGGTAGAAAAGGCAAACTGCTGATCTAATAGACCGGATATGGTTGTGTTTTATTGATTCACACTAGTGCTTGTAGTGGGAGAAAAGGCAAACTGCTAGTCCAATAGACCGGATATGGTTGTGTTTTATTGACTCACACTAACGATCGTAGTGGTACAAAAGGCAAACTGCTAATCTAATAGACCAGATATGGTTGAGTTTCATTGGCCTACTCTAGCGCTTGTAGTGGGAGAAAAGGCAAAGTGCTAATCCAATAGACCGGATATGGTTGTGTTTTATTGACTCACACTATCGATCGTAGTGGTAGAAAAGGCAAACTGCTAATCTAATAGACCAGATATAGTTGAGTTTCATTGGCCCACTCTAGCGCATGCAGTGGGAGAAAAGGCAAACTGCTAATCCAATAGACCTGATATGGTTGTGTTTTATTGACTCACACTAACGATCGTAGTGGTAGAAATGGCAAACTACTAATCTAATAGACCAGATATGGTTGAGTTTCATTGGCCCACTCTAGCGCTTACAGTGGGAGAAAAGGCAAACTGCTAATCCATTAGACCGGATATGGTTGTGTTTTATTGACTCACACTAACGATCGTAGTGGTAGAAAAGGCAAACTGCTAATCTAATAGACCAGATATGGTTGTGTTTTATTTACTCCCACTAGCGCTAGTAGTGATAGAAAACGCAAACTGCTGATCTAATAGACCAGATATGGTTGTGTTTTATTGACTCACACTAACGATTGTAGTGGTAGGAAAGGCAAACTGCTAATCTAATAGACCAGATATCGTTGTGTTTTATTGACTCACTCTAAAGATTGTAGTGGTAGAAAAGGCAAACTGCTAATCTAATAGACCAGATATGGTTGAGTTTTATTGACTCACTCTAGAGATTGTAGTGGTAGAAAAGGCAAACTGCTAATCTAATAGACCAGATATGGTTGTGTTTTATTGACTCACACTAACGATTGTAGTGGTAGGAAAGGCAAACTGCTAATCTAATAGACCAGATATCGTTGAATTTCATCGGCCAACTCAAGCGCTAGTAGTGGTAGAAAAGACAAACTGCTAATCTAATAGACCGGATATGGTTGTGTTTTATTTACTCCCACTAGCGCTAGTAGTGGTAGAAAACGCAAACTGCTGATCTAATAGACCAGATATGGTTGTGTTTTATTGACTCACTCTAAAGATTGTAGTGGTAGAAAAGGCAAACTGCTAATCTAATAGACCAGATATGGTTGAGTTTCATTGGCCCACCCTAGCGCTTGTAGTGGGAGAAAAGGCAAACCGCTAATCCAATAGACCGGATATGGTTGTGTTTTATTGACTCACACTAACGATTGTAGTGGTAGGAAAGGCAAACTGCTAATCTAATAGATCAGATATGGTTGAGTTTCATTGGCCTACTCTAGCGCTTGCAGTAGGAGAAAAGGCAAACTGCTAATCCAATAGACCGGATATGGTTTTGTTTTATTGACTCACATTATCGATCTTAGTGGTAGAAAAGGCAAACTGCTAATCTAATAGACCAGATATGGTTGAGTTTCATTGGCACACTCTAGCGCTTGCAGTGGGAGAAAAGGCAAACTGCTAATCCAATAGACCGGAAATGGTTGTGTTTTATTGACTCACACTAACGATCGTAGTGGTAGAAAAGGCAAACTGCTAATCTAATAGGCCAGATATGGATGAGTTTCATTGGCCCACTCTAGCACTTGCAGTGGGAGAAAAGGCAAACTGCTAATCCAATAGACCGGATATGGTTTTGTTTTATTGACTCACACTAACGATCGTAGTGGTAGAAAAGGCAAACTGATAATCTAATAGACCAGATATGGTTGAGTTTCATTGGCCCACTCTAGTGCTTGCAGTGGGAGAAAAGGCAATCTGCTAATCCAATAGACCGGATATGGTTGTGTTTTATTGACTCACACTAACGATCGTAGTGGTAGAAAAGGCAAACTGCTAATCTAATAGAACAGATATGATTGAGTTTCATTGGCCCACACTAGCGCTTGCATTGGGAGAAAAGGCAAACTGCTAATCCAATAGACCAGATATGGTTGTGTTTTATTGACTCACACTAACGATCGTAGTTTTAGAAAAGGCAAATTGCTAATCTAATAGACCAGATATGGTTGAGTTTCATTGGCCCACTCTAGCGCTTGCAGTGGGAGAAAAGGCAAACTGCTAATCCAATAGACCGGATATGGTTGTGTGTTATTGACTCAGACTAACGATCGTAGTGGCAGAAGAGGCAAACTGCTAGTCTAATAGACCAGATATGGTTGAGTTTCATCTGCCCACTGCAGCGCATGCAGTGGGAGAAAAGGCAAACTGCTAATCCAATAGACCGGATATATAGGGTTTCATTGACTCACACTAACGATCGTAGTGGTAGAAAAGGCAAACTGCTAATCTAATAGACCAGATATGGTTGAGTTTCATTGGCCCACTCTAGACCTTGCAGTGGGAGAAAAGGCAAACTGCTAATCCAATAGACCGGATATGGTTGTGTTTTATTAACTCACACTAACGATCGTAGTGGTAGAAATGGCAAACTGCTAATCTAATAGACCAGATATGGTTGAGTTTCATTGGCCAACTCCAGCGCTTACAGTGGGAGAAAAGGCAAACTGCTAATCCAATAGACCGGATATGGTTGTGTTTTATTGACTCACACTAACGATCGTAGTGGTAGAAAAGGAAAACGGATAATCTAATAGACCAGATATGGTTGAGTTTCATTGGCCCACTCTAGCGCTTGCAGTGGGAGAAATGGCAAACTGCTAATCCAATTGACCGGATATGGTTGTGTTTTATAGACTCACACTAACGATCGTAGTGGTAGAAAAGGCAAACTGCTAATCTACTAGGTCAGATATGGTTGAGTTTCATTGGCCCACTCTAGCGCTTGCAGTGAGAGAAAAGGCAAACTTTTAATCCAATAGACCGGATATGGTTGTGTTTTATTGACTCACACTAACGATCGTAGTGGTAGAAAAGGCAAACTGCTAGTCTAATAGACCAGATATGGTTGAGTTTCATCGGCCCACTCTAGCGCTTGCAGTGGGAGAAAAGGCAAACTGCTAATTCAATAGACCGCATATGGTTGTGTTTTATTGACTCACACTAACGATCGTAGTGGTAGAAAAGGCAAACTGCTAATCTAATAGACCAGATATGGTTGTGTTTTATTTACTCCCACTAGCGCTAGTAGTGATAGAAAACGCAAACTGCTGATCTAATAGATCAGATATGGTTGTGTTTTATTGACTCACACTAACGATTGTAGTGGTAGGAAAGGCAAACTGCTAATATAATAGACCAGATATCGTTGTGTTTTATTGACTCACTCTAAAGATTGTAGTGGTAGAAAAGGCAAACTGCTAATCTAATAGACCAGATATGGTTGAGTTTTATTGACTCACTCTAAAGATTGTAGTGGTAGAAAAGGCAAACTGCTAATCTAATAGACCAGATATGGTTGTGTTTTATTTACTCACACTAACGATTGTAGTGGTAGGAAAGGCAAACTGCTAATCTAATAGACCAGATATCGTTGAATTTCATCGGCCAACTCAAGCGCTAGTAGTGGTAGAAAAGACAAACTGCTAATCTAATAGACCGGATATGGTTGTGTTTTATTTACTCCCACTAGCGCTACTAGTGGTAGAAAACGCAAACTGCTGATCTAATAGACCAGATATGGTTGTGTTTTATTGACTCACTCTAAAGATTGTAGTGGTAGAAAAGGCAAACTGCTAATCTAATAGACCAGATATGGTTGAGTTTCATTGGCCCACCCTAGCGCTTGTAGTGGGAGAAAAGGCAAACCGCTAATCCAATAGACCGGATATGGTTGTGTTTTATTAACTCACACTAACGATTGTAGTGGTAGGAAAGGCAAACTGCTAATCTAATAGACCAGATATGGTTGAGTTTCATTGGCCTACTCTAGCGCTTGCAGTAGGAGAAAAGGCAAACTGCTAATCCAATAGACCGGATATGGTTTTGTTTTATTGACTCACACTATCGATCTTAGTGGTAGAAAAGGCAAACTGCTAATCTAATAGACCAGATATGGTTGAGTTTCATTGGCACACTCTAGCGCTTGCAGTGGGAGAAAAGGCAAACTGCTAATCCAATAGACCGGAAATGGTTGTGTTTTATTGACTCACACTAACGATCGTAGTGGTAGAAAAGGCAAACTGCTAATCTAATAGACCAGATATGGTTGTGTTTTATTTACTCCCACTAGCGCTAGTAGTGATAGAAAACGCAAACTGCTGATCTAATAGACCAGATATGGTTGTGTTTTATTGACTCACACTAACGATTGTAGTGGTAGGAAAGGCAAACTGCTAATCTAATAGACCAGATATCGTTGTGTTTTATTGACTCACTCTAAAGATTGTAGTGGTAGAAAAGGCAAACTGCTAATCTAATAGACCAGATATGGTTGAGTTTTATTGACTCACTCTAAAGATTGTAGTGGTAGAAAAGGCAAACTGCTAATCTAATAGACCAGATATGGTTGTGTTTTATTTACTCCCACTAGCGCTAGTAGTGATAGAAAACGCAAACTGCTGATCTAATAGATCAGATATGGTTGTGTTTTATTGACTCACACTAACGATTGTAGTGGTAGGAAAGGCAAACTGCTAATATAATAGACCAGATATCGTTGTGTTTTATTGACTCACTCTAAAGATTGTAGTGGTAGAAAAGGCAAACTGCTAATCTAATAGACCAGATATGGTTGAGTTTTATTGACTCACTCTAAAGATTGTAGTGGTAGAAAAGGCAAACTGCTAATCTAATAGACCAGATATGGTTGTGTTTTATTGACTCACACTAACGATTGTAGTGGTAGGAAAGGCAAACTGCTAATCTAATAGACCAGATATCGTTGAATTTCATCGGCCAACTCAAGCGCTAGTAGTGGTAGAAAAGACAAACTGCTAATCTAATAGACCGGATATGGTTGTGTTTTATTTACTCCCACTAGCGCTACTAGTGGTAGAAAACGCAAACTGCTGATCTAATAGACCAGATATGGTTGTGTTTTATTGACTCACTCTAAAGATTGTAGTGGTAGAAAAGGCAAACTGCTAATCTAATAGACCAGATATGGTTGAGTTTCATTGGCCCACCCTAGCGCTTGTAGTGGGAGAAAAGGCAAACCGCTAATCCAATAGACCGGATATGGTTGTGTTTTATTAACTCACACTAACGATTGTAGTGGTAGGAAAGGCAAACTGCTAATCTAATAGACCAGATATGGTTGAGTTTCATTGGCCTACTCTAGCGCTTGCAGTAGGAGAAAAGGCAAACTGCTAATCCAATAGACCGGATATGGTTTTGTTTTATTGACTCACACTATCGATCTTAGTGGTAGAAAAGGCAAACTGCTAATCTAATAGACCAGATATGGTTGAGTTTCATTGGCACACTCTAGCGCTTGCAGTGGGAGAAAAGGCAAACTGCTAATCCAATAGACCGGAAATGGTTGTGTTTTATTGACTCACACTAACGATCGTAGTGGTAGAAAAGGCAAACTGCTAATCTAATAGACCAGATATGGTTGTGTTTTATTTACTCCCACTAGCGCTAGTAGTGATAGAAAACGCAAACTGCTGATCTAATAGACCAGATATGGTTGTGTTTTATTGACTCACACTAACGATTGTAGTGGTAGGAAAGGCAAACTGCTAATCTAATAGACCAGATATCGTTGTGTTTTATTGACTCACTCTAAAGATTGTAGTGGTAGAAAAGGCAAACTGCTAATCTAATAGACCAGATATGGTTGAGTTTTATTGACTCACTCTAAAGATTGTAGTGGTAGAAAAGGCAAACTGCTAATCTAATAGACCAGATATGGTTGTGTTTTATTGACTCACACTAACGATTGTAGTGGTAGGAAAGGCAAACTGCTAATCTAATAGACCAGATATCGTTGAATTTCATCGGCCAACTCAAGCGCTAGTAATGGTAGAAAAGACAAACTGCTAATCTAATAGACAGGATATGGTTGTGTTTTATTTACTCCCACTAGCGCTAGTAGTGGTAGAAAACGCAAACTGCTGATCTAATAGACCAGATATGGTTGTGTTTTATTGACTCACTCTAAAGATTGTAGTGGTAGAAAAGGCAAACTGCTAATCTAATAGACCAGATATGGTTGAGTTTCATTGGCCCACACTAGCGCTTGTAGTGGGAGAAAAGGCAAACCGCTAATCCATAAGACCGGATATGGTTGTGTTTTATTGACTCACACTAACGATCGTAGTGGTAGAAAAGGCAAACTGATAATCTAATAGACCAGATATGGTTGAGTTTCATTGGCCAACTCCAGCGCTTACAGTGGGAGAAAAGGCAAACTGCTAATCCAATAGACCGGATATGGTTGTGTGTTATTGACTCAGACTAACGATCGTAGTGGCAGAAGAGGCAAACTGCTAGTCTAATAGACCAGATATGGTTGAGATTCATCTGCCCACTGCAGCGCATGCAGTGGGAGAAAAGGCAAACTGCTAATCCAATAGACCGGATATATAGGGTTTCATTGACTCACACTAACGATCGTAGTGGTAGAAAAGGCAAACTGCTAATCTAATAGACCAGATATGGTTGAGTTTCATTGGCCCACTCTAGACCTTGCAGTGGGAGAAAAGGCAAACTTCTAATCCAATAGACCGGATATGGTTGTGTTTTATTAACTCACACTAACGATCGTAGTGGTAGAAATGGCAAACTGCTAATCTAATAGACCAGATATGGTTGAGTTTCATTGGCCAACTCCAGCGCTTACAGTGGGAGAAAAGGCAAACTGCTAATCCAATAGACCGGATATGGTTGTGTTTTATTGACTCACACTAACGATCGTAGTGGTAGAAAAGGAAAACTGATAATCTAATAGACCAGATATGGTTGAGTTTCATTGGCCCACTCTAGCGCTTGCAGTGGGAGAAATGGCAAACTGCTAATCCAATTGACCGGATATGGTTGTGTTTTATTGACTCACACTAACGATCGTAGTGGTAGAAAAGGCAAACTGCTAATCTACTAGGTCAGATATGGTTGAGTTTCATTGGCCCACTCTAGCGCTTGCAGTGAGAGAAAAGGCAAACTTTTAATCCAATAGACCGGATATGGTTGTGTTTTATTGACTCACACTAACGATCGTAGTGGTAGAAAAGGCAAACTGCTAGTCTAATAGACCAGATATGGTTGAGTTTCATCGGCCCACTCTAGCGCTTGCAGTGGGAGAAAAGGCAAACTGCTAATTCAATAGACCGCATATGGTTGTGTTTTATTGACTCACACTAACGATCGTAGTGGTAGAAAAGGCAAACTGCTAATCTAATAGACCAGATATGGTTGTGTTTTATTTACTCCCACTAGCGCTAGTAGTGATAGAAAACGCAAACTGCTGATCTAATAGACCAGATATGGTTGTGTTTTATTGACTCACACTAACGATTGTAGTGGTAGGAAAGGCAAACTGCTAATATAATAGACCAGATATCGTTGTGTTTTATTGACTCACTCTAAAGATTGTAGTGGTAGAAAAGGCAAACTGCTAATCTAATAGACCAGATATGGTTGAGTTTTATTGACTCACTCTAAAGATTGTAGTGGTAGAAAAGGCAAACTGCTAATCTAATAGACCAGATATGGTTGTGTTTTATTGACTCACACTAACGATTGTAGTGGTAGGAAAGGCAAACTGCTAATCTAATAGACCAGATATCGTTGAATTTCATCGGCCAACTCAAGCGCTAGTAGTGGTAGAAAAGACAAACTGCTAATCTAATAGACCGGATATGGTTGTGTTTTATTTACTCCCACTAGCGCTACTAGTGGTAGAAAACGCAAACTGCTGATCTAATAGACCAGATATGGTTGTGTTTTATTGACTCACTCTAAAGATTGTAGTGGTAGAAAAGGCAAACTGCTAATCTAATAGACCAGATATGGTTGAGTTTCATTGGCCCACCCTAGCGCTTGTAGTGGGAGAAAAGGCAAACCGCTAATCCAATAGACCGGATATGGTTGTGTTTTATTAACTCACACTAACGATTGTAGTGGTAGGAAAGGCAAACTGCTAATCTAATAGACCAGATATGGTTGAGTTTCATTGGCCTACTCTAGCGCTTGCAGTAGGAGAAAAGGCAAACTGCTAATCCAATAGACCGGATATGGTTTTGTTTTATTGACTCACACTATCGATCTTAGTGGTAGAAAAGGCAAACTGCTAATCTAATAGACCAGATATGGTTGAGTTTCATTGGCACACTCTAGCGCTTGCAGTGGGAGAAAAGGCAAACTGCTAATCCAATAGACCGGAAATGGTTGTGTTTTATTGACTCACACTAACGATCGTAGTGGTAGAAAAGGCAAACTGCTAATCTAATAGACCAGATATGGTTGTGTTTTATTTACTCCCACTAGCGCTAGTAGTGATAGAAAACGCAAACTGCTGATCTAATAGACCAGATATGGTTGTGTTTTATTGACTCACACTAACGATTGTAGTGGTAGGAAAGGCAAACTGCTAATCTAATAGACCAGATATCGTTGTGTTTTATTGACTCACTCTAAAGATTGTAGTGGTAGAAAAGGCAAACTGCTAATCTAATAGACCAGATATGGTTGAGTTTTATTGTTTCACTCTAAAGATTGTAGTGGTAGAAAAGGCAAACTGCTAATCTAATTGACCAGATATGGTTGTGTTTTATTGACTCACACTAACGATTGTAGTGGTAGGAAAGGCAAACTGCTAATCTAATAGACCAGATATCGTTGAATTTCATCGGCCAACTCAAGCGCTAGTAGTGGTAGAAAAGACAAACTGCTAATCTAATAGACAGGATATGGTTGTGTTTTATTTACTCCCACTAGCGCTAGTAGTGGTAGAAAACGCAAACTGCTGATCTAATAGACCAGATATGGTTGTGTTTTATTGACTCACTCTAAAGATTGTAGTGGTAGAAAAGGCAAACTGCTAATCTAATAGACCAGATATGGTTGAGTTTCATTGGCCCACCCTAGCGCTTGTAGTGGGAGAAAAGGCAAACCGCTAATCCATAAGACCGGATATGGTTGTGTTTTATTGACTCACACTAACGATCGTAGTGGTAGAAAAGGCAAACTGATAATCTAATAGACCAGATATGGTTGAGTTTCATTGGCCCACTCTAGCGCTTGCAGTGGGAGAAAAGGCAAACTGCTAATCCAATAGACCGGATATGGTTGTGTTTTATTGACTCACACTAACGATCGTAGTGGTAGAAAAGGCAAACTGCTAATCTAATAGAACAGATATGGTTGAGTTTCATTGGCCCACACTAGCGCTTGCAATGGGAGAAAAGGCAAACTGCTAATCCAATAGACCGGATATGGTTGTGTTTTATTGAGTCACACTAACGATCGTAGTTTTAGAAAAGGCAAATTGCTAATCTAATAGACCAGATATGGTTAAGTTTCATTGGCCCACTCTAGCGCTTGCAGTGGGAGAAAAGCAAACTGCTAATCCAATAGACCGGATATGGTTGTGTGTTATTGACTCACACTAACGATCGTAGTGGTAGAAGAGGCAAACTGCTAGTCTAATAGACCAGATATGGTTGAGTTTCATCTGCCCACTCTAGCGCATGCAGTGGGAGAAAAGGCAAACTGCTAATCCAATAGACCGCATATGGTTGTGTTTAATTGACTCACACTAACAATTGTAGTGGTAGAAAAGGCAAACTGCTAATCTAATAGACCGGATATGGTTGAATTTCATTGGCCCACCCTAGCGCTTGTAGTGGTAGAAAAGGAAAACTGGTAATCCAATAGACCGGATATGGTTGTGTTTTATTGACTCACACTTACTATCGTAGTGGTAGAAAAGGCAAACTGCTAATCTAATAGACCAGATATGGTTGAGTTTCATCGGCCAACTCTTGCGCTAGTAGTGGTAGAAAAGGCAAACTGCTAATCTAATAGACCGGATATGGTTGTGTTTTATTTACTCCCACTAGCGCTAGTAGCGGTAGAAAAGGCAAACTGCTGATCTTATAGACCGGATATGGTTGCGTTTTATTGACTCACTCTAGTGCTTGTAGTGGGAGAAAAGGCAAACTGCTAATCCAATAGACCGGATATGGTTGTGTTTTATTGACTCACACTAACGATTGTAGTGGTAGAAAAGGCAAACTGCTAATCTAATAGAACAGATATGGTTGAGTTTCAAAGGCCTACTCTAGCGCTTGCAGTGGGAGAAAAGGCAAACTGCTAATCCAATAGACCGGATATGGTTTTGTTTTATAGACTCACACTATCGATCGTAGTGGTAGAAAAGGCAAACTGCTAATCTAATAGACCAGTTATGGTTGAGTTTCATTGGCCTAATCTAACGCATGCAGTGGGAGAAAAGGCAAACTGCTAATCTAATAGACCGGATATGGTTGTGTTTTATTGACTCACACTAACGATCGTAGTGGTAGAAAAGGCAAACTGCTAATCTAATAGACCAGATATCGTTGTGTTTTATTGACTCACTCTAAAGATTGTAGTGGTAGAAAAGGCAAACTGCTAATCTAATAGACCAGATATGGTTGAGTTTTATTGACTCACTCTAAAGATTGTAGTGGTAGAAAAGGCAAACTGCTAATCCAATAGACCGGATATGGTTGTGTTTTATTGACTCACACTATCGATCGTAGTGGTAGAAAAGGCAAACTGCTAATCTAATAGACAAGATATGGTTGAGTTTCATTGATTCACGTGGCGCTCGCAGTAGTAGAAAAGGCAAACTGCTAATCTATCAGACCAGATATGGTTGAGTTTCATGTACTCACACTAGTGCTCGTATTAGTAGAAAAGGCACTCCGTTAATCTAATAGACTGGATATGGTCGAGTTTCATTGAATCTTACTAGCGCATGTAGTGGTAGAAAAGGCAAACTGATAATCTAATAAACTGGATATGGTCGAGTTTCATTGAAACATACTAGCGTTCGTAGTGGTAGAAAAGGCAAACTTCTGATCTAATAGACCGGAAATGATCGAGTTTCATCGACTCATACTAGCGCTCGTAGTGGTATATAGGGTACACTGCATATCTAATAGACAGGATATGGTTAAGTTTCATTGGCTCATACTAGCGCTCGTAGTGGTAAAGGAGGCAAACTGCTAATCTAATAGACCAGATATAGTTGAATTTAATTGGCCCACCCTAGCGCTAGTAGTGGTAGAAAAGGCAAACTGCTAATCTAATAGACCGGATATGGTTGTGTTTTATTTACTCACACTAGCGCTAGTAGTGGTAGAAAAGGCAAACTGCTGATCTAATAGACCGGATATGGTTGTGTTTTATTGATTCACACTAGTGCTTGTAGTGGGTGAAAAGGCAAACTGCTAGTCCAATAGACCGGATATGGTTGTGTTTTATTGACTCACACTAACGATCGTAGTGGTACAAAAGGCAAACTGCTAATCTAATAGACCAGATATGGTTGAGTTTCATTGGCCTACTCTAGCGCTTGTAGTGGGAGAAAAGGCAAAGTGCTAATCCAATAGACCGGATATGGTTGTGTTTTATTGACTCACACTATCGATCGTAGTGGTAGAAAAGGCAAACTGCTAATCTAATAGACCAGATATGGTTGAGTTTCATTGGCACACTCTAGCGCTTGCAGTGGGAGAAAAGGCAAACGGCTAATCCAATAGACCGGAAATGGTTGTGTTTTATTGACTCACACTAACGATCGTAGTGGTAGAAAAGGCAAACTGCTAATCTAATAGACCAGATATAGTTGAGTTTCATTGGCCCACTCTAGCGCATGCAGTGGGAGAAAAGGCAAACTGCTAATCCAATAGACCGGATATGGTTGTGTTTTATTGACTCACACTAACGATCGTAGTGGTAGAAATGGCAAACTACTAATCTAATAGACCAGATATGGTTGAGTTTCATTGGCCCACTCTAGCGCTTACAGTGGGAGAAAAGGCAAACTGCTAATCCATTAGACCGGATATGGTTGTGTTTTATTGACTCACACTAACGATCGTAGTGGTAGAAAAGGCAAACTGCTAATCTAATAGACCAGATATGGTTGTGTTTTATTTACTCCCACTAGCGCTAGTAGTGATAGAAAACGCAAACTGCTGATCTAATAGACCAGATATGGTTGTGTTTTATTGACTCACACTAACGATTGTAGTGGTAGGAAAGGCAAACTGCTAATCTAATAGACCAGATATCGTTGTGTTTTATTGACTCACTCTAAAGATTGTAGTGGTAGAAAAGGCAAACTGCTAATCTAATAGACCAGATATGGTTGAGTTTTATTGACTCACTCTAAAGATTGTAGTGGTAGAAAAGGCAAACTGCTAATCTAATAGACCAGATATGGTTGTGTTTTATTGACTCACACTAACGATTGTAGTGGTAGTAAAGGCAAACTGCTAATCTAATAGACCAGATATCGTTGAATTTCATCGGCCAACTCAAGCGCTAGTAGTGGTAGAAAAGACAAACTGCTAATCTAATAGACCGGATATGGTTGTGTTTTATTTACTCCCACTAGCGCTAGTAGTGGTAGAAAACGCAAACTGCTGATCTAATAGACCAGATATGGTTGTGTTTTATTGACTCACTCTAAAGATTGTAGTGGTAGAAAAGGCAAACTGCTAATCTAATAGACCAGATATGGTTGAGTTTCATTGGCCCACCCTAGCGCTTGTAGTGGGAGAAAAGGCAAACCGCTAATCCAATAGACCGGATATGGTTGTGTTTTATTGACTCACACTAACGATTGTAGTGGTAGGAAAGGCAAACTGCTAATCTAATAGACCAGATATAGTTGAGTTTCATTGGCCCACTCTAGCGCATGCAGTGGGAGAAAAGGCAAACCGCTAATCCAATAGACCGGATATGGTTGTGTTTTATTGACTCACACTAACGAGCGTAGTGGTAGAAATGGCAAACTACTAATCTAATAGACCAGATATGGTTGAGTTTCATTGGCCTACTCTAGCGCTTACAGTCGGAGAAAAGGCAAACTGCTAATCCATTAGACCAGATATGGTTGTATTTTATTGACTCACACTAACGATCGTAGTGGTAGAAAAGGCAAACTGCTAATCTAATAGGCCAGATATGGATGAGTTTCATTGGCCCACTCTAGCACTTGCAGTGGGAGAAAAGGCAAACTGCTAATCCAATAGACCGGATATGGTTGTGTTTTATTGACTCACACTAACGATCGTAGTTTTAGAAAAGGCAAATTGCTAATCTAATAGACCAGATATGGTTGAGTTTCATTGGCCCACTCTAGCGCTTGCAGTGGGAGAAAGGGCAAACTGCTAATCCAATAGACCGGATATGGTTGTGTGTTATTGACTCAGACTAACGATCGTAGTGGCAGAAGAGGCAAACTGCTAGTCTAATAGACCAGATATGGTTGAGTTTCATCTGCCCACTGCAGCGCATGCAGAGGGAGAAAAGGCAAACTGCTAATCCAATAGACCGGATATATAGGGTTTCATTGACTCACACTAACGATCGTAGTGGTAGAAAAGGCAAACTGCTAATCTAATAGACCAGATATGGTTGAGTTTCATTGGCCAACTCCAGCGCTTACAGTGGGAGAAAAGGCAAACTGCTAATCCAATAGACCGGATATGGTTGTGTTTTATTGACTCACACTAACGATCGTAGTGGTAGAAAAGGAAAACTGATAATCTAATAGACCAGATATGGTTGAGTTTCATTGGCCCACTCTAGCGCTTGCAGTGGGAGAAATGGCAAACTGCTAATCCAATAGACCGGATATGGTTGTGTTTTATTGACTCACACTAACGATCGTAGTGGTAGAAAAGGCAAACTGCTAATCTACTAGGTCAGATATGGTTGAGTTTCATTGGCCCACTCTAGCGCTTGCAGTGAGAGAAAAGGCAAACTTTTAATCCAATAGACCGGATATGGTTGTGTTTTATTGACTCACACTAACGATCGTAGTGGTAGAAAAGGCAAAGTGCTAGTCTAATAGACCAGATATGGTTGAGTTTCATCGGCCCACTCTAGCGCATGCAGTGGGAGAAAAGGCAAACTGCTAATTCAATAGACAGCATATGGTTGTGTTTTATTGACTCACACTAACGATCGTAGTGGTAGAAAAGGCAAACTGCTAATCTAATAGACCAGATATGGTTGTGTTTTATTTACTCCCACTAGCGCTAGTAGTGATAGAAAACGCAAACTGCTGATCTAATAGACCAGATATGGTTGTGTTTTATTGACTCACACTAACGATTGTAGTGGTAGGAAAGGCAAACTGCTAATCTAATAGACCAGATATCGTTGTGTTTTATTGACTCACTCTAAAGATTGTAGTGGTAGAAAAGGCAAACTGCTAATCTAATAGACCAGATATGGTTGAGTTTTATTGACTCACTCTAAAGATTGTAGTGGTAGAAAAGGCAAACTGCTAATCTAATAGACCAGATATGGTTGTGTTTTATTGACTCACACTAACGATTGTAGTGGTAGGAAAGGCAAACTGCTAATCTAATAGACCAGATATCGTTGAATTTCATCGGCCAACTCAAGCGCTAGTAGTGGTAGAAAAGACAAACTGCTAATCTAATAGACCGGATATGGTTGTGTTTTATTTACTCCCACTAGCGCTAGTAGTGGTAGAAAACGCAAACTGCTGATCTAATAGACCAGATATGGTTGAGTTTCATTGGCCCACCCAAGCGCTTGTAGTGGGAGAAAAGGCAAACCGCTAATCCAATAGACCGGATATGGTTGTGTTTTATTAACTCACACTAACGATTGTAGTGGTAGGAAAGGCAAACTGCTAATCTAATAGACCAGATATGGTTGAGTTTCATTGGCCTACTCTAGCGCTTGCAGTAGGAGAAAAGGCAAACTGCTAATCCAATAGACCGGATATGGTTTTGTTTTATTGACTCACACTATCGATCTTAGTGGTAGAAAAGGCAAACTGCTAATCTAATAGACCAGATATGGTTGAGTTTCATTGGCACACTCTAGCACTTGCAGTGGGAGAAAAGGCAAACTGCTAATCCAATAGACCGGAAATGGTTGTGTTTTATTGACTCACACTAACGATCGTAGTGGTAGAAAAGGCAAACTGCTAATCTAATAGACCAGATATAGTTGAGTTTCATTGGCCCACTCTAGCGCATGCAGTGGGAGAAAAGGCAAACTGCTAATCCAATAGACCGGATATGGTTGTGTTTTATTGACTCACACTAACGAGCGTAGTGGTAGAAATGGCAAACTACTAATCTAATAGACCAGATATGGTTGAGTTTCATTGGCCTACTCTAGCGCTTACAGTGGGAGAAAAGGCAAACTGCTAATCCATTAGACCAGATATGGTTGTATTTTATTGACTCACACTAACGATCGTAGTGGTAGAAAAGGCAAACTGCTAATCTAATAGGCCAGATATGGATGATTTTCATTGGCCACTCCAGCACTTGCAGTGGGAGAAAAGGCAATCTGCTAATCCAATAGACCGGATATGGTTGTGTTTTATTGACTCACACTAACGATCGTAGTGGTAGAAAAGGCAAACTGCTAATCTAATAGAACAGATATGGTTGAGTTTCATTGGCCCACACTAGCGCTTGCAGTGGGAGAAAAGGCAAACTGCTAATCCAATAGACCAGATATGGTTGTGTTTTATTGACTCACACTAACGATCGTAGTTTTAGAAAAGGCTAATTGCTAATCTAATAGACCAGATATGGTTGAGTTTCATTGGCCCACTCTAGCGCTTGCAGTGGGAGAAAAGGCAAACTGCTAATCCAATAGACCGGATATGGTTGTGTTTTATTAACTCACACTAACGATCGTAGTGGTAGAAATGGCAAACTGCTAATCTAATAGACCAGATATGGTTGAGTTTCATTGGCCAACTCCAGCGCTTACAGTGGGAGAAAAGGCAAACTGCTAATCCAATAGACCGGATATGGTTGTGTTTTATTGACTCACACTAACGATCGTAGTGGTAGAAAAGGAAAACTGATAATCTAATAGACCAGATATGGTTGAGTTTCATTGGCCCACTCTAGCGCTTGCAGTGGGAGAAATGGCAAACTGCTAATCCAATAGACCGGATATGGTTGTGTTTTATTGACTCACACTAACGATCGTAGTGGTAGAAAAGGCAAACTGCTAATCTAATAGGTCAGATATGGTTGAGTTTCATTGGCCCACTCTAGCGCTTGCAGTGAGAGAAAAGGCAAACTTTTAATCCAATAGACCGGATATGGTTGTGTTTTATTGACTCACACTAACGATCGTAGTGGTAGAAAAGGCAAACTGCTAGTCTAATAGACCAGATATGGTTGAGTTTCATCGGCCCACTCTAGCGCATGCAGTGGGAGAAAAGGCAAACTGCTAATTCAATAGACAGCATATGGTTGTGTTTTATTGACTCACACTAACGATCGTAGTGGTAGAAAAGGCAAACTGCTAATCTAATAGACCAGATATGGTTGTGTTTTATTTACTCCCACTAGCGCTAGTAGTGATAGAAAACGCAAACTGCTGATCTAATAGACCAGATATGGTTGTGTTTTAATGACTCACACTAACGATTGTAGTGGTAGGAAAGGCAAACTGCTAATCTAATAGACCAGATATCGTTGTGTTTTATTGACTCACTCTAAAGATTGTAGTGGTAGAAAAGGCAAACTGCTAATCTAATAGACCAGATATGGTTGAGTTTTATTGACTCACTCTAAAGATTGTAGTGGTAGAAAAGGCAAACTGCTAATCTAATAGACCAGATATGGTTGTGTTTTATTGACTCACACTAACGATTGTAGTGGTAGGAAAGGCAAACTGCTAATCTAATAGACCAGATATCGTTGAATTTCATCGGCCAACTCAAGCGCTAGTAGTGGTAGAAAAGACAAACTGCTAATCTGATAGACCGGATATGGTTGTGTTTTATTTACTCCCACTAGCGCTAGTAGTGGTAGAAAACGCAAACTGCTGATCTAATAGACCAGATATGGTTGTGTTTTATTGACTCACTCTAAAGATTGTAGTGGTAGAAAAGGCAAACTGCTAATCTAATAGACCAGATATGGTTGAGTTTCATTGGCCCACCCAAGCGCTTGTAGTGGGAGAAAAGGCAAACCGCTAATCCAATAGACCGGATATGGTTGTGTTTTATTAACTCACACTAACGATTGTAGTGGTAGGAAAGGCAAACTGCTAATCTAATAGACCAGATATGGTTGAGTTTCATTGGCCTACTCTAGCTCTTGCAGTAGGAGAAAAGGCAAACTGCTAATCCAATAGACCGGATATGGTTTTGTTTTATTGACTCACACTATCGATCTTAGTGGTAGAAAAGGCAAACTGCTAATCTAATAGACCAGATATGGTTGAGTTTCATTGGCACACTCTAGCACTTGCAGTGGGAGAAAAGGCAAACTGCTAATCCAATAGACCGGAAATGGTTGTGTTTTATTGACTCACACTAACGATCGTAGTGGTAGAAAAGGCAAACTGCTAATCTAATAGACCAGATATAGTTGAGTTTCATTGGCCCACTCTAGCGCATGCAGTGGGAGAAAAGGCAAACTGCTAATCCAATAGACCGGATATGGTTGTGTTTTATTGACTCACACTAACGAGCGTAGTGGTAGAAATGGCAAACTACTAATCTAATAGACCAGATATGGTTGAGTTTCATTGGCCTACTCTAGCGCTTACAGTGGGAGAAAAGGCAAACTGCTAATCCATTAGACCAGATATGGTTGTATTTTATTGACTCACACTAACGATCGTAGTGGTAGAAAAGGCAAACTGCTAATCTAATAGGCCAGATATGGATGATTTTCATTGGCCCACTCTAGCACTTGCAGTGGGAGAAAAGGCAATCTGCTAATCCAATAGACCGGATATGGTTGTGTTTTATTGACTCACACTAACGATCGTAGTGGTAGAAAAGGCAAACTGCTAATCTAATAGAACAGATATGGTTGAGTTTCATTGGCCCACACTAGCGCTTGCAGTGGGAGAAAAGGCAAACTGCTAATCCAATAGACCAGATATGGTTGTGTTTTATTGACTCACACTAACGATCGTAGTTTTAGAAAAGGCTAATTGCTAATCTAATAGACCAGATATGGTTGAGTTTCATTGGCCCACTCTAGCGCTTGCAGTGGGAGAAAAGGCAAACTGCTAATCCAATAGACCGGATATGGTTGTGTTTTATTAACTCACACTAACGATCGTAGTGGTAGAAATGGCAAACTGCTAATCTAATAGACCAGATATGGATGAGTTTCATTGGCCAACTCCAGCGCTTACAGTGGGAGAAAAGGCAAACTGCTAATCCAATAGACCGGATATGGTTGTGTTTTATTGACTCACACTAACGATCGTAGTGGTAGAAAAGGAAAACTGATAATCTAATAGACCAGATATGGTTGAGTTTCATTGGCCCACTCTAGCGCTTGCAGTGGGAGAAATGGCAAACTGCTAATCCAATAGACCGGATATGGTTGTGTTTTATTGACTCACACTAACGATCGTAGTGGTAGAAAAGGCAAACTGCTAATCTAATAGGTCAGATATGGTTGAGTTTCATTGGCCCACTCTAGCGCTTGCAGTGAGAGAAAAGGCAAACTTTTAATCCAATAGACCGGATATGGTTGTGTTTTATTGACTCACACTAACGATCGTAGTGGTAGAAAAGGCAAACTGCTAGTCTAATAGACCAGATATGGTTGAGTTTCATCGGCCCACTCTAGCGCTTGCAGTGGGAGAAAAGGCAAACTGCTAATTCAATAGACCGCATATGGTTGTGTTTTATTGACTCACACTAACGATCGTAGTGGTAGAAAAGGCAAACTGCTAATCTAATAGACCAGATATGGTTGAGTTTCATTGGCCCACTCTAGCGCTTGCAGTGGTAGAAAAGGCAAACTGCTAATCTAATAGACCAGATATGGTTCAGTTTCATCGGCCAACTCTAGCGCTAGTAATGGTAGAAAAGGCAAACTTTTAATCTAATAGACCGGCTATGGTTGTGTTTTATTTACTCCCACTAGCGCTTGTAGTGGTAGAAAAGGCAAACTGCTGATCTAATAGAACAGATATTGTTGAGTTTCATTGGCCCACTCTAGCGCATGCAGTGGGAGAAAAGGCAAACTGCTAATCCTATAGACCGGATATGGTTATGTTTTATTGACTCACACTAACGATCGTAGTGGTAGAAATGGCAAACTAGTAATCTAATAGACCAGAAATGGTTGAGTTTCATTGGCCCACTCTAGCGCTTACAGTGGGAGAAAAGGCAAACTGCTTATCCATTAGACCGGATATGGTTGTGTTTTATTGACTCACACTAACGATCGTAGTGGTAGAAAAGGCAAACTGCTAATCTAATAGGCCAGATATGGATGAGTTTCATTGGCCCACTCTAGCACTTGCAGTGGGAGAAAAGGCAAACTGCTAATCCAATAGACCGGATATGGTTGTGTTTTATTGACTCACACTAACGATCGTAGTGGTAGAAAAGGCGAACTGCTAATCTAATAGACCAGATATGGTTGAGTTTCATTGGCCCACTCTAGCGCTTGCAGTGGGAGAAAAGGCAAACTGCTAATCCAATAGACCGGATATGGTTGTGTTTTATTGACTCACACTAACGATCGTAGTGGTACAAAAGGCAAACTGCTAATCTAATAGACCAGATATGGTTGAGTTTCATTGGCCCACTCTAGCACTTGCAGTGGGCGAAATGTCAAACTGCTAATCCAATAGACCGGATATGGTTGTGTTTTATTGACTCACACTAACGATCGCAGTGGTAGAAAAGGCAAACTGATAATCTAATAGACCAGATATGGTTGAGTTTCATTGGCCCACTCTAGTGCTTGCAGTGGGAGAAAAGGCAATCTGCTAATCCAATAGACCGGATATGGTTGTGTTTTATTGACTCACACTAACGGTCGTAGTGGTAGAAAAGGCAAACTGCTAATCTAATAGAACAGATATGGTTGAGTTTCATTGGCCCACACTAGCGCTTGCAGTGGGAGAAAAGGCAAACTGCTAATCCAATAGACCGGATATGGTTGTGTTTTATTGACTCACACTAACGATCGTAGTTTTAGAAAAGGCAAATTGCTAATCTAATAGTCCAGATATGGTTGAGTTTCATTGGCCCACTCTAGCACTTGCAGTGGGAGAAAAGGCAAACTGCTAATCCAATAGACCGGATATGGTTGTGTGTTATTGACTCACACTAACGATCGTAGTGGCAGAAGAGGCAAACTGCTAGTCTATTAGACCAGATATGGTTGAGTTTCATCTGCCCACTCCAGCGCATGCAGTGGGAGAAAAGGCAAACTGCTAATCCAATAGACCGGATATAGTGGGTTTTATTGACTCACACTAACGATCGTAGTGGTAGAAAAGGCAAACTGCTAATCTAATAGACCAGATATGGTTGAGTTTCATTGGCCCACTCTAGCGCTTGCAGTGGGAGAAAAGGCAAACTGCTAATCCAATAGACCGGATATGGTTGTGTTTTATTAACTCACACTAACGATCGTAGTGGTAGAAAAGGCAAACTGCTAATCTAATAGACCAGATATGGTTGAGTTTCATTGGCCAACTCCAGCGCTTACAGAGGGAGAAAAGGCAAACTGCTAATCCAATAGACCGGATATGGTTGTGTTTTATTGACTCACACTAACGATCGTAGTGGTAGAAAAGGCAAACTGATAATCTAATAGACCAGATATGGTTGAGTTTCATTGGCCCACTCTAGCGCTTGCAGTGGGAGAAAAGGCAAACTGCTAATTCAATAGACCGCATATGGTCTTGTTTTATTGACTCACACTAACGATCGTAGTGGTAGAAAAGGCAAACTGCTAATCTAATAGACCAGATATGGTTGAGTTTCATTGGCCCACTCTAGCGCTTGCAGTGGTAGAAAAGGCAAACTGCTAATCTAATAGACCAGATATGGTTGAGTTTCATCGGCCAACTCTAGCGCTAGTAATGGTAGAAAAGGCAAACTTTTAATCTAATAGACCGGATATGGTTGTGTTTTATTGACTCACACTAACGATTGTAGTGGTAGAAAAGGCAAACTGCTAATCTAATAGACCAGATACGGTTGAGTTTCATTGGCCTACTCTAGCGCTTACAGTGGGAGAAAAGGCAAACTGCTAATCCATTAGACCGGATATGGTTGTATTTTATTGACTCCCACTAGCGCTAGTAGTGGTAGAAAAGGCAAACTGCTGATCTAATAGAACAGATATGGTTGAGTTTCATTGGCCCACTCTAGCGCATGCAGTGGGAGAAAAGGCAAACTGCTAATCCAATAGACCGGATATGGTTGTGTTTTATTGACTCACACTAACGATCGTAGTGGTAGAAATGGCAAACTACTAATCTAATAGACCAGATATGGTTGAGTTTCATTGGCCCACTCTAGCGCTTACAGTGGGAGAAAAGGCAAACTGCTAATCCATTAGACCGGATATGGTTGTGTTTTATTGACTCACACTAACGATCGTAGTGGTAGAAAAGGCAAACTGATAATCTAATAGGCCAGATATGGATGAGTTTCATTGGCACACTCTAGCGCTTGCAGTGGGAGAAAAGGCAAACTGCTAATCCAATAGACCGGATATGGTTGTGTTTTATTGACTCCCACTAACGATCGTAGTGGTAGGAAAGGCAAACTGATATTCTAATAGACCAGATATGGTTGAACTTCATTGGCCCACTCTAGCGCTTGCAGTGGGAGAAAAGGCAAGCTGCTAATCCAATAGACCGGATATGGTTGTGTTTTATTGACTCACACTAACGATCGTAGTGGTAGAAAAGGCAAACTGCTAATCTAATAGACCAGATATGGTTGAGTTTATTTGGACTACTCCAGCGCTTGCAGTGGGAGAAAAGGAAAACTGCTAATCCAATAGACCGGATATGGTTGTGTTTTATTGACTCACACTAACGATCGTAGTGGTAGAAATGGCAAACTGCTAATCTAATAGACCAGATATGGTTGAGTTTCATTGGCCTACTCTAGCGCTTGCAGTGGGAGAAAAGGCAAACTGCTAATCCAATAGACCGGATATGGTTGTGTTTTATTGACTCACACTAACGATCGTAATGGTAGAAAAGGCAAACTGATAATCTGACAGACCAGATATGGTTGAGTTTCATTGGCCCACTCCAGGGCTTGCAGTGGGAGAAAAGGCAAACTGCTAATCCAATAGACCGGATATGGTTGTGTTTTATTGACTCACACTAACGATCGTAATAGTAGAAAAGGCAAACTGCTAATCTAATAGACCAGATATGGTTGAGTTTCATTGGCCCACTCTAGCGCTTGCAGTGGGAGAAAAGGCAAACTTCTAATCCAATAGACCGGATATGGTTGTGTTTTATTGACTCACACTAACGATCGTAGTGGTACAAAAGGCAAACTGCTAATCTAATAGACCAGATATAGTTGAGTTTCATTGGCCCACTCTAGCGCATGCAGTGGGAGAAAAGGCAAACTGCTAATCCAAAAGACCGGATATGGTTGTGTTTATTGACTCACACTAACGATCGTAGTGGCAGAAGAGGCAAACTGCTAGTCTAATAGACCAGATATGTTTGAGTTTCATCGGCCCACACTAGCGCTTGCAGTGGGAGAAAAGGCAAACAGCTAATCCAATAGACCGCATATGGTTGTGTTTTATTGACTCACTCTAGAGATTGTAGTGGGAGAAAAGGCAAACTGCTAATCTAATAGACCAGATATGGTTGAGTTTCATTGGCCCACTCTAGCGCTTGCAGTGGGAGAAAAGGCAAACTGCTGATCTAATAGACCGGATATGGTTGTGTTTTATTGACTTACTCTAACGATTGTAGTGGTAGAAAAGGCAAACTGCTAATCTAATAGACCAGATATGGTTGAGTTTCATTGGCCCACCCTAGCGCTTGTAGTGGGAGAAAAGGCAAACTGCTAATCTAATAGACCAGATATGGTTGAGTTTCATTGGCCCACCCTAGCGCTTGTAGTGGGAGAAAAGGCAAACTGCTAATCCAATAGACCGGATATGGTTGTGTTTTATAGACTCACACTAACGATTGCAGTGGTAGAAAAGGCAAACTGCTAATCTAATAGACCAGATACGGTTGAGTTTCATTGGCCTACTCCAGCGCTTGCAGTAGGAGAAAAGGCAAACTGCTAATCCAATAGACCGGATATGGTTTTGTTTTATTGACTCACACTATCGATCGTAGTGGTAGAAAAGGCAAACTGCTAATCTAATAGACCAGATATGGTTGAGTTTCATTGGCCAACTCTAGCGCTTGCAGTGGGAGAAAAGGCAAACTGCTAATCCAATAGACCGGAAATGGTTGTGTTTTATTGACTCACACTAACGATCGTAGTGGTAGAAAAGGCAAACTGCTAATCTAATAGACCAGATATAGTTGAGTTTCATTGGCCCACTCTAGCGCATGCAGTGGGAGAAAAGGCAAACTGCTAATCCAATAGACCGGATATGGTTGTGTTTATTGACTCACACTAAGGATCGTAGTGGTAGAAATGGCAAACTACTAATCTAATAGATCAGATATGGTTGAGTTTCATTGGCCCACTCTAGCGCTTACAGTGGGAGAAAAGGCAAACTGCTATTCCATTAGACTTATATGGTTGTGTTTTATTGACTCACTCTAGAGATTGTAGTGGTAGAAAAGGCAAACTGCTAATCTAATAGACCAGATATGGATGAGTTTCATTGGCCCACTCTAGCGCTTGCAGTGGGAGAAAAGGCAAACTGCTAATCCAGTAGACCGGATATGGTTGTGTTTTATTTACTCCCACTAGCGCTAGTAGTGGTAGAAAAGGCAAGCTGCTGATCTAATAGATCGGATATGGTTGTGTTTTATTGACTCACTCTAACGATTGTAGTGGTAGAAAAGGCAAACTGCTAATCTAATAGACCAGATATGGTTGAGTTTCATCGGCCCACTCTAGCGCTTGCAGTGGGAGAAAAGGCAAACAGCTAATCCAGTAGACCGGATAAGGTTGTGTTTTATTGACTCACACTAACGATCGTAGTGGTAGAAAAGGCAAACTGCTAATCTAATAGACCAGATATGGTTGAGTTTCATTGGCACACTCTAGCGCTTGCAGTGGGAGAAAAGGCAAACTGCTAATCCAATAGACCGGAAATGGTTGTGTTTTATTTACTCCCACTAGCGGTAGTAGTGGTAGAAAAGGCAAACTGCTGATCTAATAGACCGGATATGGTTGTGTTTTATTGACTCATTCTAACGATTGTAGTGGTAGAAAAGGCAAACTGCTAATCTAATAGACCAGATATGGTTGAGTTTCATTGGCCTACTCTAGCGCTTGCAGTGGGAGAAAAGGCAAACTGCTAATCCAATAGACCGGATATGGTTTTGTTTTATAGACTCACACTATCGATCGTAGTGGTAGAAAAGGCAAACTGCTAATCTAATAGACCAGATATGGTTGAGTTTCATTGGCCTACTCTAGCGCTTGCAGTGGGAGAAAAGGCAAATTGCTAATCTAATAGACCGGATATGGTTGTGTTTTATTGACTCACACTAACGATCGTAGTGGTAGAAAAGGCAAACTGCTAATCTAATAGACCAGATATGGTTGAGTTTCATTGGCCCACCCTAGCGCTTGTAGTGGTAGAAAAGGAAAACTGCTAATCCAATAGACCGGATATGGTTGTGTTTTATTGACTCACACTATCGATCGTAGTGGTAGAAAAGGCAAACTGCTAATCTAATAGACCAGATATGGTTGAGTTTCATTGATTCACGTGGCGCTCGCAGTAGTAGAAATGGCAAACTGCTAATCTATCAGACCAGATATGGTTGAGTTTCATGTACTCACACTAGTGCTCGTAGTAGTAGAAAAGGCACTCCGCTAATCTAATAGACCGGATATGGTCGAGTTTCATTGAAACCTACTAGCGCTCGTAGTGGTAGAAAAGGCAAACTTCTGATCTAATAGACCGGAAATGATCGAGTTTCATCGACTCATACTAGCGCTCGTAGTGGTAGATAGGGTAAACTGCATATCTAATAGACAGGATATGGTTAAGTTTCATTGGCTCACACTAGCGCTCGTAGTGGTAAAGGAGGCAAACTGCTAATCTAATAGACCAGATATAGTTGAGTTTAATTGGCCCACCCTAGCGCTAGTAGTGGTAGAAAAGGCAAACTGCTAATCCAATAGACTGGATATGGTTGTGTTTTATTGACTCACACTATCGATCGTAGTGGTAGAAAAGGCAAACTGCTAATCTAATAGACCAGATATGGTTGAGTTTCATTGGCACACTCTAGCGCTTGCAGTGGGAGAAAAGGCAAACTGCTAATCCAATAGACCGGAAATGGTTGTGTTTTATTGACTCACACTAACGATTGTAGTGGTAGAAAAGGCAAACTGCTAATCTAATAGACCAGATATAGTTAAGTTTCATTGGCCCACTCTAGCGCATGCAGTGGGAGAAAAGGCAAACTGCTAATCCAATAGACCGGATATGGTTGTGTTTTATTGACTCACACTAACGATCGTAGTGGTAGAAATGGAAAACTACTAATCTAATAGACCAGATGTGGTTGAGTTTCATTGGCCCACTCTAGCGCTTACAGTGGGAGAAAAGGCAAACTGCTAATCCATTAGACCGGATATGGTTGTGTATTATTGACTCACACTAACGATCGTAGTGGTAGAAATGGCAAACTACTAATCTAATAGACCAGATATTGTTGAGTTTCATTGGCCCACTCTAGCGCTTACAGTGGGAGAAAAGGCAAACTGCTAATCCATTAGACCGGATATGGTTGTGTTTTATTGACTCATACTAACGATCGTAGTGGTAGAAAAGGCAAACTGCTAATCTAATAGACCAGATATGGTTGAGTTTCATTGGCCCACTCTAGCACTTGCAGTGGGCGAAATGTCAAACTGCTAATCCAATAGACCGGATATGGTTGTGTTTTATTGACTCACACTAACGATCGTAGTGGTAGAAAAGGCAAACTGATAATTTAATAGACCAGATATGGTTGAGTTTCATTGGCCCACTCTAGCGCTTGCAGTGGGAGAAAAGGCAAACTGCTAATCCAATAGACCGGATATAGTTGGTTTTATTTACTCACACTAACGATCGTAGTGGTAGAAAAGGCAAACTGCTAATCTAATAGACCAGATATGGTTGAGTTTCATTGGCCCACTCTAGCGCTTGCAGTGGGAGAAAAGGCAAACTGCTAATCCAGTAGACCGGATATAGTTGGTTTTATTTACTCACACTAACGATCGTAGTGGTAGAAAAGGCAAACTGCTAATCTAATAGACCAGATATGGTTGAGTTTTATTTACTCCCACTAGCGCTAGTAGTGGTAGAAAAGGCAAACTGCTGATCTAATAGACCGTATATGGTTGTGTTTTATTGACTCACTCTAAAGATTGTAGTGCTAGAAAAGGCAAACTGCTAATCTAATAGACCAGATATGGTTGAGTTTCATTGGTCCACCCTAGCGCTTGTATTGGGAGAAAAGGCAAACTGCTAATCCAATAGACCGGATATGGTTGTGTTTTATTGACTCACACTAACGATTGTAGTGGTAGAAAAGGCAAACTGCTAATCTAATAGACCAGATATAGTTGAGTTTCATTGGCCCACTCTAGCGCATGCAGTGGGAGAAAAGGCAAACTGCTAATCCAATAGACCGGATATGGTTGTGTTTTATTGACTCACACTAACGATCGTAGTTTTAGAAAAGGCAAATTGCTAATCTAATAGACCAGATATGGTTGAGTTTCAATGGCCCACTCTAGCGCTTGCAGTGGGAGAAAAGGCAAACTGCTAATCCAATAGACCGGATATGGTTGTGTGTTATTGACTCAGACTAACGATCGTAGTGGCAGAAGAGGCAAACTGCTAGTCTAATAGACCAGATATGGTTGAGTTTCATCTGCCCACTGCAGCGCATGCAGTGGGAGAAAAGGCAAACTGCTAATCCAATAGACCGGATATATAGGGTTTCATTGACTCACACTAACGATCGTAGTGGTAGAAAAGGCAAACTGCTAATCTAATAGACCAGATATGGTTGAGTTTCATTGGCCCACCCTAGCGCTTGTATTGGGAGAAAAGGCAAACTGCTAATCCAATAGACCGGATATCGTTTTGTTTTATTGACTCACACTAACGATTGTAGTGGTAGAAAAGGCAAACTGCTAATCTAATAGACCAGATATGGTTGAGTTTCATTGGCACACTCTAGCGCTTGCAGTGGGAGAAAAGGCAAACTGCTAATCCAATAGACCGGAAATGGTTGTGTTTTATTGACTCACACTAACAATCGTAGTGGTAGAAAAGGCAAACTGCTAATCTAATAGACCAGATATAGTTGAGTTTCATTGGCCCACTCTAGCGCATGCAGTGGGAGAAAAGGCAAACTGCTAATCCAATAGACCGGATATGGTTGTGTTTTATTGACTCACACTAACGATCGTAGTGGTAGAAAAGGCAAACTGCTAATCTAATAGGCCAGATATGGATGAGTTTCATTGGCCCACTCTAGCACTTGCAGTGGGAGAAAAGGCAAACTGCTAATCCAATAGACCGGATATGGTTGTGTTTTATTGACTCACACTAACGATCGTAGTGGTAGAAAAGGCAAACTGCTTATCTAATTTACCAGATATGGTTGAGTTTCATTGGCCCACTCTAGCGCTTGCAGTGGGAGAAAAGGCAAACTGCTAATCCAATAGACCGGATATGGTTGTGTATTATTGACTCACACTAACGATCGTAGTGGTAGAAAAGGCAAACTGCCAATCTAATAGACCAAATATGGTTGAGTTTCATTGGCCCACTCTAACACTTGCAGTGGGCGAAATGTCAAACTGCTAATCCAATAGACCGGATATGGTTGTGTTTTATTGACTCACACTAACGATCGTAGTGGTAGAAAAGGCAAACTGCTAATCTAATAGACCAGATATGGTTGAGTTTCATTGGCCCACTCTAGTGCTTGCAGTGGGAGAAAAGGCAATCTGCCAATCCAATAGACCGGATATGGTTGTGTTTTATTGACTCACACTAACGATCGTAGTGGTAGAAAAGGCAAACTGATAATCTAATAGACCATATATGGTTGAGTTTCATTGGCCCACTCTAGTGCTTGCAGTGGGAGAAAAGGCAATCTGCCAATCCAATAGACCGGATATGGTTGTGTTTTATTGACTCACACTTACGATCGTAGTGGTAGAAAAGGCAAACTGCTAATCTAATAGAACAGATATGGTTGAGTTTCATTGGCCCACACTAGCGCTTGCAGTGGGAGAAAAGGCAAACTGCTAATCCAATAGACCGGATATGGTTGTGTTTTATTGACTCACACTAACGATCGTAGTTTTAGAAAAGGCAAATTGCTAATCTAATAGACCAGATATGGTGGAGTTTCATTGGCCCATTCTAGCACTTGCAGTGGGAGAAAAGGCAAACTGCTAATCCAATAGACCGGATATGGTTGTGTGTTATTGACTCACACTAACGATCGTAGTGGCAGAAGAGGCAAACTGCTAGTCTAATAGACCAGATATGGTTGAGTTTCATCTGCCCACTCCAGCGCATGCAGTGGGAGAAAAGGCAAACTGCTAATCCAATAGACCGGATATAGTGGGTTTTATTGACTCACACTAACGATCGTAGTGGTAGAAAAGGCAAACTGCTAATCTAATAGACCAGATATGGTTGAGTTTCATTGGCCCACTCTAGCGCTTGCAGTGGGAGAAAAGGCAAACTGCTAATCCAATAGACCGGATATGGTTGTGTTTTATTGACTCACACTAACGATCGTAGTTTTAGAAAAGGCAAATTGCTAATCTAATAGACCAGATATGGTGGAGTTTCATTGGCCCACTCTAGCGCTTGCAGTGGGAGAAAAGGCAAACTGCTAATCCAATAGACCGGATATGGTTGTGTTTTATTGACTCACACTAACGATCGTAGTGGTAGAAAAGGCAAACTGCTAATCTAATAGACCAGATATGGTTGAGTTTCATTGGCCCACTCTAGCGCATGCAGTGGGAGAAAAGGCAAACTGCTAACCCAATTGACCGGGTATGGTTGTGTTTTATTGACTCACACTTACGATCGTAGTGGTAGAAATGGCAAACTACTAATCTAATAGACCAGATATGGTTGAGTTTCATTGGCCCACTCTAGCGCTTACAGTGGGAGAAAAGGCAAACTGCTAATCCATTAGACCGGATATGGTTGTGTTTTATTGACTCACACTAACGATCGTAGTGGTAGAAAAGGCAAACTGCTAATCTAATAGACCAGATATGGTTGAGTTTCATTGGTCCACTCTAGCACTTGCAGTGGGAGAAAAGGCAAACTGCTAATCCAATAGACCGGATATGGTTGTGTTTTATTGACTCACACTAACGATCGTAGTGGTAGGAAAGGCAAACTGATATTCTAATAGACCAGACATGGTTGAACTTCATTGGCCCACTCTAGCGCTTGCAGTGGGAGAAAAGGCAAACTGCTAATCCAATAGACCGGATATGGTTGTGTTTTATTGACTCACACTAACGATCGTAGTGGTAGAAAAGGCAAACTGCTAATCTAATAGAGCAGATATGGTTGAGTTTCATTGGCCCACTCTAGCGCTTGCAGTGGGAGAAAAGGCAAACTGCTAATCCAATAGACCGGATATGGTTGTGTTTTATTGACTCACACTAACGATCGTAATGGTAGAAAAGGCAAACTGATAATCTGATAGACCAGATATGGTTGAGTTTCATTGGCCCATTCCAGCGCTTGCAGAGGGAGAAAAGGCAAAACTGCTAATCCAATAGACCGGATATGGTTGTGTTTTATTGACTCACACTAACGATCGTAGTAGTAGAAAAGGCAAACTGCTAATCTAATAGACCAGATATGGTTGAGTTTCATTGGCCCACTCTAGCGCTTGCAGTGGGAGAAAAGGCAAACTTCTAATTCAATAGACCGGATATGGTTGTGTTTTATTGACTCACACTAACGATCGTAGTGGTACAAAAGGCAAACTGCTAGTCTAATAGACCAGATATGTTTGAGTTTCATCGGCCCACTCTAGCGCTTGCAGTGGGAGAAAATGCAAACTGCTAATCCAATAGACCGGATATAGTTGTGTTTTATTGACTCACATTAACGATCGTAGTGGTAGAAAAGGCAAACTGCTAATCTAATAGACCGGATATGGTTGAGTTTCATTGGCCCACCCTAGCACTTATAGTGGTAGAAAAGGAAAACTGCTAATCCAATAGACCGGATATGGTTGTGTTTTATTGACTCACCCTAACGATCGCAGTGGTAGAAATGGCAAACTGCTAATCTAATAGACCAGATATGGTTGAGTTTCATAGGCCCACTCTAGCGCTTACCGTGGGAGAAAAGGCGAACTGCTAATCCAATAGACCGGATATGGCTGTGTTTTATTGACTCACACTAACGATCGTAGTGGTAGAAAAGGCAAACTGCTAATCTAATAGACCAGATATTGTTGAGTTTCATTGGCCCACTCTAGCGCTTGCAGTGGGAGAAAAGGCAAACTGCTAATCCAATAGACCGCATATGGTTGTGTTTTATTGACTCTTACTAACGATCGTAGTGGTAGAAAAGGCAAACTGCTAGTCTAATAGACCAGATATGGTTGAGTGTCATCGGCCCACTCTAGCGCTTGCAGTGGGAGAAAACGCAAACTGCTAATCCAATAGACCGGATATGGTTGTGTTTTATTGACTCACACTAACGATCGTAGTAGTAGAAAAGGCAAACTGTTAATGTAATAGACCAAATATGGTTGAGTTTCATTGGCCCACTCTAGCGCTTGCAGTGGGAGAAAAGGCAAACTTCTAATCCAATAGACCGGATATGGTTGTGTTTTATTGACTCACACTAACGATCGTAGTGGTACAAAAGGCAAACTGCTAGTCTAATAGACCAGATATGTTTGAGTTTCATCGGCCCACTCTAGCGCTTGCAGTGGGAGAAAAGGCAAACAGCTAATCCAATAGACCGCATATGGTTGTGTTTTATTGACTCACTCAAGCGATTGTAGTGGTAGAAAAGGCAAACTGCTAATCTAATAGACCAGATATGGTTGAGTTTCATTGGCCTACTCTAGCGCTTGCAGTGGGAGAAAAGGAAAACTGCTAATCCAATAGACCGGATATGGTTGTGTTTTATTGACTCACACTAACGATCGTAGTGGTAGAAATGGCAAACTGCTAATCTAATAGACCAGATATGGTTGAGTTTCATTGGCCCACTCTAGCGCTTGCAGTGGGAGAAAAGGCAAACTTCTAATCCAATAGACCGGATATGGTTGTGTTTTATTGACTCACACTAACGATCGTAGTGGTACAAAAGGCAAACTGCTAGTCTAATAGACCAGATATGTTTGAGTTTCATCGGCCCACTCTAGCGCTTGCAGTGGGAGAAAAGGCAAACAGCTAATCCAATAGACCGGATATGGTTGTGTTTTATTGACTCACACTAACGATCGTAGTAGTAGAAAAGGCAAACTGCTAATCTAATAGACCAGATATGGTTGAGTTTCATTGGTCCACTCTAGCACTTGCAGTGGGAGAAAAGGCAAACTGCTAATCCAATAGACCGGATATGGTTGTGTTTTATTGACTCACACTAACGATCGTAGTGGTATGAAAGGCAAACTGATATTCTAATAGACCAGATATGGTTGAACTTCATTGGCCCACTCTAGCGCTTGCAGTGGGAGAAAAGGCAAACTGCTAATCCAATAGACCGGATATGGTTGTGTTTTATTGACTCACACTAACGATCGTAGTGGTAGAAAAGGCAAACTGCTAATCTAATAGACCAGATATGGTTGAGTTTCATTGGCCTACTCTAGCGCTTGCAGTGGGAGAAAAGGCAAACTTCTAATCCAATAGACCGGATATGGTTGTGTTTTATTGACTCACACTAACGATCGTAGTAGTAGAAAAGGCAAACTGCTAATCTGATAGACCAGATATGGTTGAGTTTCATTGGCCCACTCCAGCGCTAGCAGTGGGAGAAAAGGCAAACTGCTAATCCAATAGACCGGATATGGTTGTGTTTTATTGACTCACACTAACGATCGTAGTAGTAGAAAAGGCAAACTGCTAATCTAATAGACCAGATATGGTTGAGTTTCATTGGCCCACTCTAGCACTTGCAGTGGGAGAAAAGGCAAACTTCTAATCCAATAGACCGGATATGGTTGTGTTTTATTGACTCACACTAACGATCGTAGTGGTACAAAAGGCAAACTGCTAGTCTAATAGACCAGATATGTTTGAGTTTCATCGGCCCACTCTAGCGCTTGCAGTGGGAGAAAAGGCAAACAGCTAATCCAATAGACCGCATATGGTTGTGTTTTATTGACTCACTCTAGAGATTGTAGTGGTAGAAAAGGCAACTGCTTATCTAATAGACCAGATATGGTTGAGTTTCATTGGCCCACTCTAGCGCTTGCAGTGGGAGAAAAGGCAAACTGCTAATCCAGTAGACCCGATATGGTTGTAGTTTATTGACTCACACTAACGATCGTAGTGGTAGAAAAGGCAAACTGCTAATCTAATAGACCAGATATGGTTGAGTTTCATTGGCCCACTCTAGCGCTTGCAGTGGGAGAAAAGGCAAACTGTTAATCCAATAGACCGGATATGGTTGTGTTTTATTGACTCACATTAACGATCGTAGTGGTAGAAAAGGCAAACTGCTAATCTAATAGACCGGATATGGTTGAGTTTCATTGGCCCACCCTAGCGCTTGTAGTGGTAGAAAAGGAAAACTGCTAATCCAATAGACCGGATATGGTTGTGTTTTATTGACTCACCCTAACGATCGCAGTGGTAGAAATGGCAAACTGCTAATCTAATAGACCAGCTATGGTTGAGTTTCATTGGCCCACTCTAGCGCTTACAGTGGGAGAAAAGGCAAACTGCTAATCCAATAGACCGGATATGGTTGTGTTTTATTGACTCACACTAACGATCGTAGTGGTAGAAAAGGCAAACTGCTCATCTAATAGACCAGATATGGTTGAGTTTCATAGGCCCACTCTAGCGCTTACCGTGGGAGAAAAGGCGAACTGCTAATCCAATAGACCGGATATGGCTGTGTTTTATTGACTCACACTAACGATCGTAGTGGTAGAAAAGGCAAACTGCTAATCTAATAGACCAGATATGGTTGAGTTTCATTGGCCCACTCTAGCGCTTGCAGTGGGAGAAAAGGCAAACTGCTAATCCAATAGACCGCATATGGTTGAGTTTTATTGACTCACACTAACGATCGTAGTGGTAGAAAAGGCAAACTGCTAGTCTAATAGACCAGATATGGTTGAGTTTCATCGGCCCACTCTAGCGCTTGCATTGGGAGAAAACGCAACCTGCTAATCCAATAGACCGGATATGGTTGTGTTTTATTGACTCACACTAACGATCGTAGTAGCAGAAAAGGCAAACTGCTAATCTAATAGACCAGATATGGTTGAGTTTCATTGGCCCACTCTAGCGCTTGCAGTGGGAGAAAAGGCAAACTTCTAATCCAATAGACCGGATATGGTTGTGTTTTATTGACTCACACTAACGATCGTTGTGGTACAAAAGGCAAACTGCTAGTCTAATAGACCAGATATGTTTGAGTTTCATCGGCCCACTCTAGCGCTTGCAGTGGGAGAAAAGGCAAACAGCTAATCCAATAGACCGCATATGGTTGTGTTTTATTGACTCACTCAAGCGATTGTAGTGGTAGAAAAGGCAAACTGCTAATCTAATAGACCAGATATGGTTGAGTTTCATTGGCCCACTCTAGCGCTTGCAGTGGGAGAAAAGGCAAACTGCTAATCCAATAGACCGGATATTGTTGTAGTTTATTGACTCACACTAACGATCGTAGTGGTAGAAAAGGCAAACTGATAATCTAATAGACCAGATATGGTTGAGTTTCATTGGCCCACTCTAGCGCTTGCAGTGGGAGAAAAGGCAAACTGCTAATCCAATAGACCGGATATGGTTGTGTTTTATTGACTCACATTAACGATCGTAGTAGTAGAAAAGGCAAACTGCTAATCTAATAGACCGGATATGGTTGAGTTTCATTGGCCCACCCTAGGGCTTGTAGTGGTAGAAAAGGAAAACTGCTAATCCAATAGACCGGATATGGTTGTGTTTTATTGACTCACCCTAACGATCGTAGTGGTAGAAATGGCAAACTGCTATTCTAATAGACCAGATATGGTTGAGTTTCATTGACCCACTCTAGCGCTTACAGTGGGAGAAAAGGCAAACTGCTAATCCAATAGACCGGATATGGTTGTGTTTTATTGACTCACACTAACGATCGTAGTGGTAGAAAAGGCAAACTGCTCATCTAATAGACCAGATATGGTTGAGTTTCATAGGCCCACTCTAGCGCTTGCAGTGGGAGAAAAGGAAAACTGCTAATCCAATAGACCGGATATGGTTGTGTTTTATTGACTCACACTAATGATCGTAGTGGTAGAAAAGGCAAACTGCTAATCTAATAGACCAGATATTGTTGAATTTCATTGGCCCACTCTAGCGCTTGCAGTGGGAGAAAAGGCAAACTGCTAATCCAATAGACCGCATATGGTTGTGTTTTATTGACTCACACTAACGATCGTAGTGGTAGAAAAGGCAAACTGCTAGTCTAATAGACCAGATATGGTTGAGTTTCAACGGCCCACTCTAGCGCTTGCAGTGGGAGAAAACGCAAACTGCTAATCCAATAGACCGCATATGGTTGTGTTTTATTGACTCACACTAACGATTGTAGTGGTAGAAAAGGCAAACTGCTAATCTAATAGACCGGATATGGTTGAGTTTCATTGGCCCACCCTAGCGCTTGTAGTGGTAGAAAAGGCAAACTGCTAATCCAATAGAGCGGATATGGTTGTGTTGTATTGACTCACCCTAACGATCGTAGTGGTAGAAATGGCAAACTGCTAATCTAATAGCTCAGATATGGTTGAGTTTCATTGGCCCACTCTAGCGCTTACAGTGGGAGAAAAGGCAAACTGCTAATCCAATAGACCGGATATGGTTGTGTTTTATTGACTCACACTAACGATCGTAGTGGTAGAAAAGGCAAACTGCTAATCTATTAGAAAGGATATGGTTGAGTTTCATTGGCCCACTCTAGCGCTTGCAGTGGGAGAAAAGGCAAACTGTTAATCCAATAGACCGGATATGGATGTGTTTTATTGACTCACACTAACAATTGTAGTGGTAGAAAAGGCAAACTGCTAATCTAATAGACCGGATATGTTTGAGTTTCATTGGCCCACTCTAGCGCTTGCAGTGGGAGAAAAGGCAAACTGCTAATCCAATAGACCAGATATGGTTGTGTTTTATTGACTCACACTAACGATCGTAGTGGTAGAAAAGGCAAACTGCTAGTCTAATAGACCAGATATGGTTGAGTTTCATCGGCCCACTCTAGCGTTGCAGTGGGAGAAATGGCAAACTGCTAATCCAATAGACCACATATGGTTGTGTTTTATTGACTCTGATTAACGATTGTAGTGGTAGAAAAGGCAAACTGCTAATCTAATAGACCGGAAATGTTTGAGTTTCATTGGCACACTCTAGCGCTTACCGTGGGAGAAAAGGCGAACTGCTAATCCAATAGACCGGATATGGCTGTGTTTTATTGACTCACACTAACGATCGTAGTGGTAGAAAAGGCAAACTGCTAATCTAATAGACCAGATATGGTTGAGTTTCATTGGCCCACTCTAGCGCTTGCAGTGGGAGAAAAGGCAAACTGCTAATCCAATAGACCGCATATGGTTGAGTTTTATTGACTCACACTAACGATCGTAGTGGTAGAAAAGGCAAACTGCTAGTCTAATAGACCAGATATGGTTGAGTTTCATCGGCCCACTCTAGCGCTTGCATTGGGAGAAAACGCAAACTGCTAATCCAATAGACCGGATATGGTTGTGTTTTATTGACTCACACTAACGATCGTAGTAGTAGAAAAGGCAAACTGCTAATCTAATAGACCAGATATGGTTGAGTTTCATTGGCCCACTCTAGCGCTTGCAGTGGGAGAAAAGGCAAACTTCTAATCCAATAGACCGGATATGGTTGTGTTTTATTGACTCACACTAACGATCGTAGTGGTACAAAAGGCAAACTGCTAGTCTAATAGACCAGATATGTTTGAGTTTCATCGGCCCACTCTAGCGCTTGCAGTGGGAGAAAAGGCAAACAGCTAATCCAATAGACCGCATATGGTTGTGTTTTATTGACTCACTCAAGCGATTGTAGTGGTAGAAAAGGCAAACTGCTAATCTAATAGACCAGATATGGTTGAGTTTCATTGGCCCACTCTAGCGCTTGCAGTGGGAGAAAAGGCAAACTGCTAATCCAATAGACCGGATATTGTTGTAGTTTATTGACTCACACTAACGATCGTAGTGGTAGAAAAGGCAAACTGATAATCTAATAGACCAGATATGGTTGAGTTTCATTGGCCCACTCTAGCGCTTGCAGTGGGAGAAAAGGCAAACTGCTAATCCAATAGACCAGATATGGTTGTGTTTTATTGACTCACATTAACGATCGTAGTAGTAGAAAAGGCAAACTGCTAATCTAATAGACCGGATATGGTTGAGTTTCATTGGCCCTCCCTAGGGCTTGTAGTGGTAGAAAAGGAAAACTGCTAATCCAATAGACCGGATATGGTTGTGTTTTATTGACTCACCCTAACGATCGTAGTGGTAGAAATGGCAAACTGCTAATCTAATAGACCAGATATGGTTGAGTTTCATTGACCCACTCTAGCGCTTACAGTGGGAGAAAAGGCAAACTGCTAATCCAATAGACCGGATATGGTTGTGTTTTATTGACTCACACTAACGATCGTAGTGGTAGAAAAGGCAAACTGCTCATCTAATAGACCAGATATGGTTGAGTTTCATAGGCCCACTCTAGCGCTTGCAGTGGGAGAAAAGGAAAACTGCTAATCCAATAGACCGGATATGGTTGTGTTTTATTGACTCAAACTAATGATCGTAGTGGTAGAAAAGGCAAACTGCTAATCTAATAGACCAGATATTGTTGAATTTCATTGGCCCACTCTAGCGCTTGCAGTGGGAGAAAAGGCAAACTGCTAATCCAATAGACCGCATATGGTTGTGTTTTATTGACTCACACTAACGATCGTAGTGGTAGAAAAGGCAAACTGCTAGTCTAATAGACCAGATATGGTTGAGTTTCAACGGCCCACTCTAGCGCTTGCAGTGGGAGAAAACGCAAACTGCTAATCCAATAGACCGCATATGGTTGTGTTTTATTGACTCACACTAACGATTGTAGTGGTAGAAAAGGCAAACTGCTAATCTAATAGACCGGATATGGTTGAGTTTCATTGGCCCACCCTAGCGCTTGTAGTGGTAGAAAAGGCAAACTGCTAATCCAATAGAGCGGATATGGTTGTGTTGTATTGACTCACCCTAACGATCGTAGTGGTAGAAATGGCAAACTGCTAATCTAATAGCTCAGATATGGTTGAGTTTCATTGGCCCACTCTAGCGCTTACAGTGGGAGAAAAGGCAAACTGCTAATCCAATAGACCGGATATGGTTGTGTTTTATTGACTCACACTAACGATCGTAGTGGTAGAAAAGGCAAACTGCTAATCTATTAGAACAGATATGGTTGAGTTTCATTGGCCCACTCTAGCGCTTGCAGTGGGAGAAAAGGCAAACTGTTAATCCAATAGACCGGATATGGATGTGTTTTATTGACTCACACTAACAATTGTAGTGGTAGAAAAGGCAAACTGCTAATCTAATAGACCGGATATGTTTGAGTTTCATTGGCCCACTCTAGCGCTTGCAGTGGGAGAAAAGGCAAACTGCTAATCCAATAGACCAGATATGGTTGTGTTTTATTGACTCACACTAACGATCGTAGTGGTAGAAAAGGCAAACTGCTAGTCTAATAGACCAGATATGGTTGAGTTTCATCGGCCCACTCTAGCGTTGCAGTGGGAGAAATGGCAAACTGCTAATCCAATAGACCACATATGGTTGTGTTTTATTGACTCTGATTAACGATTGTAGTGGTAGAAAAGGCAAACTGCTAATCTAATAGACCGGAAATGTTTGAGTTTCATTGGCACACTCTAGCGCTTGCAGTGGGAGAAAAGGCAAACTGCTAATCCAATAGACCGGATATGGTTGTGTTTTATTGACTCACACTAACGATCATAGTGGTAGAAAAGGCAAACTGCTAATCTAATAGACCAGATATGGTTGAGTTTCATTGGCCCACTCTAGCGCATGCAGTGGGAGAAAAGGCAAACTGCTAATCCAATTGACCGGGTATGGTTGTGATTTATTGACTCACACTAACGATCGTAGTGGTAGAAATGGCAAACTACTAATCTAATAGACCAGATATGGTTGAGTTACATTGGCCCACTCTAGCGCTTACAGTGGGAGAAAAGGCAAACTGCTAATCCATTAGACTGGATATGGTTGTGTTTTATTGACTCACACTAACGATCGTAGTGGTAGAAAAGGCAAACTGCTAATCTAATAGACCAGATATGGTTGAGTTTCATTGGCCCACTCTAGCACTTGCAGTGGGAGAAAAGGCAAACTGCTAATCCAAAAGACCGGATATGGTTGTGTTTTACTGACTCACACTAACGATCGTAGTGGTAGGAAAGGCAAACTGATATTCTAATAGACCAGATATGGTTGAACTTCATTGGCCCACTCTAGCGCTTGCAGTGGGAGAAAAGGCAAACTGCTAATCCAATAGACCGGATATGGTTGTGTTTTATTGACTCACACTAACGATCGCAGTGGTAGAAAAGGCAAACTAGTAATCTAATAGACCAGATATGGTTGAGTTTTCATTGGCCTACTCTAGCGCTTGCAGTGGGAGAAAAGGAAAACTGCTAATCCAATAGACCGGATATGGTTGTGTTTTATTGATTCACACTAACGATCGTAGTGGTAGAAATGGCAAACTGCTAATCTAATAGACCAGATATGGTTGAGTTTCATTGGCCCACTCTAGCGCTTGCAGTGGGAGAATAGGCAAACTGCTAATCCAATAGACCGGATATGGTTGTGTTTTATTGACTCACACTAACGATCGTAATGGTAGAAAAGGCAAACTGATAATCTGATAGACCAGATATGGTTGAGTTTCATTGGCCCACTCCAGCGCTTGCAGTGGGAGAAAAGGCAAACTGCTAATCCAATAGACCGGATATGGTTGTGTTTTATTGACTCACACTAACGATCGTAGTAGTTGAAAAGGCAAACTGCTAATCTAATAGACCAGATATGGTTGAGTTTCATTGGCCCACTCTAGCGCTTGCAGTGGGAGAAAAGGCAAACTTCTAATCCAATAGACCGGATATGGTTGTGTTTTATTGACTCACACTAACGATCGTAGTGGTACAAAAGGCAAACTGCTAGTCTAATAGACCAGATATGTTTGAGTTTCATCGGCCCACTCTAGCGCTTGCAGTGGGAGAAAAGGCAAACAGCTAAACCAATAGACCTCATATGGTTGTGTTTTATTGACTCACTCTAGAGATTGTAGTGGTAGAAAAGGCAAACTGCTAATCTAATAGACCAGATATGGTTGAGTTTCATTGGCCCACTCTAGCGCTTGCAGTGGGAGAAAAGGCAAACTGCTAATCCAGTAGACCGGATATGGTTGTAGTTTATTGACTCACACTAACGATCGTAGTGGTAGAAAAGGCAAACTGCTAATCTAATAGACCAGATCTGGTTGAGTTTCATTGGCCCACTCTAGCGCTTGCAGTGGGAGAAAAGGCAAACTGCTAATCCAATAGACCGGATATGGTTGTGTTTTATTGACTCACATTCACGATCGTAGTGGTAGAAAAGGCAAACTGCTAATCTAATAGACCGGATATGGTTGAGTTTAATTGGCCCACCCTAGCGCTTGTAGTGGTAGAAAAGGAAAACTTCTAATCCAATAGACCGGATATGGTTGTGTTTTATTGACTCACCCTAACGATCGCAGTGGTAGAAATGGCAAACTGCTAATCTAATAGACCAGATATGGTTGAGTTCCATTGGCCCACTCTAGCGCTTACAGTGGGAGAAAAGGCAATCTGCTAATCCAATAGACCGGATATGGTTGTCTTTTATTGACTCACACTAGCGATCGTAGTGGTAGAAAAGGCAAACTGCTCATGTAATAGACCAGATATGGTTGAGTTTCATAGGCCCACTCTAGCGCTTGCGGTGGGAGAAAAGGAAAACTGCTAATCCAATAGACCGGATATGGTTGTGTTTTATTGACTCACACTAATGATCGTAGTGGTAGAAAAGGCAAACTGCTAATCTAATAGACCGGATATGGTTGAGTTTCATAGGCCCACTCTAGCGCTTACCGTGGGAGAAAAGGCGAACTGCTAATCCAATAGACCGGATATGGCTGTGTTTTATTGACTCACACTAACGATCGTAGTGGTATAAAAGGCAAACTGCTAATCTAATAGACCAGATATGGTTGAGTTTCATTGGCCCACTCTAGCGCTTGCAGTGGGAGAAAAGGCAAACTGCTAATCCAATAGACCGCATATGGTTGTGTTTTATTGAATCACACTAACGATCGTAGTGGTAGAAAAGGCAAACTGCTAGTCTAATAGACCAGATATGGTTGAGTTTCATCGGCACACTCTAGCGCTTGCAGTGGGAGAAAACGCAAACTGCTAATCCAATAGACCGGATATGGTTGTGTTTTATTGACTCACACTAACGATCGTAGTAGTAGAAAAGGCAAACTGCTAATCTAATAGACCAGATATGGTTGAGTTTCATTGGCCCACTCTAGCGCTTGCAGTGGGAGAAAAGGCAAACTTCTAATCCAATAGACCGGATATGGTTGTGTTTTATTGACTCACACTAACGATCGTAGTGGTACAAAAGGCAAACTGCTAGTCTAATAGACCAGATATGTTTGAGTTTCATCGGCCCACTCTAGCGCTTGCAGTGGGAGAAAAGGCAAACAGCTAATCCAATAGACCGCATATGGTTGTGTTTTATTGACTCACTCAAGCGATTGTAGTGGTAGAAAAGGCAAACTGCTAATCTAATAGACCAGATATGGTTCAGTTTCATTGGCCCACTCTAGCGCTTGCAGTGGGAGAAAAGGCAAACTGCTAATTCAATAGACCGGATATGGTTGTAGTTTATTGACTCACACTAACGATCGTAGTGGTATAAAAGGCAAACTGATAATCTAATAGACCAGATATGATTGAGTTTCATTGGCCCACTCCTGCGCTTGCAGTGGGAGAAAAGCAAACTGCTAATCCAATAGACCGGATATGGTTGTGTTTTATTGACTCACATTAACGATCGTAGTAGTAGAAAAGGCAAACTGCTAATCTAATAGACCGGATATGGTTGAGTTTCATTGGCCCACCCTAGCGCTTGTAGTGGTAGAAAAGGAAAACTGCTAATCCAATAGACCGGATATGGTTGTGTTTTATTCACTCACCCTAACGATCGTAGTGGTAGAAATGGCAAACTGCTAATCTAATAGACCAGATATAGTTGAGTTTCATTGACCCACTCTAGCGCTTACAGTGGGAGAAAAGGCAAACTGCTAATCCAATAGACCGGATATGGTTGTGTTTTATTGACTCACACTAACGATCGTAGTGGTTGAAAAGGCAAACTGCTCATCTAATAGACCAGATATGGTTGAGTTTCATAGGCCCACTCTAGCGCTTGCAGTGGGAGAAAAGGAAAACTGCGAATCCAATAGACCGGATATGGTTGTGTTTTATTGACTCACACTAATGATCGTAGTGGTAGAAAAGGCAAACTGCTAATCTAATAGACCGGATATGGTTGAGTTTCATATGCCCACTCTAGCGCTTACAGTGGGAGAAAAGGCGAACTGCTAATCCAATAGACCGGATATGGCTGTGTTTTATTGACTCACACTAACGATCGTAGTGGTAGAAAAGGCAAACTGCTAATCTAATAGACCAGATATGGTTGAATTTCATTGGCCCACTCTAGCGCTTGCAGTGGGAGAAAAGGCAAACTGCTAATCCTATAGACCGCATATGGTTGTGTTTTATTGACTCACACTAACGATCGTAGTGGTAGAAAAGGCAAACTGCTAGTCTAATAGACCAGATATGGTTGAGTTACATCGGCCCACTCTAGCGCTTGCAGTGGGAGAAAACGCAAACTGATAATCCAATAGACCGCATATGGTTGTGTTTTATTGACTCACACTAACGATTGTAGTGGTAGAAAAGGCAAACTGCTAATCTAATAGACCGGATATGGTTGAGTTTCATTGGACCACCCTAGCGCTTGTAGTGGTAGAAAAGGAAAACTGCTAATCCAATAGACCGGATATGGTTGTGTTGTATTGTCTCACCCTAACGATCGTAGTGGTAGAAATGGCAAACTGCTAATCTAATAGCTCAGATATGGTTGAGTTTCATTGGCCCACTCTAGCGCTTAGAGTGGGAGAAAAGGCAAACTGCTAATCCAATAGACCGGATATGGTTGTGTTTTATTGACTCACTCTAACGATCGTAGTGGTAGAAAAGGCAAACTGCTAATCTAATAGAACAGATATGGTTGAGTTTCATTGGCCCACTCTAGCGCATGCAGTGGGAGAAAAGGCAAACTGCTAATCCAATAGACCGGATAAGGTTGTGTTTTATTGACTCACACTAACGATCATAGTGGTAGAAAAGGCAAACTGCTAATCTAATAGACCAGATATGGTTGAGTTTCATTGGCCCACTCTAGCGCTTGCAGTGGGAGAAAAGGCAAACTGTTAATCCAATAGACCGCATATGGATGTGTTTTATTGACTCACACTAACAATTGTAGTGGTAGAAAAGGCAAACTGCTAATCTAATAGACCGGATATGTTTGAGTTTCATTGGCCCACTCTTGCGCTTGCAGTGGGAGAAAAGGCAAACTGCTAATCCAATAGACCAGATATGGTTGTGTTTTATTGACTCACACTAACGATCGTAGTGGTAGAAAAGGCAAACTGCTAGTCTAATAGACCAGATATGGTTGAGTTTCATCGGCCCACTCTAGCGTTGCCGTGGGAGAAACGGCAAACTGCTAATCCAATAGACCACATATGGTTGTGTTTTATTGACTCACATTAACGATTGTAGTGGTAGAAAAGGCAAACTGCTAATCTAATAGACCGGAAATGTTTGAGTTTCATTGGCCCACCCTAGCGCTTGTAGTGGTAGAAAAGGCAAACTGCTAATCCAATAGACCGGATATGGTTGTGTTTTATTGACTCACACTAACGATCGTAGTGGTAGAAATGGCAAACTGCTATTCTAATAGACCAGAAATGTTTGAGTTTCATCGGCCCACTCTAGCGCTTGCAGTGTGTGAAAAGGCAAACTGCTAATCTAATAGACCAGATGTGGTTGAGTTTCATTGGCCCACCCTAGCGCTTGCAGTGGGAGAAAAGGCAAACTGCTAATCTAATCGACTGGATATGGTTGAGTTTCCAGTGAACAATTGTCAGTCTACCGCGTGTCATCATGCCGGCACATCGTAAAAAACTTTTATTGTGTCCTTTACGATTGGAAAAGTGGAGGTAACAACGAACAATAAGGAACAAATGCACCAAGAAAGCAATAGTTTTCATGGAAAGTCTAGTCTGTGACAGGTTTTCAAAATTGGGGTGCTTGGGCTACAGCTGTGGATTTCTTTACTAGACATTTTTGAAATCCAAGTATTTTTTAAGGAAAATAAGATGTTTTGCGCTGAGGGAGAAGCTATCGTATGTTAGTATCATTTTCTTGTTGTTGATGATGTTGTTGTTGTTGTTGTACCGTAACGGGACAGAAACCACATGGTCACGTCATTTGTGTCTGATTTTATATGGTTTGTGTCGCTTTTCTTGTGGACGGTCTCCACAGTTTAGTTCAATATTTTATATTATGCTTTACCTGCTAGGTAAATGCTAGATGTTAGGCCCCTTAAAACAACAATTATCATCATTTATTATTATCAAAGTGTTTACACACTCCTCAGTTATCTTGGTATTCGGAGTTATATAACATGTACTAGAAATATTTTCTGAGCAATTGCATTGAACTATTCTTCATGCTAAGTTAGATAACGATTGACCTGTGGAGGACAACATTGCGCTCCATTGGCAGTTTTCTGTAAGGAAAAGCTCCGGATAAAGTTGGAGAAGGATGATATAACCTCTCTTGATTCTATGTTATCGTGTTTAGGAGAGGTTAGAGGGGAAAATATTTAAAATATGTGCCATTGAAGTTGAGATATTAGACTATATTTCAGAACCTTCCCATATCACATATTATCTAGGCACACTGTAAATCGACTTGAAAATCTGTGTAGATTTAGTTCTAAGTATAACCATACTCTATAATAATAGTACATTATGCAAAGAGCCTATAATGGCTATAATTAAGACACGAGTATGTTTATAAAACGAGCGTATGCGAATTTTATAATTTACATACGAGTGTCTTAATTACCATTATAGGCGAGTTGCATACGACTGTTTATGTTCTACGAAAATTATAACTTTACTAGCAGAAGTACCCATTCTTCGAACGGTCTTCGGTATTAATAACCAGATGTTATCAATTGAGCTACTGTTGCAATGTTTAGGGGCTTGGAACCTGTTTGTTGGCAAAGAAAAATTATTAGTTAAAATGTGCTCTCAAACTAAATTTACCTAACGTGTTCTTCCTGGCGTGAAAATAAAATTGAAAACTTCGTAGACGAATCGCAATACACGTCACATACGAACTGACCCTAACCGTTGTGTCAAGTGCCCAACTACAGGAAGACCCTTTTTATAAATTATAAAGGCTTGTGGTGCATGAAAATTCAGTGTTTTTAGCCTCCAATGGCCCAAATTCCTAAAATCAGCAAAAAACAGTCTACTATTTCTAAACAGGAATTTTTAAAAATAATGTTGCTGTTTGGAGATATAATAGACCTTCCGTACGACATATCGCACGTGTAAGTCGTGTGAAAAAATCTAGGGTACTCCATTTGCAACCTTTCACAGAAATATAATAAATGGAGTGGCATTACTTATTCCAGAAATAGATGGAAAGTTGGATGCCACCCCTTGAGATACTGTTGTCATGGTTAGTGGCTTGCATTCCTTCTTTAGATTATTGAATGAAATTACTTTTCTGGGAATATCTAAGAAACTGTTCGGTTTAGAGCCTTAAAATATAGTTTTCGGGGACCCTTTACGGCTCTTGAGGGGCCCCGAGTTTTGTTTCTGACCACAAGGGTTTGAAAATGAGCTTTGTCTCTTCTTTGTACGCCATAATAATGATAATAATTAAAATAATAATAATAATAATAATAATAATAATAATAATAATATAGGGATAGGGATATAATACACCTTCCGGACCATACCCGTACGTGTAAATCGCGTTAAAAATTCTAGATTACCCCTGACCCCTTAAGCGCATTATATGTATTGATGAATATTTCAGCTTAATTTGGATCCGTTATAACCTTATTGCCGTTTGCAAACCTTCACAGTAATGTAATAAATGGAATTGTATTGCGTCTTACAGAAATAGATGGACCTCTGAGATTCTGTGCCATTGTTACCGGCATGCATTCCTTCATTAATTTATTAAGTGAAATTAGTTTTTTGGGAATATCTCAAAAACTGTTGGTTTTAGGGCCTTAAAATGTGGTTTTCGGGGTCCCTAAAGGGCCCCCGAGTTTCGTTTCTCACATTGAGGTGCTGAAAATGAGCTTTGTCTCACGCTTATTTCAGCATGTGTTTTAAGGGGGTAGGCCCCCTGTTATGAGAGGTACGGAGAAGAGTTACATCAATGATTTGTGTCGTGCCTCTGATGGATATCTATATCAAATTTTACGTTAATCCACCCAGCCGTTCTCGAGTTATAAGGACACAAAAAATTGTCCACAGACAGACAGACAGACAAAAATATATTTTTGCATGCATCCGTCACAAAACAGTCTGAAACTGGCAAATGTGTCAAATGTCCGTAGAAAAGCCGAAACATCAGACAAAGATTCATTTTTATATAATAGAGAAGGGATATAATAGACCTTCCGTACCACACCCGCACGTGTAAATCGCGTGAAAAAATTCTAGAGTACCCCTTGACCCCTTGTTGTTGTTGTTTGAGTCTTCAGTCTTTTGACTGGTTTGATACAGCCCTCCATGCCTCCCTGTCCTGAGCTAATCGTTTCATCTCTACATAGCTACCACACCCTACATCCGAGGCAATCTGTTTAACATATTCTAACCTTGGTCTACCCCTACAGTTTTTGTCCTCGACCCTTCCTTCCATAACTAAGCTTGCTATTCCTGGGTGTCTTAGTATGTGTCCTACCAACCTATCTCTTCTCTTCATTAGCAGTCGCCAGAAGCATCTCTCCTCTCCCACTCGTCTTAATACCTCTTTGTTTGTAACCCTATCTACCCATCTGATCTTCATCATTCTCCTGTAACACCACATTTCAAATGCTTCAATTCTCCTCTTTTCTGCTGCACCAATAGTCCAAGTTTCACTTCCATAGAGCGCCACGCTCCAGACAAAGGCTTTCAAAAATGACTTCCTAATAACTAAATCTATATTCGATGTCAGCAGATTCCTTTTTTGTAGAAATGCTTTCTTTGCCTGAGCCAACCTACTTTTAATATCCTCTTTGCTTCGTCCATCACTGGTTATTCTGCTTCCTGAGTAACAGAAGTCTCCTACTTCCTTCAGCTTTTCACCTCCCAATTTGATCTCCATAGAGGTTTCTGATTTATTTCGGCTGCATTCCAGTATTTTTGTTTTACATTTATTTATTTTCATCATGAATTCTTTCCGTAAGACGGAGTCCATACCATTCAAAAACTCATTCAAATCCTCAGGCTTGTCGGCCAAGATGACTATGTCATCAGCAAATCTCAGAGTTGAAATTATTTCTCCTTGAATCTTCACTCCCACTTTAAATTTTCTCTAATTTCCATCATTGCTTGTTCAATGTAAAGATTGAAAAGTATGGGTGATAAGTTGCAGCCTTGCCTTACACCTTTCTGAATACCAGCTTCTCTCTCATGTCCTTCAACTCGAATGACTGCTGTCTGGTTTCTGTACAGATTGTATATCACCCTCCTATCCCTGTACTTTATTCCAATCGATTTCAAAATGTCAAACAATTTAGTCCAATCAACGTTATCAAAAGCCTTTTCTAAGTCTACAAAAGCCATGAACGTTCTCTTATCTTTCCTTATTCTACCTTCTAAAATCAGCCTAAGACTTAGTACAGCTTCCCTTGTTCCTACATTTCTCCTGAAACCAAACTGGTCTTCACCCAACTCCGTTTCTATCTGGCTTTCAATCCTCTTGTAAATTATTCTAGACAGGATCTTTGAAGCATGAGTAATCAAGCTGATTGTACGGTAATCTTCACATCTGTCAGCTCTTACTTTCTTTGGAATAGGGATGATTACATTCTTCTTGAAATCAGGGGGTACCTCACCTGTCTCATAAATCCTACACACCAAGTGAAATAACCTGATCAGACCTTCATCTCCTATGCAGCGTAGCAACTCAATCGGTATATCATCTATGCCTGGTGCTTTGTTCCTGCTTAAGTCTTCCAAAGCTTTATCAAATTCTGATCTCAATATTAAATCTCCTTTCGCATCCTCATCAATTTTCTCCTCCCTTTCCATTACATGATTCTCAATCTCCTTTCCCTTATACAAACTCTCTATGTAAGCTTTCCATCTCTCAACCTTTTCTTCCCTATCTGTTAGAGGCTTTCCATTTGTGTCCTTAATATTACAGCACTTAGTCTTCTTTTCCCCAAAAGTATTCTTAATCCTTCGATAAGCTGTGTCTACATTTCCTAATTTCAGACAATTTTCTATACCTGCACATTTCTCTTTCAACCATTCTTCTTTTGCTTCCTTGCACTTCTTGTTAACCTCATTTCTCAGACGTCTGTATTCTGCTTTCCCCTTTTCATCTCTTAGATTCTTGTGTTTCCGCCTTTCATCCATCAATTCTAGTATATCCTGAGTGATCCTTGGTTTTCTACCTATTATTTCTTTCCTACCAATGTTTTCTTCTGCGGATTTTGTTATTTCATTTTTCAAAAGTGCCCATTCGTCTGTAATTGAAGTTTGTTTAGGGTTTTTCATTAGTCCTTCCTTTATACTCTTCTTGAATCTTTCGTTTACATCCTTCTCTTTCAGTCTGTCTATTGCCCACCTTTTTGGCTTTTGACCCCTTACGCGCATTGTATGTATTAATGAATATTTCAGCTTAATTTGGATCCGTTATAACCTTATTGCCGTTTGCAAACCTTCACAGTAATGTAATAAATGGAATTGCATTGCGTCTTACAGAAATAGACGGACCTCTGAGATTCAGTTGCCATGGTTACCGCCATGCATTCTTTCATTAATTTATTAAGTGAAATTAGTTTTCTGGGAATATCTCAAAAACTGTTGGTTTTAGGGCCTTAAAATGTGGTTTTCGGGGTCCCTAGAGGGCCCCCGAGTTTCGTTTCTCACATTGAGGTGCTGAAAATGAGCTTTGTCTCACGCTTATTTCAGCATGTAATTTAAGGGGGTAGGCCCCCTGTTATGAGAGGTACGGAGAAGAGTTACATCAATGATTTGTGTCGTGCCTCTGATGGATATCTATATCAAATTTTACGTTAATCCACCCAGCCGTTCTCGAGTTATAAGGACACAAAAAATTGTCCACAGACAGACAGACAAAAATATATTTTTGCATGCATCCGTCACAAAACAGTCTGAAACTGGCAAATGGTGTCAAATTTCCGTAGAAAAGCCGAAAAATCAGACAAACATTCTTTTTTAGCCTACTTTCGATTTTTGCAAAAAATGAAAGTAGACTTATGAGATCAACACAGGGCGAAAAAAGTGTGTCTGTCTGTGTGTGTGTATGTGTGTGTGTGAGTCTGTGTGTGTGTGTCTGTGTGTGTGTGTGTGTGTGTGTGAGTGTGTGTACTCTGAATGTCTGTCCCCCCTATCAATTCGAACACGGTGAATGCGAATTGAACGAAATTTGGTACAAAGGTAGCACTAGCAATGGACACCTCAGTGTCATGTTTTATATCGCCGCCATCTTGACGGAAACGTAATGGCGGCCACACAAATGTTCAAAGCTTAAATCAAATTACGACTAACCTAATCATCCGATCTCTACCAAATTTTGCAACAACATACCTTTATGGGGGGAGCATCCTTTGACCAAACTAATAAGTCATCAGCGTAATAGTTTGCGGATGGCGGCCATCTTTGTGTGAAAATAGATTCCCCCTATTAATTCGAACACGGTGCAACCGAATGGAACTAAATTTGGTACAGAGGTAGTACTAACAAAAGGCACCTCAGTGTCATGTTTTATATCGCCGCCATCTTGACAGAAACGTAATGGCGGCCACACAAATGTTCAAAGCTTAAATCAAATTACGATTAACCTAATCATCCGATCTCTACCAAATTTTGCAACTACATACCTTTATGGAGGGAGCATCCTTTGACCAATCTAATAGGTCATTCGCCTAATAGTTTGCGGATGGCGGCCATCTTTGTGTCAAAATTGATTCTCCCTATTAATTCAAACACGGTGAAACCGAATGGAACGAAATTTGGTACAGAGATAGCACTAGCAAAGGGCATCTCAGTGTCATGATTTATATCGCCGCCATATTGACAGAAACGTAATGGCGGCCACACAAATGTTCAAAGCTTAAATCAAATTACGATTAGCCTAATCATCCGATCTCTAGCAAATTTAGCAACAACATACCTTTATGGAGGGAGCATCCTTTGACCAAACTAATAGGTCATCAGCCTAATATTTTGCGGATGGCGGCCATCTTTGTGTGAAAATCGATTCCCCTTATCAATTCGAACACGGTGAAACCGAATGGAACGAAATTTGGTACAGAGGTAGTGTAACATTTTTAATAAGTCCTTTAAACGTGGTGATGACAATTGTAAAGGTTCTATTTAACAAACATAATAAGAATAAATAATATACACTGTGGTGTGACCTTACCTGCGATAGTATAATATAATAAGTTGTTGTTGAGCGCCAGATTCCTATTTAAGACAGTGAATCGAAATTTGTGAATTAACCTCGGCTATCAGCAGTAGAGTTCGAGACCACTTACCCGGGCCGTAGTGTAACTGAGTTGACTAACCATTCAGTACTTATTTAAGGAGTATGATTGATTTTGCCTATAGTATGTGCTAACTACAAGAAAAGTTACAGTCATGAAGTTAAAGAAAATGAATTTATTATATGCAAAAACAAAATATTAATAGTTACAAAAAAGAATTTAATTTACCAACTGCGGTTTAATTATTTAAAAGAAAATGAACATTTTAAAATGAATTGAAAGTTATTTGAAGTTTAATTATAATAGAGACGATAGTTTTATTTAATTGTTTGCTCACCCAGTCGAAGATTCGTCATATTTAAGTAATGACCGATGATCTCAATGTTACGTCGCATATGTTTAGAAATGATGTGATATCTCAATTACTATGAAATATCCTCATTAAGTACGTTGCCATCTGTAGAAAGGCTCTTGATCAGGGATATAACCCATTATGTACTAATATAGATTTCGGCAAGACATCGTACAGTGTCAACTCTGTTTGCTCAGTTCATTAGGACCCAGAAAGCCAGGTTACCACTTCCTTCCTTCATTCCGAGCTGTAGATCAATGCTTGTCTTGTCCAGGGTGCAGGTACTAATGACTTCCTTGTCACGTGGTGTCACAGCTTCCCTCTCTTATTAGCCTTCTCCATTCTTGACTCATAACTTGCAGCTTTGACGCGTATATGGGCTACAGTAGTGACGTATTGGTTACACCATAGTTGAAATATAATGTTCCAATCCTTCTCGAAGGAACTAGATGTTGCGCACGTGATGGTTACTCATATTGGGTTTCTTAGCATCCCAGGAAAATGACGCAGTTTGCCGTGGTGAAATTATTACTACGTCGTTCAGTTTGTGACGCATTGGGTTGATCCTTATTGGCAATCTTGTTGCAATATATATATTACTTCGTCTCTTTACAAATAATTGTTAATAAAAATATTTCTGACTATAATAATAAAAACCGCTTACAATTATCTGATATAAAAATCATCTCATTGATGTACTAATTAATAAGAATAATAAATATGATAATTATAAATGAATAACCCTTTAAATATAACCGCTATGGGATCGAATCGTTACAATCGCCCCTAAGATAAATAATTTAAATGACATTTCACATTATTTCTCTTACCACATCCAACATAAAAAAACTATAAATATAAATATCATAACCCCCAAAAAGACAACATACAATATACTCTTCATCAATACACAAAAATATACAAGAACATACTCTTTTCACTTTACATATTTGTACTATCATTTCTCATTCTTCCAAATGTTCATAATGTTCATTCTTCTTTATATATGTTGTAAAAAAAATATACATAAATGTATTCTTCACAAAAAATTCATATTTTAACTTTCATTCATCTCATTCTTCCAAATGTTCATAATGTTTATTCTTCTTTATATATATATACTGTAAAAAAATATACATATAATGCCCTTCACTTTACATTCTTCGAAGTAATTACTTCGTTGCACACGCATATCACTGCACTCGATGTGGTGATACAATCAACATAATATCCCTTTCGTCTCTATAAAGGGATTACTCAAATGCAGTAAAATTTCAATAATTGAAGAAAAAAAATAACTTAGCAAGATACCTAAGGCAATTCCAATTTCAGTGCATGTCATACAAGTAAATATTTCCCCAAATACATAATGACATCGAAATACCTTAAAGCAGTTATTAAACAGTTCACATAAATATCCAAGTTACTACTCACCTGCCTTCGTGGCTTAATTCTTTCTTAGGCCACGGCCGCCTCCTTTCAAATTAATACTTCCTAAGTCTCCACGACTTCTCAACTTCTCATAAAACCATGATTCCCCTTTACTACTTCTCGAAAACAATAACTTGAATTTTCAAAATCACAAATAATATAAAATCTGACTTCTCGTTCATCTTATAAAATTTAACTTAGCGTCAAGATATCTTTACTGCATCGTCATTCTTTCTTTACCACACAAAATGATTAAGACGAGGACAAAATACTACTCAATAAACCTGAATTACGTATATCACTAAACTATTTCACAAAAACACATGACAAACTCCTCGGAATAAATATTTCGTTCCACAAAATATTAATGCTCTTATACTTTAAATTTAGTCTATTCATGATTTGACTTCTTGCTGAATACCTAAAAAATAACCATAGTTTTCTCTCAAAACTCTTAATTAAGTCCTACAGACATCACTTCCTACTTGTTCTGACCGCCTGGAGTATAGCTTATTCCTACTACACCAGAATCTCTCAGAACTCTCAACAATTCATCGTGACATCACACGTCACATACAAAAAAAACCTCCCCTATTCGTGGTATAATCCCACATCTTCTTACTGTTACAGGTCACCTCTTACTGACCAATAACACACTAAATTTCAGCTAAAAAATCTTACATGCTTCGACTAATTCCTTGGAATAATAACATCACACTTTGTTTTCCTAACTATTGTCTTCCTAAAATAATCACAGTGTTCCAGTTGATAGTCAATAACACCGACACTCCTAATTGGCAAATATTCTCCCAAAATCACTTCATAAAGCAATTCCTGAGTTATAACACAGTTCAGACACTCTCTGCTCTACCAAATTAAATGCGTAAATAACACATGCCTTTAATTGAAACTTCATTATTACCCCTCAGGTATACACTTATCTTACTAACTTATTCTTGTCTTCAAAAATATAAACTTCTCGTTACTAACTCCGTATGACATAAATAAATCTTTAATTTCTCCTCTAACTAAAAAAAATGATTTTTATTTAAAATCCTCAAAACGTCGAATTATAACAAATTCCTTTCACTTCTAGAAAATATTATGCCAACCATATAATTATTACTATTATCTTTACTGTACCCGATACCTAGTTTAGGCTATCGGCTACGCCAGCTGACATTAAGCTGTAGTTGAGGTTTTGAGAAGCAATAAGAAAAGATAGCGCACCGATCGCGTCAAGAAGAAAGCCAAGATGACGTAGAAGGTCTAGAATCAAGGAGGCATTGAAATCTGTGAGAAGATAGAATTATGAATGGAGAAGTGAAGCTTTATTGAAACATATATGGAATTATAGTAATTAAAACAACTTAGAAGAGGATATATAACATGCATTATATGTGGAAATAATTTTATGGAAGTAAGTTATTTTATAACAGAACAGCCGAGAGGATTCGGGTTCGAGACTATGTTCGTGACGTGGGAGCACTGTGGTGGGGAGAACAAGCCACGTGCCGCGCGGAGCTCATAAGCCGAAACACAGCGCTAGCAAGTCAGTTGAGCCCAGGAAGACGGGCAGTTCAGAGCAGCTCTATAGCACAGCGAGACGGGCATTGAAGGTCACGCAGCATACAGAAACTGTCACGGCAAAAGGTGTAGGTGACAGTGCCTGCATCGCCGAGCAGCGAAGGCCGAGGGGGTCGTTGATCCAGGCGAGCTGGCCGAGGAGACAATTGTAGGCAGCCGGGGTATTTCAAAACCACACTGCTCGTATTTGAAGACTTTATTTCAAGCTTCATTTCGACGCTGTTCAAACACAGGCTTTTACGAATAACCTTATAACCATGCTGTTATATAACACATTCAAAGCAACTTTTACTATTCCAAGTAAACTGAATGTTTAGCATAGGCTCTGATGAACATTATATCGTGCATTTATAAGATTTATATCTTATACAATTTTCATGATTTACCTATTACGAACAGATACAGGGTGTATCGCAATCTTGAACACTATCAAGTAAAATTTTATTTTACTCAAGTGGGACTTTGCAGTAAGTTGAGATTGGACTTACAATTCTCAAACTGAACATTTAAAGGAACAGTGGCGTATATTAGAAGAGGAGTAAGGGGGTCCGCTGTTTTCATGAACTTTTCAAGAAGGAGTTGGACAATATCCGCTATGGGTAATCCGAGGTTCAACATGACCGAGTAAACGTGAATAGAGACAAGATGGCACCACAGAGCGATGGATTCGATTCCTGACGAGAGGAGTCCACCAGCTGATTCGCTTGGGATTTCGAAGGAAATCGTCATTTCATGGATGAAATGATATTCACGCCGATCTTACGAGAAATCTTTAGGTAGGGAAAATCGACGATCTTGGAAATTATATTACAACTGATAATGAAAGGTATTGTAAGAGTTCTAACTACCTGATACGATTATTTTCATGAATACTGGGCACACATGTATATTTTTTCTAATAGGAGTGATTTGATTATTAAGACATGGTTTGAATTTATATACTTCGAATTTGCTAGAATATGGAGTGACCATATGATATGGCAGGCATCATTATTCGAAATTCTCACCATTGTTTGGCTTTATTAAGAAGATGTTTGGTCTTTTAGACATTTTTCCAGCTAGGATATTTTTCATGAATAGTTTTTTTTGAATAACGAGTATTTCGAACTCGTGATCTGCAATTGATTATCAAAAATTACTTCGTCAGTTCATTGCATACTAGCGAGTGTGTATTATTCATCAGTAGGGATTTTTTCCATTGGATTGTTTGGAGATGTTAAGAAGTTATTCACTTTAGTGAATGAACATCGCTTTTATATGACAACTAGAGACTTGTTGATTCCTTTCTGGTACATTCATTCATACAGTCTACGAGATGGGGTCTTTCGTATTTATACGATTGTATGGTGGCTACTCATCTTACCCATCGTTTAGGGAACTATCATCCAAGCCGACGGGGCGAGGTCTTTCGTATTTATACGACTGTACGGTGGTTACACATCTTACTCGCCATTGAGGGACTCATTTTTATCATCCGAATGTACACGAGATGTAAGTGAATTAAACAAGGAACTACTAGTCACATATCAGTCGAAATTTTGTTAAATAAAGTAACGATAAATGTCAACAGGATTGCATTTAGTAATTCTTGTTTGCCAATCCAATATTTTGTTGCTATACTCTTTTGAGAGTAATTTCAGTTTAACAGCTATTACAGCTGATGCTTTGATGATTTTTATAATTGTGTTTGATACCTTTGAGAAGGATTTAAAGTAATTGAATCTTGTAAGATTAATCATTAATGGTCATAATTATTTTAAGGCAGATCAGTATTGCAGATTTTGATATGAGAGATTATAACACATTGGTGTTTTTCTACGATGTGAATTATGAAGATTGAAAGAGAATTTATGCTATTTGAAAGCAGATATTAAATTACTGAAGTAATATTTTTCTAATTGTTTAAGAAGTTGTCTGGAAGTGATCAGAGTAATTACAGTCATTGGAGATTGTGTGCGTTGATAATTTGAAGCCATTTATATATTTTTTGTAGATCATGCAACGTGGTTAAGTGGAGTTTGTGATAGGCATTTTGTGGAATTTGCCATGTGATAGTTGCAACGTTAATAATGTATTTTGAAGCAGACATGAGGTCGTCGTACCAAGTCTAGCGTTATTTGTTGAGATTCATGCTGTATGTGCTGAATATTTATGGAGTTTTTGGAGTAATTCTTATATTCAAATGTGATATTTGAAATATTGAAGAAATATAATGTCGTTGTGGATAGTTAGATCCAACGTGATGTCGTGGAGACAATAATATATTTTGGCATGATAAATTAAATACGAGATATAACTTGGAAGTAATAAAACTGTAAGACAACGTTCTATAAACCATATTAAACAATTTGTTAGGAAATTAAACAAATAAATGAAATTGATAATACAAGATTTTCTGAAATTAATAATTAATGAAATAATAATCTGAGATTTAAGCATATTAACGATCTGACCTAATGAAATAAAAATCAGAATGACTAGATGAAATAATAAAAACTAAATAACCAGATGATTGAAATTTAAATAAGTTGATAAATTAAATTTTGAAATAAATCGATGAATTAAATAAAGTGGAAGAATTAAAGATTGGATAAATAAACTGATTGAAATAAATTAATAGACGATTGTAATGATGATGAATAACTGAATTAGAAGGTGATAATTAATTAAAGAAGCTGATGATTAATGAATTTATATGCAATTAAATAAATTTAATTGAGAGATAATTCGAAGGAATTGCAACTTGAAATGTGAATTTAAATGATGTAATGGTGATGAATTAACGATTCTGACAGGAATATGTAGAATTTTGAAGTGAGAATTAATGTGAGAAATATTTAATTTTGATAATAACGATGATGATGACCAAATGATAATTTGAATTTTCAGTAATTCACAGATAAGTGATTGAATGACGATGTAAATAGTGTAAATTAATTATTCAATGTTTAGGAACATTTGATTAACATGTTCTATGTTCAAATTATACCATGCAAACCATAATTTATGTGATATTTAATATGAGTGATTATTATATGTGTATGTTTAGGCAGATTAATAACTTAATTAAATCCACATTGATGTTAAATTAAAGAGAATTAGGTCTCAGGTTTCACAAATGTCAGTGACGAAAGACATAGTGCTACAGTGATCCTGAGAACCCAAGAGAACTTTATACATTTTTCTTGTTATGTGGATTAAGATAATTTTGTATTAGAAAGGAGATGGTTCGATTTTTGGACAATGACAATTTAACTTTGCATTCGACCATACTCTTAGGTAGGAATTATATTTAAAATGTCTGTCTGACTATCAAAGTAAAATAAATTTGTTTTTATCTTAGTTGTGATCTGATGATGGTGTGATGTTCCTTTTTCTTTCCTTGTCTTGAGTAAGGCTTATCCGGAAAGGAAGTGGTTTGGCTAGGAATTCAGTTGATGGCGCCCATTTATATTTGAATTATTTTTATTAACTTAAGCCCGTAACGACCCTAGAGATACTTTGTCTCGTGAAACCCACTGCTTTTTCGAGAACTCAGCTGAATTTCCGACACATTCCTTATTTGACTAGAGGTTCATTTAACTCCGCTCTGTCCTGGAACTCCAGGGATGTGATGTTATAGCAGATGGGTCATCGCATCCCCAGGACGAACGGGTACAGAGAGAGAGGGAGAATTGGCTTTATCCAACTAGTTGGGCTTTTCGATTTTGTTAATTCTATGGAATCACATCAGATTTAGATTACTGAGAGATTGATCTCAAGTTCATTTAAGTATGTTACAAAATTTATTAAACTTAGTCAGACAATACTTGTGTGCCCAATCCAGTGTTCATGTTAATCGTATTAGTATAATATCATGTTAGTTATAAGACATTTTTCCCTATACCCAAGTGAATGCAGGAATTGAGACATTGTCATGTGTTGTTGTCTAACGTCTCTATATAATTCTATATTGAAAATATAATTATGTTGCCAGAGGATTTAGCGAAGGTGTTAGGAGAGTTGCAGACGGGTATGTCTGGAATTGCAGAAACCATTTCTAAGATGGAAACGGAAGTTAAAGAACAAATTAATAATTCAGAAGCTAGATTAGAAGCTAAATGTAAAGAGAATGTACAAGCATTACAAACCAGTAGTGAAAATAATTTAAAGTCATTAGAGACTAGGCTACAATCTACTACTGAAGAAAATTTAAAACTATTACAGTCAAATAGCAAAGATGAGTTGAAATTATTAGAAACAAGGCTACAGTCAAATAGTGAAGCTAACTTGAAGGACAATTTTAAGTCATTAGAAGAGAAATTACAGTCTCGTAGTGAAGGAACTAACACTGAATTAGAAAATAAGTTAACCAGATTAGAGAATAGTTTAACTTTAAAGAATAATGAGATGCTGAAAACTTTACAATTAGACATAATTGCAGTAAACATGAAAGGAGAGGAAAATGTTCAAATATTAAGGAAAAATATTATTGAATTGGAAAGTAGAGGAGAAGAAAATATTTTGACTTTAAGAACAGACGTTATGACCATACAGAAAGACATTAAGTCAGATGTATCGAAGTTGAGATTCGACATCGATGGTTTAGTGGCAGATGTAGGAAAAATTCAAGATTGGTCTACCGAAGTATCTTTCGAGACTAAGATTAAGGGTCTAGAAACGAATCTAGGTAAAGAAATAAAAGATTTAAAGACAGTAATTGGGACCATTAAAAAGGAAGTCTTGGGAGAGGTCAATTCTAATTTAAAGTCATTAGAAAATCAATTGCAGAAGGATATTAGAAAGATAGACGACGATATAGAGCAAAAGGTTAACGAAAACTTAGCTTTATTTAAAAATAGAGTCGGAGCAATTGTGGAAGAACGGTATAGAGAGGTCGATGCCGAAGCAAAAGAGAAACGTGAAGGGTTAGATGAAAAATTAATCGCAGGTATGGCAAACTTAGAAGCTAGGTTTACGGAAAGCAAAGAGGCGATGAAGATAGATTCAACTCTATTTAGAACAGATGTTGATCTGTTGAAAGAACAAGTCGCGTTAGTAAAGAGCACGTGCGAAGAAAAAATCGACAAGTTAAGGAACGATCTAGACGAGAGTGACAAGACGCAGGATGTTACATCGTTAGATGAGTTGAAGACTCAGGTCAAGAGATTAGCGGAAGACAGGATGACTAAACTAGAATCCATAGTTAACAGTTTTACCAGTCGGAATGTAACATCAGGGGAAACATTGATAAATCAAACAGCGATAGACCGCAGTATGACGAATCAAGAACCGAGCATGGTAGAAGACCGTCAAATGCAACCGAATGTGACATTCGAAAGGGTCAGTTCAACCCCTCAGGAGAATCCAAGTTCGAATAGGAGTACGTTGGGTCCAAGTGAACGATACTCAGGTCCAGTCACATTTATAAGGAACCTAGATGACAAACCGAGAAAGTTTTCGGGAAATACAGGAGTTACACCAGTAGAATTTCTGCGAGATATTCGAGACTACATGGCGGAACACAGGGTAGCCAAAGAAAGAGAGCTAAGGATAGTAGAACGCGCCTTAGATGGATCTGCACTTACGTGGTTTAGAGCGTTCAGAAGCAATTTTGCGGACATGGAGCAATTTGCCATGGCTTTCTTGAGGAGATTCTGGAGTGCCGAGGATCAACTCAACGTAAGAGCGGAGATGTACTCCAAACGCTATTCTACGTCACATCCGACGCATTACGCCAACTATTTCACGTCACAGCTGGCTAAATTACAGTTCCTTATTCCTCCATTGCCAGAAGAAGAGCTTTTGCAAGCTATAGCGCGACAGTTACCGATAGAGGTACAGCGATCTCTGATAGCATCAGGAGCCAATACGCTGGAACATTATGATGACATTTTGCGGCGATTGGATTATACAAGCGCACAGGTCACACCTAGAAGTAATAGGAACGACAACAGGAACACGCAAGAAGTAAATGCGGTGGTCGTGGACAATGCAGCTCAAACGGACAGAAGGGATTCCTGGGAAAACCGACGGAACGATGGGAATCGAGGAAACATCCGTAACGCAAGAGGAAATGATCGATATAGAGGACCATATGAAAGGCCATACGATCAAGAAGCGAGAGATAGCCGGTATAGGAATTATAACCAAAATTCCAGGTATCAGGACAGGAATCGGTATAATAACAGATATCGGGGAAGGAATAACTGGGGCCAAGGTCAACAGTATAATGGAAACGACCGACAGGATGGCCGAAGAAACGATCCTAACGATAGAAGGGAAAATCGTGGACATGAGAGGTCGAGACGAGAGGATAGACAGCCTAGTGCACCACTCGAGGAGACAGTGAGAGATGTCAATCGAGCCAGCACGAGTGGCGAAGGAAAAAAAAACCGTCAAATTAACTCCAGAGGAAAATGAAAATCATTGGGAATCAATCGTCATCGTGGAAACATATCAGGTCAAGGACGAGGATTTAATCGAGGAAGAAGACATAGTACAACGGGAAAATAGACATGAATTGCCAGTTATTAGTGTGGAAGTCATGGGAAAAGAAATAAAGACACTTGTAGACACAGGGGCTATGGTGAGCTTGATATCCATAGGTTGCCTGGATGAATTGAAATTATTAGGAGGAATTACAATGTTGCCAACTGTTGTTAGCAAAATTCAAGGGGTGATCCCAGACAGGAGTATGAAATGTAAAAGTCAGGTACTTTTAGATGTTGGGATTGGAACCAGAAGTTTTGAACAGATGTTCCTAGTAGTGGGTCAACTACATTTTGACATGATCCTAGGAGTGGATTTCCTAAGTGAGAGTGGCCTGATCATAGATATGCAGAGTAGGCGCATGTACTTTCAAGAAGGACTCATGGAAAATCAAGAATCGGAGATGACATTCTTTAGAGAGGATATATTGGATGAAATTGTATGCAGCGTTGAAAGATCTATAGAAGATAAAATGGGTATGACAAGTAAAATAAATCCAGAAATTAAGGGGCAGTTTGATCAAGTAATTTCAGAATATGAGGATATATTCAATGACAAACCAGGTCTCATAGAAAATTTTACATACAGCATCAAGTTGATGGATGACAAACCATACCATAAAAATTTATATCCCATTCCGGATAAATGGAAGGAGGAAGTCAGCATAATGATAAGTGACATGGAAACAGATGGAATAATTAAGAAAATGCCAACTGCTTATTTGAATCCTTTAGCTGTTGTCAAGAAACCTAACGGTAAGCTGAGGATATGTCTAGATGCCAGAGCCCTTAACGAAAGAGTTCTTCCTGAACATGACAGACCACCTGTTATTCGTGAATTGTTACGCCGATTTAGAGGAAAGAGTTTCTTCTCGACAATCGATCTGACTAGTTCATATTATCATGTTGAGCTAGCAGAAGACTGCAAACAATACACAGGGTTCTTGTTTGACCATAAAACATATGTATTCAATAGGTTACCTTTTGGTGTGAAAAATAGTGGTCCGGTGATGATCCGAGCACTAGATGAAAATTTGTCAGATGCAGTTAAAGAGCATGTTGTAAGCTATATTGATGACCTGATTATAGCGTCTGAGACAGCGGAAGAACATATCAGACACCTTCAAATGCTTTTTGAAGATCTTAGGAGAACGAACTTCAAGGTGAACTTCAATAAATGTCAGTTCTTTCATGAAGAAATTGAATTTCTTGGACATAGAATCGATGGAGATGGTTATAGGCCCAATCCAAAGAAGATCATGGCAATTTCAGAGTTTCCAACACCACGAAAGATTAAAGAGGTACGGCAGTTTTTAGGCATGTGTCAGTTCTTTTCAACACATTGTCCTGAATATACTGAGACGATGGCACCTCTGCAGGATTTATTGAGGAAGGGAAATCGATGGAAATGGGACGATAGATGCAATCAAGCGTTTTTAGCGGCCAAGAAAATGCTGATCCAAAATATCAAGCTTGAGTATCCTGATTTTACAAGAAGATTTTTTGTAGAGACAGACGCATCCAAAATAGGTATTAGTGGAATCCTATATCAGTTGGATGATGACAAGAAACATAGATATTTAGCTTTTACCAGTCGCAAGCTTAGGAATTGTGAGAAGAATTACTATGCAACTGAGTTAGAGGCATTAGCAGTGGTTCATGCTCTCAAAACGTGGAAGAAGGTGTTGTTTGGACATGACATAACAGTGATCACAGATCATAAAGCCCTCCAATTTATTATGAAGACAGACTTAGCGAGTGACCGCATCACCAGATGGGCTCTGTTCTTACAGCAATTTAACCCAACTGTTGTACATAGACCTGGGAAGTTAAATCTGTTAGCAGATGTGCTGAGCAGAAACCCTTGTGAGGAAGTAATTGTCAACCATATAAATTTGATTCAAGAGGATAATGGTACTCTAGAAAAGTTGAAGTTGTTAGCGCAAACTCAGAAGAGATATGCACCTTTGCGAAGAATTTACCGTTTTCTGACACGCAGGATGGATAACACTGATCCGGATTTTCAGAGAACTGAGATAGAGGATAGAAAATATCATATTATGGGAGGTGTTATATGCCAATATATCGACCAGGATCATACTAAACTTAGAGTAGTGATCCCACCCAAGCTTGTCAAACCAGTTATTTGGATGATACACCGAACTGCAGCTCATGTAGGTGTAGACAAGACTTTGGCTCTCGCTCAAGAAACGTTTGTTTGGAGACAAATGGGACAAACGATTCGCGACGTCATAAAGACCTGTGACAGTTGTCAGCGAAGTAAATACTCATCTAAGTTAATGAAAGAAGTTCCTAGATCAATATTACCCAGCAAGCCAAGAGAACTTTTCGCGACGGACATTTTCGGTCCGATTCCTCGTTCGACGAAAGGCAATCAGTTCGTTTTGGTAACAGTCGATGTATTTTCGAAGTACGTATCTCTATGCCCTATACAGAAAGCTACATCCAAATACGTAATAAACAGACTTGAGAAAACAGTTATTCCGAGCATGGGGAAACCTGAAGTTTTGTTGAGTGACCATGGTTCACAGTTTACTAGCATGGAATTTTCTACTGCCATGGAACGGTTAGGAATAAGGCATGTGTTTAATTCTGTACGGTATCCAGAGGGAAATCCCGCGGAAAGAATTATGCCGGAGATAAGTAAGCTGTGTCGCTTATATGTGTCAAGGCAACACCATAGATGGATGGAAGTGATACCCATCATTAGCCAATGCTTGAATTCCACAGTACATGAAAGCACAGGACAGATTCCGTCCATGCTTCATCATGGATTGAAACCGGATAGACCATGGGACAGAGTCGTGAGGGCACCAGTAGATCCTCAACCCACACAAGAAAGAAGAGTCGAGATGGCAGGAGAGAGGCTCAGAAGACAGGCGGAGAAGAGAGCCAGGAGACAGGCAGGAAGGAGGTTCCACGAGCCATTTCAAGAAAATGATGAGGTGCTGATTAGGAAGCCAGTCACTTCGAACCTTCAGCTGAAGATCTACCATAAATTCGCTCCATTGTACGTTGGACCGTTCCGTATTGAACAGACATACCAGAATAATAGCTATAAGATTGTTAAAATGGATACTGATGAAGTTGTAGGAACTTTTAATGCAGCTAGCATCAGGAAATACCATCATGCTGAGTAAAGGAATTGTGGAGCTATCGTGTACATGTAATATATATTGAATGCCTGAGAGTGTAATTTTTTTTCTCAATCCTGATAAAAAAAGGAGATGTACGGGAGAGATGTACCCGATACCTAGTTTAGGCTATCGGCTACGCCAGCTGACATTAAGCTGTAGTTGAGGTTTTGAGAAGCAATTAGAAAAGATAGCGCACCGATCGTGTCAAGAAGAAAGCCAAGATGACGTAGAAGGTCTAGAATCAAGGAGGCATTGAAATCTGTGAGAAGATAGAATTATGAATGGAGAAGTGAAGCTTTATTGAAACATATATGGAATTATAGTAATTAAAACAACTTAGAAGAGGATATATAACATGCATTATATGTGGAAATAATTTTATGGAAGTAAGTTATTTTATAACAGAACAGCCGAGAGGATTCGGGTTCGAGACTATGTTCGTGACGTGGGAGCACTGTGGTGGGGAGAACAAGCCACGTGCCGCGCGGAGCTCATAAGCCGAAACACAGCGCTAGCAAGTCAGTTGAGCCCAGGAAGACGGGCAGTTCAGAGCAGCTCTATAGCACAGCGAGACGGGCATTGAAGGTCACGCAGCATACAGAAACTGTCACGGCAAAAGGTGTAGGTGACAGTGCCTGCATCGCCGAGCAGCGAAGGCCGAGGGGGTCGTTGATCCAGGCGAGCTGGCCGAGGAGACAATTGTAGGCAGCCGGGGTATTTCAAAACCACACTGCTCGTATTTGAAGACTTTATTTCAAGCTTCATTTCGACGCTGTTCAAACACAGGCTTTTACGAATAACCTTATAACCATGCTGTTATATAACACATTCAAAGCAACTTTTACTATTCCAAGTAAACTGAATGTTTAGCATAGGCTCTGATGAACATTATATCGTGCATTTATAAGATTTATATCTTATACAATTTTCATGATTTACCTATTACGAACAGATACAGGGTGTATCGCAATCTTGAACACTATCAAGTAAAATTTTATTTTACTCAAGTGGGACTTTGCAGTAAGTTGAGATTGGACTTACAATTCTCAAACTGAACATTTAAAGGAACAGTGGCGTATATTAGAAGAGGAGTAAGGGGGTCCGCTGTTTTCATGAACTTTTCAAGAAGGAGTTGGACAATATCCGCTATGGGTAATCCGAGGTTCAACATGACCGAGTAAACGTGAATAGAGACAAGATGGCACCACAGAGCGATGGATTCGATTCCTGACGAGAGGAGTCCACCAGCTGATTCGCTTGGGATTTCGAAGGAAATCGTCATTTCATGGATGAAATGATATTCACGCCGATCTTACGAGAAATCTTTAGGTAGGGAAAATCGACGATCTTGGAAATTATATTACAACTGATAATGAAAGGAATTGTAAGAGTTCTAACTACCTGATACGATTATTTTCATGAATACTGGGCACACATGTATATTTTTTCTAATAGGAGTGATTTGATTATTAAGACATGGTTTGAATTTATATACTTCGAATTTGCTAGAATATGGAGTGACCATATGATATGGCAGGCATCATTATTCGAAATTCTCACCATTGTTTGGCTTTATTAAGAAGATGTTTGGTCTTTTAGACATTTTTCCAGCTAGGATATTTTTCATGAATAGTTTTTTTGAATAACGAGTATTTCGAACTCGTGATCTGCAATTGATTATCAAAAATTACTTCGTCAGTTCATTGCATACTAGCGAGTGTGTATTATTCATCAGTAGGGATTTTTTCCATTGGATTGTTTGGAGATGTTAAGAAGTTATTCACTTTAGTGAATGAACATCGCTTTTATATGACAACTAGAGACTTGTTGATTCCTTTCTGGTACATTCATTCATACAGTCTACGAGATGGGGTCTTTCGTATTTATACGATTGTATGGTGGCTACTCATCTTACCCATCGTTTAGGGAACTATCATCCAAGCCGACGGGGCGAGGTCTTTCGTATTTATACCACTGTACGGTGGTTACACATCTTACTCGCCATTGAGGGACTCATTTTTATCATCCGAATGTACACGAGATGTAAGTGAATTAAACAAGGAACTACTAGTCACATATCAGTCGAAATTTTGTTAAATAAAGTAACGATAAATGTCAACAGGATTGCATTTAGTAATTCTTGTTTGCCAATCCAATATTTTGTTGCTATACTCTTTTGAGAGTAATTTCAGTTTAACAGCTATTACAGCTGATGCTTTGATGATTTTTATAATTGTGTTTGATACCTTTGAGAAGGATTTAAAGTAATTGAATCTTGTAAGATTAATCATTAATGGTCATAATTATTTTAAGGCAGATCAGTATTGCAGATTTTGATATGAGAGATTATAACACATTGGTGTTTTTCTACGATGTGAATTATGAAGATTGAAAGAGAATTTATGCTATTTGAAAGCAGATATTAAATTACTGAAGTAATATTTTTCTAATTGTTTAAGAAGTTGTCTGGAAGTGATCAGAGTAATTACAGTCATTGGAGATTGTGTGCGTTGATAATTTGAAGCCATTTATATATTTTTTGTAGATCATGCAACGTGGTTAAGTGGAGTTTGTGATAGGCATTTTGTGGAATTTGCCATGTGATAGTTGCAACGTTAATAATGTATTTTGAAGCAGACATGAGGTCGTCGTACCAAGTCTAGCGTTATTTGTTGAGATTCATGCTGTATGTGCTGAATATTTATGGAGTTTTTGGAGTAATTCTTATATTCAAATGTGATATTTGAAATATTGAAGAAATATAATGTCGTTGTGGATAGTTAGATCCAACGTGATGTCGTGGAGACAATAATATATTTTGGCATGATAAATTAAATACGAGATATAACTTGGAAGTAATAAAACTGTAAGACAACATTCTATAAACCATATTAAACAATTTGTTAGGAAATTAAACAAATAAATGAAATTGATAATACAAGATTTTCTGAAATTAATAATTAATGAAATAATAATCTGAGATTTAAGCATATTAACGATCTGACCTAATGAAATAAAAATCAGAATGACTAGATGAAATAATAAAAACTAAATAACCAGATGATTGAAATTTAAATAAGTTGATAAATTAAATTTTGAAATAAATCGATGAATTAAATAAAGTGGAAGAATTAAAGATTGGATAAATAAACTGATTGAAATAAATTAATAGACGATTGTAATGATGATGAATAACTGAATTAGAAGGTGATAATTAATTAAAGAAGCTGATGATTAATGAATTTATATGCAATTAAATAAATTTAATTGAGAGATAATTCGAAGGAATTGCAACTTGAAATGTGAATTTAAATGATGTAATGGTGATGAATTAACGATTCTGACAGGAATATGTAGAATTTTGAAGTGAGAATTAATGTGAGAAATATTTAATTTTGATAATAACGATGATGATGACCAAATGATAATTTGAATTTTCAGTAATTCACAGATAAGTGATTGAATGACGATGTAAATAGTGTAAATTAATTATTCAATGTTTAGGAACATTTGATTAACATGTTCTATGTTCAAATTATACCATGCAAACCATAATTTATGTGATATTTAATATGAGTGATTATTATATGTGTATGTTTAGGCAGATTAATAACTTAATTAAATCCACATTGATGTTAAATTAAAGAGAATTAGGTCTCAGGTTTCACAAATGTCAGTGACGAAAGACATAGTGCTACAGTGATCCTGAGAACCCAAGAGAACTTTATACATTTTTCTTGTTATGTGGATTAAGATAATTTTGCATTAGAAAGGAGATGGTTCGATTTTTGGACAATGACAATTTAACTTTGCATTCGACCATACTCTTAGGTAGGAATTATATTTAAAATGTCTGTCTGACTATCAAAGTAAAATAAATTTGTTTTTATCTTAGTTGTGATCTGATGATGGTGTGATGTTCCTTTTTCTTTCCTTGTCTTGAGTAAGGCTTATCCGGAAAGGAAGTGGTTTGGCTAGGAATTCAGTTGATGGCGCCCATTTATATTTGAATTATTTTTATTAACTTAAGCCCGTAACGACCCTAGAGATACTTTGTCTCGTGAAACCCACTGCTTTTTCGAGAACTCAGCTGAATTTCCGACACATTCCTTATTTGACTAGAGGTTCATTTAACTCCGCTCTGTCCTGGAACTCCAGGGATGTGATGTTATAGCAGATGGGTCATCGCATCCCCAGGACGAACGGGTACATTACTTTAACCTGTGTGTAGGACAACAATCTACCACATCATTAATTCGTTATTAATAATCAGTAACGTTTTACTAAAAGTGGTTTAGCTCGATAACAAGTCTTGTAATATCTTTAAAACGTGCGTAACTGTAACTAAAACTTGGACCATATTACCTTTGTAATCTCTTATTACCTTGTGTGCATACAACCAAATATACTTAAAAAAAAACTCCCAACATTAACTTCACGTAGTCCCGTAGACACCATAAAAAACTCATTGCTCAACGGAATATACCTCGCTGACCTACTTCATCTTACCAAAAACTTCCTCAAAAAACAACTTCATTTGGCATCTTACCAAAACTTAAAACCACATTGCTCAACGGCATTACCTTCGTTGGCTTACTTCTTCAAACTCACGTCCATTTACGTGAAAATACACACATACACACACACATATCTGTCAACAAATATCAGATGTCCTAATTAATTACTACTTCCTTATTTCAACCCGATGTTGGTTAATTCATACAACGCATTACCATTAACAATTCTAAACCACTTCTAAATTTCTCAAAATATATCCACTGATAACCTCGCTGTCCTCAAAATGAAACTTCTTTATTAAATCAATACCTAATTCTTCAACTCTTTCGTTTTATTACCACTGAATCATCTTATCTTCTCTCATTTTAGAATTAAATCTTCATTACCATTATATTCATAATTATGGTTGCCATAATAATTATTTCTTTCTTTCGATTACTTACCTTTTTAATAACCTTCCTACTTTTTAAAATTTAATCCTCACTTACTCCAACTTACCTGCAGCTTAAGGACCCACATTCAACTTACCTGAATTGCTCAATAGCACGACAACCTCTGTCTTCCAAATTAAATGATTTTAGTCAATCTAAATCAATAAGCGTAGGCACTACGCGCCCCTTACCATCCTAACTTCACGACTGAATTAAAATTACACACAGCAGGTTTCTTATCTACCTCTATTAAATCATATAAAACTTCATTACTTAATATTTAAGTCATACGGAACAGTAACTATCTGTAATATAAATTTACATCACTACGTTCTCTGGCATTTCACAGTTCTTACCACTGTCATCTTCAATTCTATCTCTTTCTATAATACCTTTTTCTTCTTTCCTTCTAGCATTAGCTTCTACTTCCTCTGTACTATATTTATCCATAGTAACACTGTGCTTCGGCTTACCCCTTACTACTTCCCCGAGTCTAGCGAATTCAGTACGACACTGCACGTCATATGCTTTCTTTCTCTCTCTCATCCTGATTTCTTTCTCCTCTAGCAACTTAATTCTCTTCTCTTTCATTTTACTTCCTAAATATCTACCTACATGTCTTCCCTTCACTTCTCCATTACTATCACTTAATGCTCTCTTTAGCCGTGGACTATTGCTTCTGCTCTTATCTATCTCTCTCCTCCTCTTAACCTGTTTACTAATTATGTTCTTCTGACTATGACTTAACGCACGCTTCTCTGCCTCTAATAATTTCACATTAATTTCCGCTACACCATCATTAAATTCTTCCCTAGTCAACATATCCTCTTCACCTGAGATTTTCTGCATCTTAATTTCTTGAGTGCCTAGTACTTTCTTTATCTCACCTACTTCTATCCCTATCTTTTCTCTCATCTTCTCCGCTTCTCTTTCACTACATTCTATAGTCTCTTCTATAGCTGTCCTGCTTTCATCTATCATCTCCGCTGATTGCTGTTCCTTACCTAAGCTACTTTCATCTATGTCTAGCATCTCTACCAACTCTACTATGTTTTCTCCTTTTATATCCGCTAACTGCTGTTCATCACCCATAATTTCTTTTACAGCTATCCTGCTTTCATCTAACATCTCTTTCAACTCTACTATGCTTTCAATTACAGTCTCCTTACAGGCTGTCTTCACTGATTCTACTGCAGTATCCCCTAAAATCTCTACCACCTGCCTAGATTCCACTTCTACCAATTTGCTAAAACTTTCACCTTGAGTTGCTATTTTATCTTCAATCACAGTTACTATTCTTTCCTGAATCCTACTTTCTACTGCTTCTAATTTCTTATCTACTGTCTTAATAATATCTTTAGCTTTCATTTCTACCTCCTCCTTAATTTCACCTTTGATTTCCTGTTTCACCCCCTGAATACTCTCCTGCAGCATATCATACTTCATACTCAACCCTTCATTTACTTTAATCACACTGTCTAGTTTTAAATTATTCTCTTCCAGCTTCTGATTTATTTTACTCATATCCTCTCTCATCTTTTGATTACTCTTATCTAATTTCTCACCTAAATCTCTACTCAATTCCTTCCTACTTTCCAAATTATCTTTCTTACTCTCTTCCAAATTTTGATTTAGCCTACCCATATCTTTATCTAATTTCTCAAATTTATCATTGAATTCCTTCCTACTTTCCCTACTATTTTTATTCATCTCCGTCAAGATATCAGCTAATGAAATTTCATGAATATCGACAGACTTTTCTTTCTTATCCGCCATCTCGAAGTACACCGTATAAAAATTAGCCCTTCCAAAATTTCACTTCACTTCACTGTCCCCCAAAAGCACTGACAATTTGCACTGAAATTATACACTCCTCTCCTAAATACCGAATGGTTTTCGTGTCCTACTTTGTGGCGCCAAATGTAACATTTTTAATAAGTCCTTTAAACGTGGTGATGACAATTGTAAAGGTTCTATTTAACAAACATAATAAGAATAAATAATATACACTGTGGTGTGACCTTACCTGCGATAGTATAATATAATAAGTTGTTGTTGAGCGCCAGATTCCTATTTAAGACAGTGAATCGAAATTTGTGAATTAACCTCGGCTATCAGCAGTAGAGTTCGAGACCACTTACCCGGGCCGTAGTGTAACTGAGTTGACTAACCATTCAGTACTTATTTAAGGAGTATGATTGATTTTGCCTATAGTATGTGCTAACTACAAGAAAAGTTACAGTCATGAAGTTAAAGAAAATGAATTTATTATATGCAAAAACAAAATATTAATAGTTACAAAAAAGAATTTAATTTACCAACTGCGGTTTAATTATTTAAAAGAAAATGAACATTTTAAAATGAATTGAAAGTTATTTGAAGTTTAATTATAATAGAGACGATAGTTTTATTTAATTGTTTGCTCACCCAGTCGAAGATTCGTCATATTTAAGTAATGACCGATGATCTCAATGTTACGTCGCATATGTTTAAAAATGATGTGATATCTCAATTACTATGAAATATCCTCATTAAGTACGTTGCCATCTGTAGAAAGACTCTTGATCAGGGATATAACCCATTATGTACTAATATAGATTTCGGCAAGACATCGTACAGTGTCAACTCTGTTTGCTCAGTTCATTAGGACCCAGAAAGCCAGGTTACCACTTCCTTCCTTCATTCCGAGCTGTAGATCAATGCTTGTCTTGTCCAGGGTGCAGGTACTAATGACTTCCTTGTCACGTGGTGTCACAGCTTCCCTCTCTTATTAGCCTTCTCCATTCTTGACTCATAACTTGCAGCTTTGACGCGTATATGGGCTACAGTAGTGACGTATTGGTTACACCATAGTTGAAATATAATGTTCCAATCCTTCTCGAAGGAACTAGATGTTGCGCACGTGATGGTTACTCATATTGGGTTTCTTAGCATCCCAGGAAAATGACGCAGTTTGCCGTGGTGAAATTATTACTACGTCGTTCAGTTTGTGACGCATTGGGTTGATCCTTATTGGCAATCTTGTTGCAATATATATATTACTTCGTCTCTTTACAAATAATTGTTAATAAAAATATTTCTGACTATAATAATAAAAACCGCTTACAATTATCATACTAATATATAAAAATGAGATGGTGTGTGTCTGTCTTTCTGTCTCTCTGTCTGTCTGTTACCTAATAACGCAAGAACCACTGGTCCGATTTAAATGAAATTTTGCATGGATGTAGCTGAAATACCATGTTTACATATAGGATACTTTTAATTTCGATATTTTGCACTATTAAGAACTGGCGACCATTTTAGTGACGTCACTACACCCTTTGGTTTTAAAATTTCATATTTCCATATCAAATAAAAAGAGAACGGTAGGAAATAGCAAACTTTTGATGGCACATACGAGCTTTAAAATTTCATGTTCTATCCGAAAGGTCCTTATCACTTTTCGTGTATCTCCAACGGTTAGCGAGTAAAACCTACTTTTGTGACGTCACTACACCCTTTGGTTTCAAAATTTCATATTTCCATTTCAAATAAAAAGAGAACGCTAAGAAATAGCAAACTTTTGATGGTATACACGAGCTCTATCATTTAATTTTTTATCCAAAAGTTTCTTATCACTTTTCGTGTATCTCCGACGGTTAGCGAGTAAAACCTAAATTTGTGCAATAAAACACGGTCACATCGAGCGGTGCAGTATATCTCTACATATATAAAAAAGAAAATTTGTCCTTTTTTTCTGAATTTCTACGGAAATTTGAGTTATTTACACGTTTCAGACTGTTTTATGATAGATGCGCGCGAAAATAATGTTTTGGTCTGTCTGTCTGTTTGCTTGATTGTCTGTGGACAACTTTGTTCCCTTATAACTCGAGAACGGTTGGGTGTATCAACGTAAAATTTGGTACAGATATCCATCAGAGGCACGATACTAATCATTGATGTAACTCTTCTCTATACCTCTCATAAAAGGGGTATACCCCCTTAAAATACATGCTGAAATAGGAGTAGAAGGACGAGACAAAGCTCATTTTCAGCCCCTCAATGTGAGAGACAAACCTCGGGGGCCCTAAAAGCACATTTTAAGGTCCTTCGTCCAACCGTTTTTGACATATTCCCAGAAAACTAATTTAATTTAATAAACTATGAACGAATGCAAGACAATAACCATGGCAACAGATTCTCAGAGATCCATCTATTGCTGTAAGACGCAATACAATTCCATTAATTACATTAGTGTGAAAGTTTGCAAACGGTTAGATGGTTATTATGGAACCGAATTAAGCTGTAAATTTCATCAATACGTAAAATGCGCTTAAGGGGGTCAAGGGGTAGTCTAGATTTTTTTCACGCGATTTACATCTGCGGGTGTGGTATGGCAGGTCTATTATATTCCTATCCCTATGTTATATTATTATTATTAGTATTATATTATGGCGTACAACGACGAGACAAAGCCCCTCGGTGCCAGAAATAAAACTCGAGGGTCCTCGAAAACTACATTATAAGGCTCTAAAACCTACAGTTTCTGAAACATTCCCAGAAAACTAATTTAATTTAATTTAACAAACTAATGAAGGAATGCAAATCGGTAACCATGACAACATTATCTCAAGGGGTGGCATCCAACTTTCCATCTATTTCAGTAAGAAGCAATTTATTACATTTATTGCATTTCTGTGAAAGTTTGCAAATATAAGGTTATCACGGAACCAACGTAGACTGTATAATTCATCAATGCAATTAAGGGGGTCAAGGGGTAACCTAGGACTTTTTCATGCAATTTTCACGTGCGACATATAGTGCAGAAGGTCTATTATATCTCCAAACAACAACATTATTTTCAAAAATTCCTGAATTGAATCAGCATTTTTTTGCGGCTGTTAGGAATTTGGGCCATTTGAGACTAAAGAACCTGAATTTTCATCCACCACAAGCTTTTATAATTTATGAAAGAGGTCTTCCTGTGTATGGGGACCCAACACAACGTAGAGGGTCAGTTTTTATGTGACGTGTATTGCGTTTCATCTACAAGGCTTTCAATTCTATTTCATGTCAGGAAGTACACGTCAGGTGAATTTACTTTGAGAGCACATTTCAACTAATCTTTTTTTTTTGTCGACATACGGGTTCATCGTAAGGATGATTTTCTTTGATACTGTGTGGTAGATATACCCATATTTGGATTTCTGGGTGATATGTTGTAGACAATAGTATTGCCTGTCTGTCTGTCTTTCTGTGTATCCTTATGTACGCCTATAACTCATGTTCGGATGCTTGGTGCATCGTAAAATTAGGTATGGTAAACATGAGTCAATACACCAATCATTTATAAAACTCTTCACCGTTCATTTCATACAGTAGAAGGGTGGATATAGGGAAAAACTTCTCAAAATACATGCTAAAATAGGCGAAATATAAAAATTATCCTAGAAGGACGACCAAAGCATATGTTGCACTTCTCAATGTGAGACACAAAATTCGCGAGTCTATAAAGGGTCTCCGAAAACCACATTATAAGGCCCTTAAATTAACAGTGTGTGTGATATTCCCAGAAAACTAACTTCGTTTTGATAAACTTATGAAGGAATTACAAGCCGCTAACCATTGCAACAGTGGCTCAATTGATAATGTCTGGTGCGTCTCTAAAAGCAACTGTACTTAAAAGGGATGTAACACCAATAACATTGTTATTATTATTATTATAATGTCTGGTGTTAACACCGAACACCGTTCGAAGAACGGGTACTTCTGCTAGTCTGATATAAAAATCATCTCATTGATGTACTAATTAATAAGAATAATAAATATGATAATTATAAATGAATAACCCTTTAAATATAACCGCTATGGGATCGAATCGTTACAGTAGCACTAGCAAAGGGCACCTCAGTGTCATGTTTTATATCACCGCTATCTTGACGGAAACGTAATCGCGGCCACCCAAATGTTAAAAGCTAAAATGTAAATACGACCAACCTAATAATCTAGTCTCTACCAAATTTTGCAACACCATATCTTTATGTGGGAAACATATTCAGACCAAACTGCAAGAACTTCAGCCCAATAGTTTGCAGATGGTGGCCAAGTATGTGTGCAAATTGATTCCCCCTATTATTTCAAACACGGTGAAACCGAATTGAACGAAATTTGGTACAGAGGTAGCACCAGCAAAGGGCACCTCATATTCATGTTTAATATCCCTATAGCACGTTGTATTTCAACAAGCTACTACAACCAACATTCAATCATACTCCTTGAAAAGGACAAAGAGTTATAACAATATCCATGCATTTAGGAGAAAGTAGGCTATATGTTCTTTACTGAACATCTTGTTTTATAATAGAGAAGGGATATAGGCCTAATAGACCTTTCGTACCACACCTGCACAAGTAAATCGCGTGAAAAAATTCTAGAGTACCCCTTGACCCCTTGTTGTTGTTGTTTGAGTCTTCAGTCTTTTGACTGGTTTGATGCAGCCCTCCATGCCTCCCTGTCCTGAGCTAATCGTTTCATCTCTACATAGCTCCGACACCCTACATCCGAGGCAATCTGTTTAACATATTCTAACCTTGGTCTACCCCTACAGTTTTTGTCCTCGACCCTTCCTTCCATAACTAAGCTTGCTATTCCTGGGTGTCTTAGTATGTGTCCTACCAACCTATCTCTTCTCTTCATTAGCAGTCACCAGAAGCATCTCTCCTCTCCCACTCGTCTTAATACCTCTTTGTTTGTAACCCTATCTACCCATCTGATCTTCATCATTCTCCTGTAACACCACATTTCAAATGCTTCAATTCTCCTCTTTTCTGCTGCACCAATAGTCCAAGTTTGACTTCCATAGAGCGCCACGCTCCAGACAAAGGCTTTCAAAAATGACTTCCTAATAACTAAATCTATATTCGATGTCAGCAGATTCCTTTTTTGTAGAAATGCTTTCTTTGCCTGAGCCAACCTACTTTTAATATCCTCTTTGCTTCGTCCATCACTGGTTATTCTGCTTCCTAAGTAACAGAAGTCTCCTACTTCCTTCAGCTTTTCACCTGCCAATTTGATCTCCATAGAGGTTTCTGATTTATTTCGGCTGCATTCCAGTATTTTTGTTTTACATTTATTTATTTTCATCATGAATTCTTTCCGTAAGACGGAGTCCATACCATTCAAAAACTCATTCAAATCCTCAGGCTTGTCGGCCAAGATGACGATGTCATCAGCAAATCTCAGAGTTGAAATTATTTCTCCTTGAATCTTCACTCCCACTTTAAATTTTTCTCTAATTTCCTTCATTGCTTGTTCAATGTAAAGATTGAAAAGTATGGGTGATAAGTTGCAGCCTTGCCTTACACCTTTCTGAATACCAGCTTCTCTCTCATGTCCTTCAACTCGAATGACTGCTGTCTGGTTTCTGTACAGATTGTATATCACCCTCCTATCCCTGTACTTTATTCCAATCGATTTCAAAATGTCAAACAATTTAGTCCAATCAACGTTATCAAAAGCCTTTTCTAAGTCTACAAAAGCCATGAACGTTCTCTTATCTATCCTTATTCTACCTTTCAAAATCAGCCTAAGACTTAGTACAGCTTCCCTTGTTCCTACATTTCTCCTGAAACCAAACTGGTCTTCACCCAACTCCGTTTCTATCTGGCTTTCAATCCTCTTGTAAATTATTCTAGACAGGATCTTTGAAGCATGAGTAATCAAGCTGATTTTACGGTAATCTTCACATCTGTCAGCTCCCACAGTCTTTGGTATAGGGATGATTACATTCTTCTTGAAATCAGGGGGTACCTCACCTGTCTCATAAATCCTACACACCAAGTGAAATAACCTGATCAGACCTTCATCTCCTATGCAGCGTAGCAACTCAATCGGTATATCATCTATGCCTGGTGCTTTGTTCCTGCTTAAGTCTTCCAAAGCTCTATCAAATTCTGATCTCAATATTAAATCTCCTTTCGCATCCTCATCAATTTCCTCCTCCCTTTCCATTACATGATTCTCAATCTCCTTTCCCTTATACAAACTCTCTATGTAAGCTTTCCATCTCTCAACCTTTTCTTCCCTATCTGTTAGAGGCTTTCCATTTGTGTCCTTAATATTACAGCACTTAGTCTTCTTTTCCCCAAAAGTATTCTTAATCCTTCGATAAGCTGTGTCTACATTTCCTAATTTCAGACAATTTTCTATACCTGCACATTTCTCTTTCAACCATTCTTCTTTTGCTTCCTTGCACTTCTTGTTAACCTTATTTCTCAGACGTCTGTATTCTGCTTTCCCCTTTTCATCTCTTAGATTCTTGTGTTTCCGCCTTTCATCCATCAATTCTAGTATATCCTCAGTGATCCACGGTTTTCTACCTATTATTTCTTTCCTACCAATGTTTTCTTCTGCGGATTTTGTTATTTCATTCTTCAAAAGTGCCCATTCGTCTGTAATTGAAGTTTGTTTAGGGTTTTTCATTAGTCCTTCCTTTATACTCTTCTTGAATCTTTCGTTTACATCCTTCTCTTTCAGTCTGTCTATTGCCCACCTTTTTGGCTTTTGACCCCTTACGCGCATTGTATGTATTAATGAATATTTCAGCTTAATTTGGATCTGTTATAACCTTATTGCCGTTTGCAAACCTTCACGGTAATGTAATAAATGGAATTGCATTGCGTCTTACAGAAATAGACGGACCTCTGAGATTCAGTTGCCATGGTTACCGCCATGCATTCTTTCATTAATTTATTAAGTGAAATTAGTTTTCTGGGAATATCTCAAAAACTGTTGGTTTTAGGGCCTTAAAATGTGGTTTTCGGGGTCCCTAAAGGGCCCCCGAGTTTCGTTTCTCACATTGAGGTGCTGAAAATGAGCTTTGTCTCACGCTTATTTCAGCATGTATTTTAAGGGGGTAGGCCCCCTGTTATGAGAGATACGGAGAAGAGTTACATCAATGATTTGTGTCGTGCCTCTGATGGATATCTATATCAAATTTTACGTTAATCCACCCAGCCGTTCTCGAGTTATAAGGACACAAAAAATTGTCTACAGACAGACAGACAGACAAAAATATATTTTTGCATGCATCCGTCACAAAACAGTCTGAAACTGGCAAATGGTGTCAAATATCCGTAGAAAAGCCGAAAAATCAGACAAACATTCTTTTTTTTTATAATAGAGAAGGGATATAGGCCTAATAGACCTTCCGTACCACACCTGCACAAGTAAATCGCGTGAAAAAATTCTAGAGTACCCCTTGAACCCTTGTTGTTGTTTGAGTCTTCAGTCTTTTGACTGGTTTGATGCAGCCCTCCATGCCTCCCTGTCCTGAGCTAATCGTTTCATCTCTACATAGCTCCGACACCCTACATCCGAGGCAATCTGTTTAACATATTCTAACCTTGGTCTACCCCTACAGTTTTTGTCCTCGACCCTTCCTTCCATAACTAAGCTTGCTATTCCTGGGTGTCTTAGTATGTGTCCTACCAACCTATCTCTTCTCTTCATTAGCAGTCGCCAGAAGCATCTCTCCTCTCCCACTCGTCTTAATACCTCTTTGTTTGTAACCCTATCTACCCATCTGATCTTCATCATTCTCCTGTAACACCACATTTCAAATGCTTCAATTCTCTCCTCTTTTCTGCTGCACCAATAGTCCAAGTTTCACTTCCATAGAGCGCCACGCTCCAGACAAAGGCTTTCAAAAATGACTTCCTAATAACTAAATCTATATTCGATGTCAGCAGATTCCTTTTTTGTAGAAATGCTTTCTTTGCCTGAGCCAACCTACTTTTAATATCCTCTTTGCTTCGTCCATCACTGGTTATTCTGCTTCCTGAGTAACAGAAGTCTCCTACTTCCTTCAGCTTTTCACCTGCCAATTTGATCTCCATAGAGGTTTCTGATTTATTTCGGCTGCATTCCAGTATTTTTGTTTTACATTTATTTATTTTCATCATGAATTCTTTCCGTAAGACGGAGTCCATACCATTCAAAAACTCATTCAAATCCTCAGGCTTGTCGGCCAAGATGACGATGTCATCAGCAAATCTCAGAGTTGAAATTATTTCTCCTTGAATCTTCACTCCCACTTTAAATTTTTCTCTAATTTCCTTCATTGCTTGTTCAATGTAAGGAATGAAAAGTATGGGTGATAAGTTGCAGCCTTGCCTTACACCTTTCTGAATACCAGCTTCTCTCTCATGTCCTTCAACTCGAATGACTGCTGTCTGGTTTCTGTACAGATTGTATATCACCCTCCTATCCCTGTACTTTATTCCAATCGATTTCAAAATGTCAAACAATTTAGTCCAATCAACGTTATCAAAAGCCTTTTCTAAGTCTACAAAAGCCATGAACGTTCTCTTATCTTTCCTTATTCTACCTTCCAAAATCAGCCTAAGACTTAGTACAGCTTCCCTTGTTCCTACATTTCTCCTGAAACCAAACTGGTCTTCACCCAACTCCGTTTCTATCTGGCTTTCAATCCTCTTGTAAATTATTCTAGACAGGATCTTTGAAGCATGAGTAATCAAGCTGATTGTACGGTAATCTTCACATCTGTCAGCTCCCACTTTCTTTGGTATAGGGATGATTACATTCTTCTTGAAATCAGGGGGTACCTCACCTGTCTCATAAATCCTACACACCAAGTGAAATAACCTGATCAGACCTTCATCTCCTATGCAGCGTAGCAACTCAATCGGTATATCATCTATGCCTGGTGCTTTGTTCCTGCTTAAGTCTTCCAAAGCTCTATCAAATTCTGATCTCAATATTAAATCTCCTTTCGCATCCTCATCAATTTCCTCCTCCCTTTCCATTACATGATTCTCAATCTCTTTTCCCTTATACAAACTCTCTATGTAAGCTTTCCATCTCTCAACCTTTTCTTCCCTATCTGTTAGAGGCTTTCCATTTGTGTCCTTAATATTACAGCACTTAGTCTTCTTTTCCCCAAAAGTATTCTTAATCCTTCGATAAGCTGTGTCTACATTTCCTAATTTCAGACAATTTTCTATACCTGCACATTTCTCTTTCAACCATTCTTCTTTTGCTTCCTTGCACTTCTTGTTAACCTTATTTCTCAGACGTCTGTATTCTGCTTTCCCCTTTTCATCTCTTAGATTCTTGTGTTTCCGCCTTTCATCCATCAATTCTAGTATATCCTGAGTGATCCACGGTTTTCTACCTATTATTTCTTTCCTACCAATGTTTTCTTCTGCGGATTTTGTTATTTCATTCTTCAAAAGTGCCCATTCGTCTGTAATTGAAGTTTGTTTAGGGTTTTTCATTAGTCCTTCCTTTATACTCTTCTTGAATCTTTCGTTTACATCCTTCTCTTTCAGTCTGTCTATTGCCCACCTTTTTGGCTTTTGACCCCTTACGCGCATTGTATGTATTAATGAATATTTCAGCTTAATTTGGATCCATTATAACCTTATAGCCATTTGCAAACCCTCACAGTAATGTAATAAATGAAATTGCATTGCGTCTTACAGAAATAGACGGACCTCTGAGATTCAGTTGCCATCGTTACCGCCATGCATTCTTTCATTAATTTATTAAGTGAAATTAGTTTTCTGGGAATATCTCAAAAACTGTTGGTTTTAGGGCCTTAAAATGTGGTTTTCGGGGTCCCTAAAGGGCCCCAGAGTTTCGTTTCTCACATTGAGGTGCTGAAAATGAGCTTTGTCTCACGCTTATTTCAGCATGTATTTTAAGGGGGTAGGCCCCCTGTTATGAGAGATACGGAGAAGAGTTACATCAATGATTTGTGTCGTGCCTCTGATGGATATCTATATCAAATTTTACGTTAATCCACCCAGCCGTTCTCGAGTTATAAGGACACAAAAAATTGTCTACAGACAGACAGACAGACAAAAATATATTTTTGCATGCATCCGTCACAAAACAGTCTGAAACTGGCAAATGGTGTCAAATTTCCGTAGAAAAGCCGAAAAATCAGACAAACATTCTTTTTTTTTATAATAGAGAAGGGATATAGGCCTAATAGACCTTCCGTACCACACCTGAACAAGTAAATCGCGTGAAAAAATTCTAGAGTACCCCTTGACCCCTTGTTGTTGTTTGAGTCTTCAGTCTTTTGAATGGTTTGATGCAGCCCTCCATGCCTCCCTGTCCTGAGCTAATCGTTTCATCTCTACATAGCTCCGACACCCTACATCCGAGGCAATCTGTTTAACATATTCTAACCTTGGTCTACCCCTACAGTTTTTGTCCTCGACCCTTCCTTCCATAACTAAGCTTGCTATTCCTGGGTGTCTTAGTATGTGTCCTACCAACCTATCTCTTCTCTTCATTAGCAGTCGCCAGAAGCATCTCTCCTCTCCCACTCGTCTTAATACCTCTTTGTTTGTAACCCTATCTACCCATCTGATCTTCATCATTCTCCTGTAACACCACATTTCAAATGCTTCAATTCTCCTCTTTTCTGCTGCACCAATAGTCCAAGTTTCACTTCCATAGAGCGCCACGCTCCAGACAAAGGCTTTCAAAAATGACTTCCTAATAACTAAATCTATATTCGATGTCAGCAGATTCCTTTTTTGTAGAAATGCTTTCTTTGCCTGAGCCAACCTACTTTTAATATCCTCTTTGCTTCGTCCATCACTGGTTATTCTGCTTCCTGAGTAACAGAAGTCTCCTACTTCCTTCAGCTTTTCACCTCCCAATTTGATCTCCATAGAGGTTTCTGATTTATTTCGGCTGCATTCCAGTATTTTTGTTTTACATTTATTTATTTTCATCATGAATTCTTTCCGTAAGACGGAGTCCATACCATTCAAAAACTCATTCAAATCCTCAGGCTTGTCGGCCAAGATGACGATGTCATCAGCAAATCTCAGAGTTGAAATTATTTCTCCTTGAATCTTCACTCCCACTTTAAATTTTTCTCTTATTTCCTTCATTGCTTGTTCAATGTAAGGATTGAAAAGTATGGGTGATAAGTTGCAGCCTTGCCTTACACCTTTCTGAATACCAGCTTCTCTCTCATGTCCTTCAACTCGAATGACTGCTGTCTGGTTTCTGTACAGATTGTATATCACCCTCCTATCCCTGTACTTTATTCCAATCGATTTCAAAATGTCAAACAATTTAGTCCAATCAACGTTATCAAAAGCCTTTTCTAAGTCTACAAAAGCCATGAACGTTCTCTTATCTTTCCTTATTCTACCTTCCAAAATCAGCCTAAGACTTAGTACAGCTTCCCTTGTTCCTACATTTCTCCTGAAACCAAACTGGTCTTCACCCAACTCCGTTTCTATCTGGCTTTCAATCCTCTTGTAAATTATTCTAGACAGGATCTTTGAAGCATGAGTAATCAAGCTGATTGTACGGTAATCTTCACATCTGTCAGCTCCCACTTTCTTTGGTATAGGGATGATTACATTCTTCTTGAAATCAGGGGGTACCTCACCTGTCTCATAAATCCTACACACCAAGTGAAATAACCTGATCAGACCTTCATCTCCTATGCAGCGTAGCAACTCAATCGGTATATCATCTATGCCTGGTGCTTTGTTCCTGCTTAAGTCTTCCAAAGCTCTATCAAATTCTGATCTCAATATTAAATCTCCTTTCGCATCCTCATCAATTTCCTCCTCCCTTTCCATTACATGATTCTCAATCTCCTTTCCCTTATACAAACTCTCTATGTAAGCTTTCCATCTCTCAACCTTTTCTTCCCTATCTGTTAGAGGCTTTCCATTTGTGTCCTTAATATTACAGCACTTAGTCTTCTTTTCCCCAAAAGTATTCTTAATCCTTCGATAAGCTGTGTCTACATTTCCTAATTTCAGACAATTTTCTATACCTGCACATTTCTCTTTCAACCATTCTTCTTTTGCTTCCTTGCACTTCTTGTTAACCTCATTTCTCAGACGTCTGTATTCTGCTTTCCCCTTTTCATCTCTTAGATTCTTGTGTTTCCGCCTTTCATCCATCAATTCTAGTATATCCTGAGTGATCCACGGTTTTCTACCTATTCTTTCTTTCCTACCAATGTTTTCTTCTGCGGATTTTGTTATTTCATTCTTCAAAAGTGCCCTTTCGTCTGTAATTGAAGTTTGTTTAGGGTTTTTCATTAGTCCTTCCTTTATACTCTTCTTGAATCTTTCGTTTACATCCTTCTCTTTCAGTCTGTCTATTGCCCACCTTTTTGGCTTTTGACCCCTTACGCGCATTGTATGTATTAATGAATATTTCAGCTTAATTTGGATCCGTTATAACCTTATAGCCATTTGCAAACCCTCACAGTAATGTAATAAATGGAATTGCATTGCGTCTTACAGAAATAGACGGACCTCTGAGATTCAGTTGCCATGGTTACCGCCATGCATTCTTTCATTAATTTATTAAGTGAAATTAGTTTTCTGGGAATATCTCAAAAACTGTTGGTTTTAGGGCCTTAAAATGTGGTTTTCGGGGTCCCTCGAGTTTCGTTTCTCACATTGAGGTGCTGAAAATGAGCTTTGTCTCACGCTTATTTCAGCATGTATTTTAAGGGGGTAAGGCCCCTTTTATGAGAGGTACGGAGAAGAGTTACAACAATGATTAGTGTGGTGCCTCTGATGGATATCTGTATCAAATTTTACGTTGATCCACCCAGCCGTTCTCAAGTTATGAGGACTCGTAGAAGTTGTCCACAGACACACAGACAGACAGACAGACAAAAAATTTATTTTTGCGCGCATCCGTCACAAAACAGCCTGAAACGCGCAAATATCGCAAATTTCCGTGGAAATTCAGAAAAAACAGACAAACTTTCATTTTTATATATATATATAGAAATTATATGTTTTAACATAAATATTCATAAATATCTGTTGAGATTCAGTCACCAGAATTTTCTGATTGGAGTGCGAGCACTGGGTAGGATATCTCTGTTTTCCAAGCTCTCTGACTGACCGACGCATACGCTCTGTGTGCTTGGCAATGGATTTTGAGCGCTTGCGCGAATGTATCCTTACGCAATTGATCACAAACTGTTTCTTGAGCTCTGATTGGTGGGAGAAACTGTTTCATAATGAAATATAGTGTTATAATTAGCCTCATTATGATACAGTTTTCTGACACATAATGTTTATATTTCGACATAGTCGAACATAAAAGTAATTACAGTAGACTCTCGAAAATCCGGACCAATGTGGCGGACGGCCGATCCGGATTCCGAAAAATCCGGATTTCCCGGAGACAGAGTGACGTCGGTCGCGGCAGTGGTTTGCGTGCCGATATGTGTACTTTATTGTTACTCGCATAAAACAGTTCTGAACTGCAATTAACTGAACACAGGGGTAGAAAAAATAGATGGTTAATAGTATTGAACAACTTTAATAAGACTTAAGAATTTACATTACAGTACTACAGTATCTTATAATTTAAACCAGTCTCGTCGCAGTTGTAGAGCTGTTCTCCGGAAATTTCTTCTTTGTCCAAGATACTAAAAAGTAGTTTCTTGAATTCAGGAACAGCATCTTTGTTGGCTGATAATGCCTCCCCACTTATTGACAGTTTACGAACACCAAATCGTTTCTTCCAACGATCAAGCCAACCTTCACTTGCTGTAAACTCACCATCTTCACCTTCAATTTCTTTTTTGAAATGCAACGCCTTTTCTTGAAGCATAGGCCCCGTAATAGGAACCCCTTTACCTCTTAAATGTTCATGCCACAAGAACAATGCTTCTTCAACTTCTACATGTTTGCCTTTATGCATGCTTTTTCTAATTTTAATCGCACTTCCACTGGATTGAGAGGAACACCATTTTTCTATCTGTCCGCGATTCTTCTTCCAATCTGAAACTGTACTTGTTCCTACTCCTAACTCTAGAGCGATTTTTTTCGCCGATTCTCCAGCATCAATCCTCTTTATAGCACGGAGTTTTTCTTCCACTGACACACACACTTGCTTTCGTTTGTTACTCATCTTACAGTACTTAAAAACAAGACGCGAGAAACACAGAGCACCGACACAACACGAGGTAGCCACCGAAAATAACGTCTGCACAGAGAGAGTGAGCGCGGTCAACTAAGTACTGTATGAGTAAACAAAGAGCTGTTGGGGAGGGGGCGAGTCAATGACCTCCCGCCGTGCCGCACAGCCAGTAGAATAGAAAAGACGTCATTCTTGTAATGCGGAATGGTCGCGGAGAAATTGAAGGCGCTTAAGCATCACGTTACCTACATTTTACTGATTTTGTATTACAAAAAATATTTTTTGAGCGGTCCGGATTTGCCGGAGTCCGGATTTGTGAGAGGCTACTGTATGTCGCAATCTTTACTAATAATCCCGTCAACGATGGGGCAGTCCAGGGTGTCTGTGCGTTGGTTTGAAGTTTATAGATGCTCCATTATGTTACTTCAAAGCGATTTTTTGCCTATTTTCATTTTATGAAAGGATAGGCTTATGAGATCACCATTTGTCTGTGTGTGTGTGTGTCCCTCTAATAACTTCTAAACGCCTGGCGTGATTTCAATGAAACTCGGTAACGTCATAGCACCGTTTTGGCCGAACCCGATCGTGCCAACCTTCAGATTTTATTGCGTCATATCAATCCAACGTGGCGCCTGTGCGAAATATTTCACCAGCATTCAATATCTCCGACACTATTACCGATATCACCCCGACATATTTCACAGTGATAAAGGGCACTACTATAAGTACACGTATATGATTTTCAGAAACCTCTAAATTACAAAACGAGCATGGCGGCCAAGCGAAGTTGAAACATTTTAATAGAAATTTCTCGCTATTTAACCACTTGAACCAGTGTTATAAGGTACAGTAAATGTATATACACATTGTAATGCACTGGCATCTAATTTAGTTCAATTGTTTACATAACCTCAAGATGTCGGCTGTGCGAATTTTAAAATTAAGTTCTTATTTCTTGTGTCGTAATCATGTGATCGAAGTAAAAGTTTGAATAATGCACCTACGCAATAATTTTCCTTTAATGGTACATAACTCTATGGCCTATACATATAAGTTAACAATACAACATGGCGACTATCCGAAATATTTAGACGGTTCTCAATATCTACGAATCTATTACAGCAATCAAACTGAAATTTTGTATGTTGATAGTGGCAATTAACATAAGTAGGATAACTTATATGAAAATAGGCTGTATAGCTCTTCATGGAACTACTTGTTGTTTATTGCGTTGCCATTGATGTTCTTTTAAAGCCTCCTTTATTTAAAGTAATGTAATTCTTTGTTATTTAGTTTAGAATATCATAGTTGGGTCTCTCCTCTTCATCAATGCCATCAAATCTGTGTCGTGTTAATGTTTTCTTTTGGTATCCGTTGATATGTTGATAACAGGGAAATAACGTAACTACATTAATAATAGTTGATATTCCCAAACGCGGCGTACACATGAATGAGAAGAGAAGGCGAGTGGTAAGCGCACGTCTCGTGTGGTATGAAGAAGTAGTCCAGGAAGAACAGAGTGCTGTGTCCTTATTGGGACTGAGGTCGTGATTACATTCTCTCAGCAGGCGAAAGTTCAGCTTCAACTGGTCGTCTACAAACTGGGAGAATTGGGCTTCCAACAGTATCACTGAGTGGTACTTTGAATGTTCTATCTACCCACCGGCATAGCAGTGCATGATGGACTGGAGATAGGCGCTTAATGTGAATTTCCACACTCCCTCCAGGCAATTGTACCTTATGTCTAGTCCCCGGGCAACTACTACTGCACTACTACTGCAGCCAGCATAGGAACACAGGTTATCCGACAAAGTGACTTCACACACAAGTGCACGGGGCTGAAGACCAAGATGTTCCAAGCCCCTTAAACAAATTAACAACAACAAAAACAAACAACAACAACAACAGCAACAACCTTATCCTTTTAAAACAAACCTATAACGTATGTTTGTTTGCTTGCTTCTCTGTTTGTTTGTTTGCTTGCTTCTCTGTTTGTTTGTTTGCTTGCTTCTCTGTTTGTTTGTTTGCTTGCTTCTCTGTTTGTTTGTTTGCTTGCTTCTCTGTTTGTTTGTTTGCTTCTTTGTTTGTTTGCTTCTCTGTTTGCTTGCTTGTTTGTTTGTTTGCTTCTATGTTTGCTTGTTTGTTTCTTTGTTTGTTTGCTTCTCTGTTTGTTTGTTTGTTTGTTTGTTTGTGTGCTTGATTGCTTCTCTGTTTGTTTGTTTGCTTGTTTGTTTGTTTGTTTGTTTGCTTCTCTGTTTGTTTGTTCGTTTGTTTGCTTGTTTGTTTGCTTCTCTGTTTGTTTGTATGTTTGCTTGTTTGTTTGTTTGTTTGTTTGTTTGCTTCTTTGTTTGTTTGCTTCTCTGTTTGTTTGCTTCTTTGTTTGCTTGCTTGTTTGTTTGTTTGCTTCTATGTTTGCTTGTTTGTTTCTTTGTTTGCTTCTCTGTTTGTTTGCTTCTTTGTTTGCTTGCTTGTTTCTTTGTTTGCTTCTATATTTGCTTGTTTGTTTCTTTGTTTGCTTCTCTGTTTGTTTGTTTGTTTGTTTGTTTGTTTGCTTGCTTGCTTCTCTGTTTGTTTGTTTGTTTGTTTGTTTGCTTGCTTCTCTGTTTGTTCGTTTGTTTGCTTGTTTGTTCGCTTCTCTGTTTGTTTGTTTGCTTGCTTCTCTGTATGTTTGCTTGTTTGTTTGTTTGTTTGTTTGTTTGTTTGCTTCTCTGTATGTTTGTTTGTTTGCTTGCTTCTCTGTTTGTTTGTTCGCTTCTTTGTTTGCTTGTTTGTTTGCTTCTCTGTTTGTTTGTTTGCTTGTTTGTTTTATTGTTTAATTGCTTGTTAGCTTGTTTGTTTTCTTGCTTGTTTTCTTGTTTGTTCGCTTGTTTGTTCGCTTGCTTGTTTGTTTGATGCCAAATGCAATCGTATTTTTAATGGGTCTCGGGACATTTTAAGGCGACGGGTGCCAATCAATACTGTTTCATTGGGTGCAGGAAGTTTGGTGAGGACTTACGACCTTGGCCATGTATTTTAAATGTTTATGTCACCACTCGAACGCGAAGCTCAATTGGGCTTTTCTGAGCACAGTGAACATCGGCATACACCTTAACATTAGTCAGTTAATGTAGTATAATTGTTTCAAATATTCAAGATGACTGCGAATTCTTGTAAACATTTTATTGTATTTCTTCTATCCTGATCAAGCAGTCAAAATCAAAGTGAAACGTTGTCCAAATAACATGGTGGTCACGCGAAATATTTAACCGGTTCCAAATAGCTCCAAAACTATCACAATGAGTTTTCGTATGGTGATGGAAGATTATTAAGTTATGTATTCGACTTTAAAAACCCTGATGAATACAAAAACAAAACAACATGGCGGCCATGCAAATTGGAAATGTTTACGATCTAATTATTCATCCGATAGTTGTGAAACTTCCCACAGCGAATCTCGAGGATCTAATGTTAGTTGTTTTAAACAATCAAAGATGGCGTCAGTTTGAAATTTTAAAAACATATTTATATTTCCGTTATCCTATTGAAGAGATGGAAGTGAAGTTTGGTGGAATGAAACCACCATAATAATATTTTTTCGGCTAGCTCTGAATAATCTAGCTTACTTTTAGTAAATTATTATAGATGTCGTACATTTGATTTTTCTTAAAGTTATGTATTCTAGCAAGAAATTTTAATGCATTAGTCATGGGGGGACACTGAGGTCATCATCCCTAATTTGTTTAGTAAATTATAGATTACACGCATGTTATTTTAGGAAAAGGAATTTCTATCACAGATGTTCTATTGAATCGGTCTTTTTAAAAGTTGACAAAGAAGAATCATGAACTACATATTCTGGTAAATAATTCTTTATTGTTGTATTCATATTATGTTGTAGATAGTGTCTGATAGAGTGAATTTGGACACACATTCTCCGTTGCTGGACGTGTTTTGATCTAAGTTAACGTGATTGTTTATGAAATTTACGAAGAACGCGTTGATGTAAGGCTTTTGCTACCTAAATATAGTATTTTTACTTTTTTTTGTCTAAAATGACTCCAATGTTTGGATATTGAGTATAAAACTGTTGATCTATACCTTATCACAATATAGGCTATGTACCAAAACATATTTAGTCCATCACATGGAAAAGTATTTAATTGAAGCGATTTTTGAATGGAGAAGACCAGAAGAATATATGTTAGCTCTCCATGAATCTAATTTTTGTTTCTTAAACGGCCGGCAGACAGACTGCGTGAGGATGCTGGTTAGTACCTACTGTACTGTAAGACCGCAGCATGTGTTACAATGTCTTCTCAATGGGACCTGGATGGACTGTTACAACTACATTAATAACGACGTTAACGAAGGTTAAGGCTTCCAGTATCGATTACGGGCGGAAAAACGGCTGGTCCAATTTACAATTAATTTTGCATGTGGGTTCGTGTCTTATCTCTGTTCTAGCATTGAAGTTTCCCACTCAGCTTACCCTCCGCAACACAACACTTTATAAAGACTCTTGATATTTACCAATTGTAAATATTGTTGTACATAATATGTAAAAATCTAATATAAGTCTAAGTGAACTCGACCTGATGATGTTCGCCTGGTGACCGAAGCATGTGATCCAATTGTTTTGTACAGGGGTGTGCAAATTATTAGTCAAATCAGTAACAAATCTTTATTCAAAATAATGTTATTGACCAACTGGTTACATAGTTTATTAGTTTACTTAATCATTACTTAGGTTTTTACCTATTCTTTTCTTTACTTCTAAAAAAATATTCCTTTCATACTTTCCCAAATCACACTCAAAAGAGCCATATTTATGAATTCTGAGCTTTTAGTTCTCGTAGTAAAGAGGTGCATAAAAGGAAGGTAGCGCGCAGTTCGCTACTCCTGTGGGGGTCCAGGTGGGGACATCAAGAGCTCGCTGATGAGCCAGCTTGGTGTCCTAGGCGAAACTCCACACAAGACATGGCACAAACCTAGAAAAATTGCTGAGTTTTAATTCACTGACCGTGAGAGCCAATATAGCATCTTTTATACAGTTATTATTTAATCTCAATAACAGATGTCCACAGATGTCTGTAACCTCGGGAAGGTCGCCCTGAGCGTACACGATCCCAACGTTCGATATGATTACGCGCTTAGCCAAATTACATGCGATGGCAACTTTCAAATTGACCCCGGAAGAGACGAGACGAGACGAGATGAGAAGAGGTGACCCAGTTACGCTGGCCGGCCTCCCCGCAGGCTAAAGTAAAGGTTACTCATTGTCTCTCGCATTCCGTGCTAGGACGTTATGTGATACGCAAGAGCGAGCGAGCAACTACAGTGCCACATTCACTCGCAAAAAACCTCTCGTATAACATTGAGTGATTACAAGTCACAACCACAGATTACCCTACAGAAACACGGATTCTCTGCCAGGTGGCAGAACGGTAAAACTCGGAAGTAGATCGCCTAAATGGCTGCAACTTAACAGGTCTGTAGTTGAGACCATGAATTATTACTGATGTGTAACATCTTTCCGCTCGGTTGCTGGATAGTTTTGCGGGAGTGATTTTGAAAATAGGGGACGGAAGTGGATCGGAACGATCGAGCTGGCAGTGGTGGATCAAACGGAAGTATGCACTGCACGCTCGATCGATCAAACGGAAGTGTACTAGCTGGCAGTGGTGGACAACGGAAGTATGCACTGCCCGCTCGATCGATCGAATGGAAGTGTGCCCTAGCTGGCAGTAGTGAATCGAACGGAAGTGTAAGACGCACTGCCAACTCGATCGATCGATCCAGCTGGCACTGGTAAGAGAAACAATCAGCGTGCGGTGTCAAAAATTGATACCATGACGCACTATCGGCCATGTGGAATGTATATGACATACTGAACGGAAAACGCTCATGCGAACTCTGGTGTCAAGTGATTTAAACAAATGACATGGTACATGTTCGAAGTCTTCGTATCAGTATTTAAATGGTAAAATGCCTTAATATCAAACATTGTAAGTAGTCAGCATTGCATTGGCATAAGGCATTTTAAACTCAATGTCACTCAGGAACATTATCGAAACAAGCAAAATATAAATGTAACTTAATTCCGTAATGCAGTGTTATTGGAACGTGGAAATAAGTCACCATCTTGTGCACAATATTTGCGTAGTCGAAATAGCCGTGGGGTTTTAGCGTATGACTGTGAATCTAGAGATCTTGGGTTCGGATCCTGGGCGGGGTAGATATTTTTGCTACCAGATTATCATTTTAAACGATATTTATCATAACAATATGACTCATTTTAACAGAATCCATTTGAAATTACGTGTTGGTCTGTGAATGGAGAGGACCTGTTTATAAGGAATTTAAGGTTATGAGCGGTGTCGCGTCTGTTAATCTAGTGGATCCATATCGTATTCTTTATTTAGGCTAGTGCTGGTGGAAGCTACAAATCATCTAATAAAATGAGTTCCGTATTATAAACTACTACATCTGTAAAACACTCCCATTTATTTTTATTTTATTTATTTAGTCAATTTACCCTCTAGGTTGGTGGTTCCCACGGACTCAGCGAGGGAACTTACCACTACCGCCTCTATGGGCAGTGTCCTGGAGCCTGGAACATCTGGTCGGAAATTTGAAAAGTGGTATGAGGATTGGAACGGGGTCTACTCAGCCTCGGGTGGTCCAAATGAGTAGAGGGGCTTCGATTCCCACCTCAGCCATCCTCGAAGTGGTTTTCCATGGTTTCCCACTTCGTCTTCGGGCAAATGCCGGGATGGTACTGTCCCCGTTAACCCGGATAGTAGGCTGTCAGATATCCGCCCCCTCAATCGGATTGCCAATAATCAATCGCACCGGCACAGCTACATCAATGAAAATGGCACTGACAGATACTATCGAGATTAGAGCACAGTAGTTAACAAGAAATTATTGTGGAACACACCAAAATAAACGGGGGTTCATACTTACCTTTACTTACCTATTCAAATTAATCTCGGGTCTGGGTTGCCAACTGGATCATTTAAAAGTATGCCCTCACAATAACCTCCACCACGATATTTAAAATGAACCAAGACGGAAACAAGAAACTTTAAACTGTACAATAATTTATTTCACATAAAGGAATTATTTAACAAAAATAGAACAACAAAATAAACGTGGCAATCAGAAGCCATTGTCAATATAATCATGTCCTCCTGTAGGACTTGTAGACTTTGCATACAAAATTTCAGCTTTCTAGCTCAAAAGAACGTAATAATAGTAATACACTTGGAATGGATAAGGGAGTTGGGATGAGACATATAGCAATTGTTTTCCTCTTAATAAACATCACACTTTATTTATAACCACAAGGCTGCTATGTAGACGACCTTGGCCTCTATCATACAGTTGTCAGGCCACCTGCACCATGTCGCATGCTTGCATCGTCGAATGGACCCACCTGTCCAGCCAACGTTAGCATATGCTAGTTACATCAGAGCCTAGCTCCTTTTCAAAACACTTTAAATGTCCACGTCTCAGCTCAAATATTATCACGCAAATCTTTTAAATGCTCCATTCAAATATCCATGGATTACTCTGATAATCCTAAAACTTGTATAATTATATAATCCAATTGTTAACTAGCGTTGTTTAGAGTATAATAACAAAATGCTTAATGTTTATAACAAATGTTCATTAATTGTTTATAACAATTTAAATTGTTTATAACATTGTCAAACGACAATTGAAAAATTTATACACGCCTCTCTTAATCCCTTTCATTTCAAATTATTATTAACGATATTTACATAATTATTTACAATATTAATATTATTTATTTTAGAAATACATTAAACCACACGTTTATCCGGTAGATAATTACTCAAATCGTGGTGATATAATCGACCAATGAAGGTTAGTTATATTTAAATGTTAGATTCAGGTTTAATAAGGTTTAATAATTATTATTATTATTTGTGATGGTAACCTCCATTCAAAATCGTTATCTCAAATTATTTAAACACTCTTGTTAATTTTAACAGTAACTTCACATGATTAATTTTCAAAGGACCTGGACAATACACTCAGCGGAAAAATACCTCTCTCAAACGCACAAAATTGCACAAAATAGGCCCAGAATTCATCATATATCTCCATATATATGGCATCAAAATCTTCCACAATACATACAAAAACCTCCACTTATAAACTCTTCAACATCATTAATATTACTGTGGGAATCTCCTTCACTTATTCAAGGGCATTATTCATCAGCGACTTTTACACGTCCACTGAACTAACGATTATACATCCATAGTTCCTCTTTAAAAATTCTTATATTCATTCATTTGTATCAAAACTGTTATTATATTTAACCTTCGTGGGTTTCATTCATGAATCGATATGAAGAAAAAATTTGCCAATCACAAATAAATTTAATAGCAAATACGATTAGACACGCCTCCGTGGTCTATCAAAATTGAGATTAATATCTTCAAAGTAACGCAGTATAAAAATACTATCTTCAATCAAAGTTCATCTAAACTGCATAAATAGTCGAATAGAATACAATTAGACTGTGGAATGCAAACATTATTGTTCCAATCTAGAATTGAGAAAAAACTCCTATCAAATGTTCATTACTATAGTGTATTCAATAAATCGTAATCAAAGTTCATATTTCATAAAATTGTCTATAATGCAATGGTATTTCAGAACTGACGATAAATGTCTATGTTGCAATCATGTTCATAAAACGACTAGTATTTCCAAGATCGTCGATACAGTAATAGATTTTAACGCTCTAAAATCTTTTAATTATTCTTCTTTCTTGAGGATGACAGAAAATTGGTCAAAGTAATTTACTGAAAAGAATTACTTTAATAAAGTGACACGCTGTCGGAATACAAATTTGCCATAGCAAATCGTTAACTTTACAGTCAAATCATGACTACAAAAATATGCAAATTACTGAAAGAATATATAAATAATATCAGTCTCAACTGATCCAAAATCTATTTAAATATGCCACTGACATAACAATGTCTTAATAAATCGTAGAAAAAGGCATAACTCACCAAAGTCTACTGAGTACAGAAATATCAAGCAAGAAAATGGGGTAAAATATATGGGACAGAAAATATGGGAAAAATGGTTGCTCAGATATCGCTAAATGGCTCAAATAAAACAAGAAACGTTCACGACTACCTTATCTGTTGATTGAAGTTCTAGAGGAAAATTTCCAAAGAAGACTGCTGATGGTTCCATTTCACCGTAAAGATGTGCTCCGACCTCGAACCTGGAACCAGCGCCCTCGGAGAATAGAACTGCTTCCTCCTCCGGAAATTGCACTGCTCCGTGTAGACGATAGACATCCTTCTGGCAAAACTCTTCATTGTGAGCCGGGTCCACCCTGGCCTCTCTTGATAGTTCCCTGAAGTTCTGGTAGAAATTCGCCATGAAGTTTATTGCATTTATTTCCGCAGAAATGTTCATAATCGTGGAGTATGAAAATATTTCCACTGCCATTTGATATAATTCAGCGTTGAACTACGATGCATGAGTGTAGTTGGATGTTCACTACATGCTCGCTTTTGTAGAAAGACGATTAGCGAAGTTCCATGCTGCTATTTCACTCCATTGATATATGTCCCAATTGCATTAAAGTCTTAAGTCTTCCATCTCCACTTTCGTTATAATATTAGTTGAAAGTACTGCCAGATTATATTGTTCCATTCTATAATGTAGCGTTGTATCACCAAATGCAATATGTAGTATCACGGTTGCAATACACGTGTCAGCCGTAGCGTAGAATGTGGTGTTATAAAAGTGCTTCTCAGGTGGCGAGAAAATCACTTTTGTCTGCAGTTTTAAAATGCCAATATCTTCCAAAGTATAATCGTGAAAATGTTCAACTTTCCTACACACTTTAATACTGTAATGCACAATAGAATTAGCATACAGGCAGTAGCTAACTCTTAATAGCTAATCTTGCAGACTCGTTTATGTGTGGGTTTCAACTTCGCCTAGTTTCAAAGACCGTAAAATGGTACTGCTGCTCTGCTCCGTGCTCGTTCGATGCGGTGGGCTCTACCACACGCGCTAATAACGACTTGCTTCACTGAATGACTCGAAGTCTGACAATATGATAATCAGAAAAACCACTATAAGACATGTGAAAATGAGATATGAGATATGAGATATCAGATATGAGATCTGAGCAATATGAGAGCTTCTCTCTGCTGTGCAAGACCTTTTATCAACTTCTTAAGGGGCGTATCCATCCCTTCCATAGCTTGTTCCTCCGTCATTGTTAGAAGTTCTAACTTTGGCTATACTTGACGGATTTTCAAATTTCAAAAACTCAAAATTAATTTCTTCAAAATTCCAAATCAATGCCATAACTGAAAATGGATTTCCACAATTCTGCATTCCAAAAGTAATTAAATATGGTAGTTTCAGTAATCTCCGTCTCCCTCCAAACTATCATTCATTGGTTCGAGCCTTTCCTCCAATAGCGTAACTTCTTCCTTAGCACAATTCCTCGTTTCCCTGCGACTGCGTCGTAAATCTCAGATCTTTCTCGAACAAAATCATGACGTCACCAAGAATCTCAGCTCAATCAGCCTACTTGGATAAAGTCTGCGTCATCCGTGCCTACGTCATGAGTATCCACGTCACAACTATGACAGCCATAACTTTATTCATATATGCCAATACAGCCATCGTGGTCTCAATATAATTCAATTTACGGGGGCAGTACCTACTGTAAGGCCACGGCCGCCTCCTTCCCTCTTCCTCGCCTCACCATCCCTTCCCATCCCTCATGAGGCCCCTGTTCACTTTGCAGGTGAGGCCGCCTGGGCGAGGTGCTGATCACACCTCCCCAGTTGTATCCATCCCGACCAGATGTTCCAAGCTCCAGGACACTGCCCATAGAGGCGGTAGTGGTGAGTTCCCTCGCTGAGTCCGTGGGAACCACCAACCTAGAGGGTAAATTGACTAAATAAATAATAAATAAAAATTTCACCAGTATTATTTGTAAGTCCATTTTTAGTTGTTGGTTTGTTGGTTCCTCAGTTTAGGGGCTGCGACAACGCGGTCATGTAGCCCCGTGTACTTTGGGTGAGTGTAGAATCTGTCTGATGACCGGTGTTAATTGTGATGACTGTATTAGTGTGTGTATCTGTTTTAATTCAAGTAAGGACTGCAGACAATCAATTTTCAAGTAGTTCCTACTTTTGCCGCCAAACGCCACCGTCAACGACTACTAGTTCAGAACTTAGCTTCCAGACGTCACCGCAGACGGCTCTTTGCAACGAACGTAGGAACCTAAGAGCGTTGTTTACATTCTTAACCTATACAATTTAGCTTCATTCAGGTGTAATTAGTGGAAGGTTCTTTAACATGCCATAAATCTATGACATGGGACCGCCGGGTTTACTTCCCCTCCGACATTTTTAGTAGGAACTTCCTTCTAGTGTGTAGTCTATAATTTATATTTCGTGTGAACTTTAGATTTTATTTTAAATCAACATTTTCCAGGGATATCAATTTCACTTTATCATGTTACTCTATGAACGCTGATGGAGATATTATTGTCATATAGAAACATGTACGTTTAAACAATATTTCACAGTGTTGACGAGCGGATTACACAATTAGGGCATAATACTGTTACCAATTTAACATGGATAACGTACATCTGCACAATTCCAGCGGTAGAAGAGTCCCTCATCTTAGTTGTGACAGCTTTCTCCTCAATTATTTTCGCGCGAGATTACTTCTAGAATAAATTAACAAGCAAATAAATAGATCTAAAAGTCACCAAACTACCGACAATTGTCCCTGACATAACTCAAAATGGCGGGGATCACTGGAACCCTGCCTGAGCCATTCTCCCTTTCATTCTTTGCCTAGTTATATTCATTGCATCTATTACGTGAAATGACACGCCCATCCCCCCCCTCCCCAACCGTGGATGAACTACCACAAATCAAAAAGTACATTTTACAGGGGAATCATTAAACAAGATGTTCAGTAAAGAGCATATAGCCTACTTTCTCCTAAATGCATGGGTATTGTAATAACTCTTTGTCCATTTCAAGGAGAATAATTGAATGTTGCTTGTAGTAGCTTGTTGAAATACAACGTGCTATACGGATATTAAACATGAATATGAGGTGCCTTTGCTAGAGCTACCTCTGTAAAAAATTTCATTCAATTCGGTTTCACCGTGTTTGAATTGATATGGTGAATCGATTTGCACACATACATGGCCGCTATCTGCAAACTATTGGGATGATGACCTTGTAGTTCAGTTAAAAGATGCTTCCCACAAAAAGGTATGTTGGTGCAAAATTTGGTAGAGATCAAATAATTAGGTTGGTCGTAATTGGATTTAAGCTTTTAACATTTTGGTGGCTGCCATTCCGTTTCCGTCAAGATGGCGGCGATATAAAACATGACACTGAGGTGCCCTTTGCTAGTGCTACCTCTGTACCAAATTTCGTTCAATTCGGTTTTACCATGTTTGAATTGATAGGGGGAATCGATTTGCACACATACATGGCCGCCATATGCAAACAATAGGATTGATGACCTTGTAGTTTGGTCAAAGAACGTTTCTCATATAAAGGTATTGTTACGTGCCACCCCCCTAGTGATATTTTTGTTAACTGGATTACGGTGGGTTGAAGCACAACACAGATTGTTCCTTTAAAGAAATAATTAACTTTATTACGGCCAGAAAGATACACTACTCATCAGCAAATACAAGCAATTAGAACCTTACTCCAGTTTCCTCAAGTCTCTTCCTTATGGAGAGCTGTTGCCCCCTTTCACTCATCAACAAACCACAGAAGTTAATCCGTGCTAATGAGTCCGGTGGCCTTGACGGAAACTACCTGCACCTCTCCTTCATGTACACAAACTACAGTTACTTACGATAACCTGCTACACGCTGCTTCGCTGTTCACAAGCTGGGAAACAATGTCACTGGATTTCGTAACTTGCACGGCACTTCGCCACAATACGTCTGTCGCTCAGGATAAACGCTCGCACTAGCTCGAAAAAAAAAACCACACGCACACTGCTTGGGAGGTCGCTCTTATATATCAGGCCGGTGACTCAATAAATGCTTCTAGTCCCATCCAGGGTTCACGGCTTCTCGAGGTTTCCTTCACTGGCTGAGTCACGAATATTCTGGACCATCCCTTTGTCCTAGTAGTCCTGTTGCATAAGGCGCAAGCAAAACACTGAGGCAGAGCAGCCCAGCCCTGGGGCAGTTGTGACTCATGCGGCGAGCGATGAAACGAACTCACAGCCGTAACAGTATGTTGTTGCAAAATTTGGTAGAGATCAGATGATTAGGTTGGTCGTAATTTGATTTAAGCTTTGAACATTTGGGTGGCCGCCATTATGTTTCCGTCAATATCGCGGCGATATAAAATATGACACAGAGGTGCCCTTTGCTAGGGCTACCTCTGTACCAAATTTCGTTCAATTCGGTATCACCGTGTTCGAATTGATAGGGGGGACAGACATTCAGAGTACACACACTTACAGACACACAGACAGACACATAATTTTTTGCCCTGTGTTGTTCTCATAAGTCTACTTTGATATTTTGCAAAAATCGAAAGATGGCTAAAAATGTTGAGTCATTATAGGGAATATATTTTTAATTTAGCGTATGGCTTTTAGTGCCGGGGGTGACCGAGCCCATGGGGTGAGCTACAAGTACCGTCGCGTGTGGATGGGATGAAGATGGGTGAAACTGGGCAAGCTCAATTTCAAGTAGTTCCAACTTTGGCCACCAGACGCTTCCGACGTGGCGAACGTTGGTACTTGATGGAGCGTTTCTAACCTAATAACCTACAAATGTTGCTACATACTAGCAATTGTCATAAATCTATGACATGGGACCGCCGGCTTAACTTCCCCTCCAAAGGAAAGCATACTGAGGGATTTTTAACGCTCTTAAAAATCCGGCGATTTTTGTCGGGTTTTAACCCGGGATCTTGGGCACTGCAGTTCAGCATGCTACCAACTACGCCACCGTATCCGCTATAAAAATAGTAAATATTACTTACGAAAAGTGGAATTAATGCACTTGTAACATTGTTCAGCATTACCGTACAGAATACTGCAACGCCTTGTGACGAACCAGTAATCCAAGTTAGCTCCCATTTGTGTATAAATAATTCATGTATTTACTTCAGGCTCTAGGAAATTAATTGCAACTCCCACTTACGCTCGTGTTGACCGATTGAAAAGCATCAAATAGATTACTCAGGCAATTACTTGTTATACTCGGCAAGTTCCATTCTCGATATGAGTGTTATCGATTGTAATAACTGGGTACTGGACATTTATGCACTAAACAAGTAAAATATGCTCTTAACAATCAGCCAATCTTATTCACTTTGCCGTAATATGTGCAGTCATTTTTGCATGTTGTTCAAGTTGAAATTTCATCTCACATTTCACTTCCTTCGAGCTTACTTGACAATATACGACAACGCCATCAGTTGAATAACCTGACCCCCACTGTTTTAATAAATACTTTCTGCTGCTCTTCTCTTTAGTTAAGGAGATAAAGTAACACATAGAAACTCCTCACAAAACTAACCCCGGGCTACTGGCTGTGGAGATGGTGAACGGAATGCCCCACCCCATCTATTTATTAAAATGCCAGGTGTAAAATACTGTTATCTCGTTATCTGTTGCTCTGAAAGTTGCCACGCAGGTTAACCCAATTTTGTTCATGATGTTTTAAATTAAAATTAATTTCAAACGAATATGCTAAAATATGTTCGGAATATGCAATAAATCCAATAAAACCCTAAAATATGCATTTGTATATGCGCATGTGCATTTTCAAAATATCAGTAATATCAGGAATGACACAGTATGAAAAGGCAAAACTGGTTTTATCTCGGCGTTTGTGGGCTGCCATTGCATAATTTGGTTAAGAAGTGGTGGTAACGGCCACAGTGAAACTCTCTGTACCCTGCCCGCCCAGTCATTGGACAACTAACCGACTGAAGAGTTACAAGGGGCACTATTTTTGCTGTTCCTGAAAATGTTTGAATATGGAGTGAGCTAGTTTGGGGAATGTTGGTAGCACACCTTATTGGATAAATGAAGAGCGGTTCTCCTTGAACTAAGCGAGCGAGCACCACACATTCACCGCTCCAAGTCGCGCTGTCACTTGGCGCCTGTCTGTAGCCGCGGGGGCATCCTCTCCCTGTGATCGTACTCCACTTTATGATACAAGAGAGTTGGGATTCTATTGATCAACATATTGTGTTTCATCTTCTTCTTTCTTGGAAACAATTGATTTGCTGGTCAGTTCCTTTTTCTTCACCCAGAATTTCTTCATTCTTTCGCTGTGGATCCTCCTCTGACCAGGTTTTCTTGGTCGTTCTAGTGGTTCTTTCCTTGAACCCCTTGAAGTTATCAATTTTAACTCTATTCCAGATGTCTTCTGGATGTCACCAGCTTCCTTCATGTCTTTTCTCATTTCTTCTACCAACATTGTACACGTCTTTAACTTGGTGATATAATTAAGGATTCTTTTCGTAATTCGATTCTCATCCATTCTAATCAGGTGCCCATAAGACTTCAGTCTCCTCTTACGCATGGTGTCCGTGATCTGCTCTGCCTATCTAGATCCTCTTTTCTCCTCTTTCTCCATGTACCATCGTTTAGTTTATCAGGCCCTAGTAAATTTCGCAAGATGTTTCTCTCTTTCTTCCTTAATTCCTGAATTTCCCCCTTTTTATTCAATATCAGGCATTCGGAACTGTAAATGCTTCCAGGCTGGACAACCGTGGAATAGTGTTGTACCTTCGCGCAGTAAGATATAGACCTCTTAATTGTACTAATCTATAGACTAGCTCCATTGTGTTTCTTATTTAAACAACTTCACAGAGGCGATGCTAGAAAACCTTGGTGACTTCAACGCACGAGGGAGAAGAGCATTATTTGCTATTGTCATCATCTTAATCTATTTATGGCAACAAAGGACCACGTAAATAACTCTTCATGATTTCAGTTTTCTTTGTCGCCAGTATTCCTCCATTCTCTTGCTCACAGCTGTCCAATGTTGTTTCTTCTTGGTCGCAGTTTTGTAACGATTCGATCCCATAGCTGTTATATTTAAAGGGTTATTCATTTATTATCATGTTATTATTATTATTATTAACTAGTACATCCATGAGATGATTTTTATATCAGATAATTGTAAGCGGTTTTGATTATTATATTCAATTAGATTTTTATTAACAATTACTTGTAAAGAGACGAAGTATTATATATTGCAACAAGACTGGCGATATGGACTAACCCTGTGCGTCACAAACTGAACGACGTAGTAAGAATTTCACCACGGCAAACTGCGTCATTTTCCTGAGATGTTAAGAAACCCACTATGGTGTAACCAACACGCCATTTTCTACGGTATATACGCGTCAATATATATTGCAAGTTATGAGTCAAGAATGGAGAAGGCTAATAGAGAGGGAAGCTGTGACACCACGTGACAAGGAAGTCATTAGTATTTGTACCTGCAACATCGGACAAGAATGGCATTGATCTATAGCTATCAATGAAGGAAGGAAGTTGTAACCTTGCTTTCTGGGTCCTAATGGACTGAGCACCGAGAGTCGACACTGAACGATGTCTTGCCGACATCTATATCAATACATAATGGGTTATATCCCTGATCAAGAGTCTTTCTACAGATGGCAACGTACTTAATGAGGATATTTCATAGTAAATGAGATATCACATCATTTTTTTAAACATAAGCGACGTAACATCGAGATCATCGATCATTTCTTAAATATGACGAATCTTCGACTGGGTGAGCCAACAATTCAATAAAACTATCGTCTCTATTATAATTTAACTTCATTTAACTTTCAATTCATTTTAATATTCATTTTCTTTTAAATAATTAATTGCCGCATTGAGTAATTTTAAATTCAATTGTGTGACTATCACTATTCTGTTTTATTAATATTTTGTTTTTGCATTTAATAAATTCATTCTCTTCAACGTAATGCCTATTTCTTTCATTGTAGTTGGTACTTTAGGGCAATCATACTCCTTGATTAAATACTGGATTGGTTAGATGACTTTGTCTCACTACGGCCCGGGTAAGTGGTTCTCGACTCTACTGCTGATAGCCGAGGTTAAATCAATAAATTTCGATTCACTATCTTAAATAGGAATCTGGCGCTCAACAACTTATTATATTACACTATCACAGGTAAGGTCACACCACAGTGTATATTATTTATTCATATCATGTTTGTTTTATTGAACCACAATAGTCATCACCACGTTCAACGACTCAATAAAAATGTTACATTTGGCGCCACAAAGTAGGGCACGAAAACCATTCGGTATTTAGTCAGAGGAGTGTATAATTTCAGTGCAAATTGTCAGTGCTTTTGGGGGACAGTGAAGTGAAGTGAAATTTTGGACGGGCAATTGTTATACGGTGTACTTCAAGATGTCGGAGGAGGAACAGAGGCAGTTGAGAAGTAGGGATGCAGTCAAGAAAGTTAATTATAAGGAGGTTGATAGCGGTAGCGATGTTGAGAGCGTAGAGAATAATACCAAGATGTCGGAGGTAAATCTTGAGAATAATCCTGAGAGTAATCCTGAAAATAATCCTGAGGTTAACCCTGACACTAATTCAGAGGAAAATATCGAGACGAATATAGAGGTACATCCTGAGACTAGTGGTAGTCTAGAGAAAGAAAAGTCTATAGAGATTCCTGAAGATCCATTAACTGCGCTCATAAGGCAGATGAGTAGAGATTTAAGTGCGAAATTTGATGAAAGTATGAATAAAAATAGTGAAGAGAATAAAAAAAAATTATTTGGAATTCAATGGTAAATTTGAGAAATTAGATAAAGATATGAATAAAAATAGTGAAGAGAATAAAAGAAATTATTTGGAATTCAATGGTAAATTTGAGAAATTAGATAAAGATATGAATAAAAATAGTAAGGAGATGAGAGAAGAGATGGGTAGGCTAAATCAAGATATGAGTAAAATAAATCAGAAGCTGGAAGAGAATAATGTAAAACTAGATATTGTGGAAACGATGAATAGAGAATTAAGTATGAAGTATGATATGCTACAGGAGAGTATTCAGGGGGTGAAACAGGAAATCAGAGGTGAAATTAAGGAGGAGGTAGAGATGAAGGCTAAAGATATTATTAAGACAGTAGATAAGAAATTAGAAGCAGCAGAAAGTAGGATTCAGGAAAGAATAGTAACTGTGATTGAAGAGAAAATAGCAACTCAAGGTGAAAGTTTTAGCAAATTGGTAGAAGTGGAAACTAGGCAGGTGGTAGAGACTTTAGGGGAAACTGCAGTAGAATCAGTAAAGACAGCCTGTAAGGAGACTATAATTGAAAGTAGAATGGAGTCAGACGAGATTTTAGGTGAAAGCAAATTGGAATTAGCGGAGATTTTAGGTGAAATCAGATTAGAGTCAGACGAGATTTTAGGTGAAAGCAAATTGGAATTAGTGGAGACTGTAATTGAAAGTAGATTAGAGTCATTGGAGATTATAGGTGAAAGCAGATTGGAATCGGAGGAGATCTTAGGTGAGGAACGGCAAATAGCGGAGATTTTAGGTGAAATCAGATTAGAGTCAGACGAGATTTTAGGTGAAAATAGATTAGCGTCAGAGGAGATAGTAGGAGAAAGCATAGTAGAGTTGAAGGAGATTTTAGATGAACGCAGGATAGCTGTAGAAGAGACTATAGAATGTAGCGAAAAAGAAGTGAAGAAGATGAGAGAAAAGATAGGGATAGAAGTAGGTAAGATAAAGAAAGTACTAAGCACCCAAGAGATTAAGATGCAGACAATCATAGATAAATTAGATAGGCAAACTAGGGAAGAATTTAGTCCTGTGATAGAGGAAGTTAATATGAAATTATTAGTGGCAGAGAAGCGTGCGTTAAGTCATAGTCAGAAGAACATAATTAGTAAACAGGTTAAGAGGAGGAGAGAGATAGATAAGAGCAGAAGCAGTAGTCCACGGCTAAAGAGAGCATTAAGTGATAGTAACGGAGAAATGAAAATGAAACCTAAAGGTAGATATTTTAGAAGTAAAATGAAAGAAAAGAGAATTAAGTTGCTAGAGGAGAAAGAAATCAGGATGAGAGAGAGAAAGAAAGCATATGACGTGCAGTGGCGTACTGAATTAGCCAGACTTGGGGATGTGAGAGGGGGAAAGCCGAAGTACTGTGTTACTATGGATGAATGTAGTACAGAGGAAGTAGAAACTAATGTAACACGGAAGGAATTATGTGGAATTCTAGTTAAAGATAGAATTGAAGATGAATGTGGTAAGAACGGTGAAATGCCAGTGAACGTATTTATGTAAATTTATATTACCGATAGTTACTGTTCCGTATGACTTAAATATTAAGTAATGAAGTTTAATAGGATTTAACAGAGGTAGATAAGGAACCTGCTGTGTGTAATTTTAATTCAGTCGTGAAGTTAGGATGGTAAGGGGCGCGTAGTGCCTACGCTTATTGATTTAGATTGACTAAAATTATTTAATTTTGAAGACAGAGGTTGTCGTGCTATTGAGCAATGCAGGTAAGTTGAATGTAGGTCCTTAAACTGCAGGTAAGTTGGATGAAGTAAGAATTAAATTTTAAAAGTAGGAAGGTTATTACATAGGTAAGTAATCGAAAGAAAGTAATAATTATTATGGCAACCATAATTAAGAATATAATGGTAATAAAGATTTAATTCAAAAGTGAGTGAAGATAAGATGATACAGTGGTAATAAAACGAAAGAGTTGAAGAATTAGGTATTGATTTAATAAAGAAGTTTCATTTTGAGGACAGCGAGATTATCAGAGGATATATTTTGAGAAATTTATAAGTGGTTTAGAATTGTTAATGGTAATGCGTTGTATGAATTAACCAACATCGGGTTGAAATAAGGAAGTAGTAATTAATTAGGACATCTGGTACTTGTTGACAGATATGTGTGTGTATGTGTGTATTTTCACGTAAATGGACGTGAGTTTGAAGAAGTAGGCCAACGAAGGTAATGCCGTTGAGCAAAGTGGTTTTAAGTTTTTGGTAAGATGCCAAATGAAGTAGGTTGGAGGAAGTTTTTGGAGGATGAAGTAGGTCAGCAAGGTATATTCCGTTGAGCAATGAGATTTTTTATGGTGTCTACGGGACTACGTGAAGTTAATGTTGGGAGTTTTTTTTAAGTATATATGGATGTATGCACACAAGGTAATAAGAGATTACAAAGGTAATATGGTCCAAGTTTGAGTTACAGTTACGCAGGTTTTAAAGATATTACAAGGCTTGTTATTGAGCTAAACCACTTTGTAGTAAAAAGTTACTGATGATTAATAACGAATTAATGATGTGGTAGATTGTTGTCCTACACACAGGTTAAAGTAAAGATAATAATTATAATTAAAAGGTTGACATAATATTTACTAATATTGAAAGGAATTTGTTATAATTCGACGTTTGAGGATTTAAAGATAAATCATTTTTTTTAGTAGACAGGAAATTAAAGTTTTATTTATGTCATACGGAGTTAGTAAAGATAAGTTAATATTTTGAAGGAAGAATAAGTTGGTAAGATAAGTGTATACCTAAGGGGTAATAATGAAGTTTCAATTAAAGGCAGGTGTAATTTACGCATTTAATTTGATAGAGAAGAAAGTATCTGAACTGTGTTAGAACTCAGAACTTGCTTTATGAAGTGATTATGGGAGAATATTTGCGAATTAGGAGTGTCGGTGTTATTAACTATCAACTGGAACACTGTCATTATTTTAGGAAGACAATAGCTAGGAAAGCATAGTGTGATGTTATTATTCCAAGGAATTAGTCGAAGCATGTAAGATTTTTTAGCTGAAATTTAGTGTGTTATTGGTCAGTAAGAGGTGACCTGTAACAATAAGAAGAAGTGGGATTATACCACGAATAGGGAAGTTTTTGTATGTGACGTGTGAAGTCACGATGAGTTTTGAGAGAGTCTGGTATAGCAAGAGTGAGCTATAGTCCAGGCGGTCAGAACAAGTAGGAAGTGGTGTTTGGAGGACACGGTACTTAATTAAGAGTTTTGAGAGAAAACTAAGGGGGGTTTTTAGGCATTCAGCAAAAAGTCAAATCATGAATAGACTAAGTTCAAAGTATAAGAGCATTAATATTTTGTGGAACGAAATATTTATTCCGAGGAGTTTGTCATGTGTTTTTGTGAAATAGTTTAGTGATATACGTAATTCAGGTATTGAGTAGTATTTTGTCCAAGTCTTAATCATTTTGTTATGGTAAGTAAGGAATGACGTTACGGTAAAGTTATATCTTGACGCTAAGTTAAATTTTATAAAGTGAACGAGAAGTCAGATTTTATGTTTATTGGTGATTTTGAAAATCCAAGTTATTATTTTCGAGAAGTAGTAAAGAGGAATTATGGTTTTATGAGAAGTTAAGAAGTCGTGGAGACTTAGGAAGTATTAATTTGGAAGGAGGCGGCCGTGGCCTAAGAAAGAATTAAGCCACGAAGGCAGGTGAGTAGTAACTTGGATATTTAAATGAACTGTTTAATAACTGCTTTGAGGTATTTCGATGTCATTATGTATTTGGGGAAATATTTACATGTATGACATATGCACTGAAATTGGAATTGCCTTAGGTATCTTGCTAAGTTATTTTTTTCTTCAATTATTGAAATTTTACTGCATTTGAGTAATCCCTTTATAAAGACGAAAGGAATATTGTATTGTTTGCATCCTATTATCGTGTGCTGTAATAGTTATTATGGGTTAATCAGCTGGTATTACAACAATGTACTTCTACGCCAGACTGATATACAAAAACTACGTTCAAAAGAGATGAAGCCAAAATTGTATGTCATGCATACGATCACCGAAATATAAACGAGTGCAGCGTTGACATATATGTCAAAAATAAAAGTGAAGGGCATTTTATATGTATTTTTTTTACAGCATATAAAAAAAATGAACATTATGAACATTTGGAAGAATGAGATGAATGAAAGTTAAAATATGATTTTTTTGTGAAGAATACATTTATGTATATTTTTTTTACAACATATATAAAGAAGAATGAACATTATGAACATTTGGAAGAATGAGAAATGATAGTACAAATATGTAAAGTGAAAAGAGTATGTTCTTGTATATCTTTATGTATTGTTGAAGGGTATTATTTGTATGTTGTCGTTATGGGGGTATTAATATTTAAATTTGTATTCATTTGTGTAGGATGTGTAGTGATATAAATAATGTTACATTTTATTTTAAATTATTTATATCAGGGGCGATTGTAACGATTCGATCCCATAGCTGTTATATTTAAAGGGTTATTCATTTATTATCATGTTATTATTATTATTATTAACTAGTACATCTGTAACGATTCGATCCCATAGCGGTTATATTTATAGGGTTATTCATTTATAATTATCATATTATTATTATTATTATTAACTAGTACATCCATGAGATGATTTTTATATCAGATAATTGTAAGCGGTTTTGATTATTATATTCAATTAGATTTTTATTAACAATTACTTGTAAAGAGACGAAGTATTATATATTGCAACAAGACTGGCGATATGGACTAACCCTGTGCGTCACAAACTGAACGACGTAGTAAGAATTACACCACGGCTAACTGCGTCATTTTCCTGAGATGTTAAGAAACCCACAATGGTGTAACCAACACGCCATTTTCTACGGTATATACGCGTCAATATATATTGCAAGTTATGAGTCAAGAATGGAGAAGGCTAAGAGAGAGGGAAGCTGTGACACCACGTGACAAGGAAGTCATTAGTATTTGTACCTGCAACATCGGACAAGAATGGCATTAATCTACAGCTCTTAATGAAGGAAGGAAGTTGTAACCTTGCTTTCTGGGTCCTAATGGACTGAGCACCGAGAGTCGACACTGAACGATGTCTTGCCGACATCTATATCAATACATAATGGGTTATATCCCTGATCAAGAGTCTTTCTACAGATGGCAACGTACTTAATGAGGATATTTCATAGTAAATGAGATATCACATCATTTTTTTAAACATAAGCGACGTAACATGGAGATCATCGATCATTTCTTAAATATGACGAATCTTCGACTGGGTGAGCCAACAATTCAATAAAACTATCGTCTCTATTATAATTTAACTTCATTTAACTTTCAATTCATTTTAATATTCATTTTCTTTTAAATAATTAATTGCCGCATTGAGTAATTTTAAATTCAATTGTGTGACTATCACTATTCTGTTTTATTAGTATTTTGTTCTTGAGTAAATAAATTCATTTCCTTTAACGTAATGCCTATTTCTTTCATTGTAGTTGGTACTTTAAGGCAATCATACTCCTTGATTAAATACGGATTGGTTAGATGACTTTGTCTCACTACGGCCCGGGTAAGTGGTTCTCGACTCTACTGCTGATAGCCGAGGTTAAATCAATAAATTTCGATTCACTATCTTAAATAGGAATCTGGCGCTCAACAACTTATTATATTACACTATCACAGGTAAGGTCACACCACAGTGTATATTATTTATTCATATCATGTTTGTTTTATTGAACCACAATAGTCATCACCACGTTTAGTTAACTCATTAGAAATGTTACATTTGGCGCCCAACGTGGGGCACGAAAACCATTCGGTATTTAGTCAGAGGAGTGTATAATTTCAGTGCAAATTGTCAGTGCTTTTGGGGGACAGTGAAGTGAAGTGAAATTTTGGAAGGGCAATTGTTATACGGTGTACTTCGAGATGTCGGAAGAGGAACAGAGGCAGTTGAGAAGTAGGGATGCAGTCAAGAAAGTTAATTATAAGGAGGTTGATAGCGGTAGCGATGTTGAGAGCGTAGAGAATAATACCAAGATGTCGGAGGTAAATCTTGAGAATAATCCTGAGAGTAATCCTGAAAATAATCCTGAGTTTAACCCTGACACGAATTCAGAGGAAAATCTCGATACGAATACAGAGGTACATCCTGAGACTAGTGGTAGTCTAGAGAAAGAAAAGTCTATAGAGATTCCTGAAGATCCATTAACTGCGCTCATAAGGCAGATGAGTCGAGATTTAAGTGCGAAATTTGATGAGAGTAAGAAAGATAATTTAGAAAGTAGGAAGGAATTCAATGATAAATTTGAGAAATTAGATAAAGATATGAATAAAAATAGTGAAGAGAATAAAAGAAATTATTTGGAATTCAATGGTAAATTTGAGAAATTAGATAAAGATATGAATAAAAATAGTGAAGAGAATAAAAGAAATTATTTGGAATTCAATGGTAAATTTGAGAAATTAGATAAAGATATGAATAAAAATAGTAAGGAGATGAGAGAAGAGATGGGTAGGCTAAATCAAGATATGAGTAAAATAAATCAGAAGCTGGAAGAGAATAATGTAAAACTAGATATTGTGGAAACGATGAATAGAGAATTAAGTATGAAGTATGATATGCTACAGGAGAGTATTCAGGGGGTGAAACAGGAAATCAGAGGTGAAATTAAGGAGGAGGTAGAGATGAAGGCTAAAGATATTATTAAGACAGTAGATAAGAAATTAGAAGCAGCAGAAAGTAGGATTCAGGAAAGAATAGTAACTGTGATTGAAGAGAAAATAGCAACTCAAGGTGAAAGTTTTAGCAAATTGGTAGAAGTGGAAACTAGGCAGGTGGTAGAGACTTTAGGGGAAACTGCAGTAGAATCAGTAAAGACAGCCTGTAAGGAGACTATAATTGAAAGTAGAATGGAGTCAGACGAGATTTTAGGTGAAAGCAAATTGGAATTAGCGGAGATTTTAGGTGAAATCAGATTAGAGTCAGACGAGATTTTAGGTGAAAGCAAATTGGAATTAGTGGAGACTGTAATTGAAAGTAGATTAGAGTCATTGGAGATTGTAGGTGAAAGCAGATTGGAATCGGAGGAGATCTTAGGTGAGGAACGGCAAATAGCGGAGATTTTAGGTGAAATCAGATTAGAGTCAGACGAGATTTTAGGTGAAAGCAAATTGGAATTAGCGGAGATTTTAGGTGAAATCAGATTAGAGTCAGATGAAATTTTAGGTGAAAGCAAATTGGAATTAGTGGAGACTGTAATTGAAAGTAGATTAGAGTCATTGGAGATTGTAGGTGAAAGCAGATTGGAATCGGAGGAGATCTTAGGTGAGGAACGGCAAATAGCGGAGATTTTAGGTGAAATCAGATTAGAGTCAGACGAGATTTTAGGTGAAAATAGATTAGCGTCAGAGGAGATAGTAGGAGAAAGCATAGTAGAGTTGAAGGAGATTTTAGATGAACGCAGGATAGCTGTAGAAGAGACTATAGAATGTAGCGAAAAAGAAGTGAAGAAGATGAGAGAAAAGATAGGGATAGAAGTAGGTAAGATAAAGAAAGTACTAAGCACCCAAGAGATTAAGATGCAGACAATCATAGATAAATTAGATAGGCAAACTAGGGAAGAATTTAGTCCTGTGATAGAGGAAGTTAATATGAAATTATTAGTGGCAGAGAAGCGTGCGTTAAGTCATAGTCAGAAGAACATAATTAGTAAACAGGTTAAGAGGAGGAGAGAGATAGATAAGAGGAGAAGCAATGGGCAACGGCTAAAGAGAAAATTAAATATTAGTAGTGGAGAAGTGAAGGGAAGACATGTAGGTAGATATTTTAGAAGTAAAATGAAAGAGAAGAGAATTAAGTTGTTAGTGGAAAAAGAAATCAGAATGAAAGAGAGAAAGAAAGCATATGATGTGCAGTGGCGTAATGAATTAGCCAGACTTGGGGAAATGATAGGAGGAAAGCCGAAGTATAATGTTACTGTTGATGAGTGTAGTCCGAAAGAGGTAGAAAGTAATGTTGTAAGAAAAGAGGAAAATGGAACCCTAGAAAGAGATAGAATTGAAGATGAAGATGGTAAGAACGGTGAAATGCCAGAGAAAGTAGTGATGTAAATTTATATTACCGATAGTTACTCTTCCGTATGACTTAAATATTAAGTAATGAAGTTTAATATGACTTAAAAGAGGTAGATAAGAAACCTGCTGTGTGTAATTTTAATTCAGTCGTGAAGTTAGGATGGTAAGGGGCGCGTAGTGCCTACGCTTATTGATTTAGACTGACTAAAATCATTTAATTTGGAAGACAAAGGTTGTCGTGCTATTGAGCAATGCAGGTAAGTTGAATGTAGGTCCTTAAACTGCAGGTAAGTTGGATGAAGTGAGAATTAAATTTTAAAAATAGGAAGGTTATTACATAGGTAAGTAATCGAAAGAAAGTAATAATTATTATGGCAACCATAATTAAGAATATAATGGTAATAAAGATTTAATTCAAAAGTGAGTGAAGATAAGATGATACAGTGGTAATAAAACTAGTGAGTTGAAGAATTAAGTATTGATTTAATAAAGAAGTTTCAGTTGAGGACAGCGAGGTTATCAGCGGATATATGTTGAGAAATTTATAAGTGGTTTAGAATTGTTAATGGTAATGCGTTGTATGAATTAACCAACATCGGGTTGAAATGAGGAAGTAGTAACTAATTAGGACATCTGGTACTTGTTGACAGATATGTGTGTGTGTATGTGTGTATTTTCACGTAAATGGACGTGAGTTTGAAGAAGTAAGCCAACGAAGGTAATGCCATTGAGCAATGTGGTTTTTAAAGTTTTGGTAAGATGCCAAATGAAGTTGTTTTTTGAGGAAGTTTTTGGTAAGATGCCAAATGAAGTTTTTTAAGGAGGAAGTTTTGGTAAGATGCCAAATGAAGTTGTTTTTTGAGGAAGTTTTTGGTAAGATGCCAAATGAAGTAGGTTGGAGGAAGTTTTTGGTAAGATGAAGTAGGTCAGCGAGGTATATTCCGTTAAGCAATAATTATTTTTTATGGTATCTACGGGACTACGTGAAGTTAATAAGGGAGTTTTTTTTAAGTATATATGGATGTATGCACACAAGGTAATAAGAGATTACAAAGGTAAGATTGTCCAAGTTTTAGTTACAGTTACGCACGTTTTAAAGATATTACAAGGCTTGTTATCGAGCTAAACCACTTTTAGTAAAAAGTTACTGATGACTAATAACGAATTAATGATGTGGTAGATCGTTGTCCTACACACAGGTTAAAATAAAGATGATAATAATAATAATTATATGGTTGGCATAATATTTTCTAGAAGTGAAAGGAATTTGTTATAATTCGACGTTTTGAGGATTTTTAAAGTAAATCATTTTTTTTAGTAGACAGGAAATTAAAGTTTTATTTATGTCATACGGAGTTAGTAAAGATAAGTTAATATTTTGAAGGAAGAATAAGTTGGTAAGATAAGTGTATACCTAAGGGGTAATAATGAAGTTTCAATTAAAGGCAGGTGTAATTTACGCATTTAATTTGATAGAGAAGAAAGTATCTGAACTGTGTTAGAACTCAGAACTTGCTTTATGAAGTGATTATGGGAGAATATTTGCTAATTAGGAGTGTCGGTGTTATTAACTATCAACAGGAACACTGTCATTATTTTAGGAAGACAATAGCTAGGAAAGCATAGTGTGATGTTATTATTCCAAGGAATTAGTCGAAGCATGTACGATTTTTTTTTAGCTGAAATTTAATGTGTTATTGGTCAGTAAGAGGTGACCTGTAACAATACGAAGATGTGGGATTATACCACGAATAGGGGAAGTTTTTGTATGTGACGTGTGAAGTCACGATGAGTTTTGAGAGATTCTGGTATAGCAAGAGTGAGCTATAGTCCAGGCGGTCAGAACAAGTAGGAAGTGGTGTTTGGAGGACACGGTACTTAATTAAGAGTTTTGAGAGAAAACTAAGGGGGGGTTTTAAGCATTCAGCAAAAAAGTCAAATCATGAATAGACTAAGTTCAAAGTATAAGAGCATTAATATTTTGTGGAACGAAATATTTATTCCGAGGAGTTTGTCATGTGTTTTTGTGAAATAGTTTAGTGATATACGTAATTCAGGTATTGAGTAGTATTTTGTCCAAGTCTTAATCATTTTGTTATGGTAAGTAAGGAATGACGTTACGGTAAAGTTATATCTTGACGCTAAGTTAAATTTTATAAAGGGAACAAGAAGTCAGATTTTATGTTTATTGGTGATTTTGAAAATTCAAGTTATTGTTTTCGAGAAGTAGTAAAGAGGAATTATGGTTTTATGTGAAGTTAAGAAGTCGTGGAGACTTAGGAAGTATTAATTTGGAAGGAGGCGGCCGTGGCCTAAGAAAGAATTAAGCCACGAAGGCAGGTGAGTAGTAACTTGGATATTTAAATGAACTGTTTAATAACTGCTTTGAGGTATTTCGATGTCATTATGTATTTGGGGAAATATTTACATGTATGACATATGCACTGAAATTGGAATTGCCTTGAATATCTTGCTAAGTTATTTTTTTCTTCAATTATTGAAATTTTACTGCATTTGAGTAATCCCTTTATAAAGACGAAAGGAATATTGTATTGTTTGCATCCTATTATCGTGTGCTGTAATAGTTATTATGGGTTAATCAGCTGGTATTACAACAATGTACTTCTACGCC